>BROG01000048.1:1602500-2066712 GCA_030159075.1 Atrina japonica | reverse complement strand
AAAAAAAAAAAAAAAAAAAAAAAAACTCTATATGCGTGTGATTGTGGTATATTACTACTTAAATGTGAAAAATGTACGATGGGAAAGCCAAAATCGTCGCGTTTTCATTTCTCGTCTGTGTCTATAGTAAGTATAAAGCGTGTTTGCTTCATTCTGTTGTATCTTTTATTTCGCGCTGAGATATATCGCATTGACATATGTATGAAAATTGTCATCTTTAATTGACAAAACGTCGTCGATATACAGCCTCGTTGCAAAAGTATTCGCGATTTTTTAAAATGGCGATGTTGTATCTGCCCGTCTCAATTTGGAAAAGAGAGATAACTGTGACGAAAATAGTTATCAGTTGAATATTTGACAGAGCAATCTTTAGGTAGGAACTGACGTAATTTTATATTTTTGTTGTCTGCAACTTCTTTAGTCAATGAAAACGAGTAGAATTTTACCATGGGTTGGAAATCGAAAGAATTGAGTGAAAAAGTTAAAGAACTGATTGTAACTCAAAAGTAAGAACAAAAAAAATTCAGAAATTGTCCAACTATTTGGTATTAGTGAATCTACCATTAGATCCGTTTTGAATAAGTTTATTCAGCAGGGAAATGTGGAAATCTTACTGCGTCTTGATAGGCCTCTTAAGCTGTCGCATAGGGATGAAAACTGGATTCTCAGGGTAGTCAAAAGTTACAGATACAGAATTTTGAATAATATAACATTGGAATTAAATGAAGATAAATGTCCTACTGAAACAGTTCACAAGTCTACAGTCCACAGATTCCTTACGTGGAAAGGCTATCACAGGATAGTGGTGCAAAACGTATGGTAATTAGCGAAGTTAATAGGAAAAAGAGGTTAACTTGGTGTTTAGAGAAACGACGACTGACAGTGGACCAGTATTAGAAGTAAAATTGAAGAAGTACCAATCAATAATCAGAACTCAACCATTATAACACGACGAATTAGATGTGCAAATGGTCTCAACAATTACGAATCCAAACCGGGATAAGACCAAGTGTCCGGATGAAGCGTATCTACCGGTGCATGTGCCCTCCTCGTAAACGTCGTGTTACAGTTAGATGTGGTGATGCATCTCTTATGATGGTGTCGGGACCTTGTGTTTTGTTGATGGCAATATATATGCTCAAATGTATATTGAAATACTTGACCAACGTTTGTGGCAAGTAATAGCGAGGCATTTTGTCAACAAACTGTACCTATTTCAGGACAACAATGCGCCAGTACACAGTGCTAGGATTACATGTCAACATACATTCCATCGATTACCTGGCCGGCACAATCCCCGGACATCAACATTATTGAAAATATTTGACTAAAACTTAAACGATCGCTGCAAAACATCGCTACAGACATCACCACTTGACATCGTCGTTTATGAAGTTTTATGGTCGATTCGGGGGTCTTGTAAAACATTATGAAGTCCCCTCTCAGGAATATTGGATAGTATTCTGGAGCACGATCACGGACAGTGACTCCCTTTTCGTCATTCGTGCTTTTCACCAAACTTGACCATTTCATCGAATTTGACCCGTTAAGAGAAGTAGAAATGTTTCTATCGAACATTTGTGACTGGTGTGGCATGTCAGCAGAGGACGCTGACTCCTTCTGGACACCTGGTCCTATCCCGTTTGGGGTTCGTATTTGTTCGTTATGTTGAGACCATTTGTATATCGAATTCGTTTATTTTTCTCACATATATCAAATATTTGTCAATGTAGATTTACGCTTGACCTTCATGTCTAGACCTACGTATATCTGAGTCATGTTTGGCATAAATATGTACTGCATTCTGGAAGCCACAGAGGTTATACGTCATAAAATGTATTATGACGTCATAACACGTGTAGCTTGTCTTCCTCCATCTGTGGATGTCTGATCATTTTGAACAAATTATAAGGATAACTCTGAGAATATGGGATATATATATATATATATATATATATATATATATATATATATATATATATATATATATATATATATATATATCAATGAGACTACAAAAGTAATACAAAATAAAACTTTATGTGCATACAGTCAAATTTTAGTCATTGATTATGAAATTACAATTCATCACTAATTGTATTATATTCCATAACAAAAGACAACTTATGTTTAAAATAAATCTTCCTTCTTATTACACTGAATTTTTAAAATCTTCTAATTATTTTAAAGAAATAAATTGTGATTTCGTGTCTTTAAATTCAGAAAAATAAGTTTGATGTACTTTTGAGTTGTAAAGTATACATGTATATTATACATGTATTTAGATATATTGTTGACAATTATTTTTAATTAATATAATAAAAATGATAACACATATTTTCTGTGTGTAAGATATGTTCCTCTTTCAGCTAACATTGTATGATTATTTTTGTTATTCCGTTTTACTAGTGCAAGATTTGTGTCATATTTCAATCAGCATTCCCGTATGCTTGTATCATCTTTCTTTACTACCAATAAATACTGGCCAATTTCTATCGTTAGCGGCTGCTTTGAATTATTGTTCAGGTATGCTTTTGAACTGAAGTGATAATATCCCTGGAACATATTTCGATTATTTTATTTACAATTTCTTATTATGTGATATATAAGGAACAAATACACTGATTTTTATTTTTCATGGCTGTTACTCTTTAAGTATTATATTTAAGTATTCAAATTCGAAAATTTTCTAAAGGTAAGATAGTCAGTTTTTACAGTGGTTACTGTTAGACGGATTTCGGCTATACTTTTAGATATATTATTTAGCCTTGCATGACACTACTTTATCTTTAGAAAAAAACACATACTTTTCAAATTGGAGCTCAACTGATGAAGTATAATTGACAGAAACGAAATCGTGTTGAGCATTATAACTTTGGTATTATGTTTGTAATATTTATAACCACTAGGTCGTTGCCACTGCTGGTGGACCGTTTGAGTCCCCGAGGGTATACATAAACCTAGTACCTGGTATATCGGTACCAATTTTTCATCTTATACTAAAGGAATATTTGGCATTGTTAACACCATTTAAATTCGAAAATTTTCTAAAGCTAAGATAGTCATTTTTTACAGTGGTTACTCTTAGACGGATTTCGGCTATACTTTTAGATATATTATTTGGCCTTGTATGGCTCCACTTTATCTTTAGAAAAAAAACCCCACATACTTTTCAAATTGGAGCTCAACTGATGAAGTCTAATTGACAGAAACGATATCGTCTTGAGCATTATAACTTTGGTATTATGTTTATAATATTTATACATTTGATCTTCTAATTTAATTTCACTTCTATTTTCTTCCATTTTAATTTTAAATAAATTGTCAAAATTCTATGTTTATTTTCAATTGTTTGTTTTGAATCTATGTTTATCATATAATAAGTTACTTTAAAATGCTTTAAATAAAATAAATACTTTAAAGGTTTTACTATAATTAACAAACAAGTTACTATTGTATTTTAACTACTTAAACATTTAATAAACCTGAATTAAGAGAAAAGATTTGACTGTAGCTTAATTAACAATTTTCTTACAGAATCTAAATAAGCACGTTATTACATGTATTAGGTTTTAACGTTTTCTAAATTAACAAAGTTCTTATTTATCTCGTTTGAGAAAATTTTCACTGCACGGAAATTCACAAAAGGTTTTACCAATATTGTTGTTTTAGATAAGAGTACTGAGAAAAGTAAGTATTATCTTGATATCCAGGCCATCGGTAACAAATCGATTCCTTGTAACCTACACAAGAATCAATATACCTCAGCTCGTGATCGTATATTTGTTTATTGAACAGCAAGTTTGATTTCAATGGCATGCAACAGTAGCTTGTATCAAAAATAGATTTAAAAATGTGACCAGATACTTTAACATATGTAGCAATCGCAATGCTTTGTATCCCCAGTTAAGACGCATGCTAATAACATACGGAGAAAGCATCTGAGAGTCAACAAGGTTTATACACAGAATTCCAAGTTTAAGTCAGATTTATATGGGTATATGCGATTAAATTCAATGCACGAAGCAATTATCATGAACAAAATGTTGACCCTTATGAACATGATAAATTCTTTCAGATATGGCAGATTTAACTGTTCAAGAATATTCAGGCAATAACTTTTCCGCCATAATGGGTCAACCTACGTCTGTCAACCAAAACGCTCTTGGTGAAACAGGAAACAATAAGATTACAGTTCGGAACATGCAAAATACCGAAGAAGAATGTGAATTTGTTTCAAGACTAACAGTAGAAGGATTGAAGGACAAATATATTCACGCTACAAGTGAAGATAGGTAAAATCTATACAGTAAAATATTTTCTTATATATGTAATCTCAGTTTGAAAAGAAAATGTTCGTTTTCGGCATATCAGTTTCATTTAAACACATCAATATCTAACAAACGTTATTGCAAGGTATAAATGTACAATCTCTGTTTTAGGCATACCAGTATAATTTCAACACATCAGTCAAGCACTTAAATTGTAAAAATGAAGAAAACCATGTCTAAAAAATTAATCGTCATCAGGATTCGGTTTGAGTTACAACCTTGTATATTATCGCAAATAACAATTAGGTCAATAATTAACATCAACTGTCTGTATTTTTCTATCCTTTTCAAATTTCTTTAATGGATATCAGTCCAAAAATGAATGAATAAAACAGTTTCGTGATTTCTTTGACACATTCGACCTTTTCAACATATCAGATCAAATGGTATTTGAGCTTACTGCAAAACTGATGCTTATCATAAAAGTGTAAATTGTGTGTATTCACTACATACCTGGCACCTGGTTAACGCCAGATCAACATAGAGAACTTTTTCATTGATTTTATTGTATTTTTATTGGCGTATAAAATATGATATTTTTCATTATGCCGATCAAATACAGCGCCAGGCCACTAATGAAAATCCGATTAATTAATCCCATCTATAAGGTAATGATAATTTTCAATTCGATTATAAACTGATCACATTTGCTAACAAATGCCATTAAATGGTGATGCCGTGGTAAAAACGTTTGAACATGTACTGTAGATATGACGTATCAAGAAAGGATTTTCGTGTGAGCTAATCAAAATGTCTCGACTAAAAAGTAGGCGATATTATATGTTGATGGAGTGGGTTTAAGTGGTTGAAAGGCAGTGGAAATGTTTAATGTATCCACTATCTAGGTCAACAGTTCAAAGGTTTTTAAGAAAGATTCAGTGACAATGGAGATACAGTATAGAAAATGAACATCGAATTGGGCTAACTTCGAAGCGAGTTTGCAGTCCAGGTCTATCGATAACTTTGGCATTTTTTTAAGCATCAAGTGATGTATTTCAATCAAAACCACATGGGCGTGGAAATCTTTTTAGAGCATAATATTTCCCCCCAGGCTCCAGTTTTCATTGAGTATAGTAAGCAAGGCAGGAGAATACATATTTAACATTCGTGCTACCTAACCCACTCGTATTAAATATGTATTATCCTGCCTCACTCCATATAGTAAACATGTTATTCAAAAACAATTGTCAAATATCCTCTATTTATACTATGACAATCAAATATTGAAATATCAGTGCACAACTTGTTTCATTTCAATTTTTCAGTCTAGAAATGCTAATTACAGCTTTTAGTCTTGACAATCAGAATCAAAATCAAGATTTTTATCAACAACGATTCATTGCGGAAATAAATGGAGAGAAAGCAGGTTTACTTGTTTTGGAATGTCATGGAGAACCGAAACCAATGTAAGCAAACTACAAAATTTGTTATAATCATATTTGCTCGTATGTATAAGCTAATGTTTGATATTAATTTTATATCTTTTTATTCAGATGCTCTGTTTAACATTCCACATATTCACACAAAAATAACATGACAAAGCTGACGGACTTTGTTCTTGCATTTAGCCTATATTTAAAGATTTCCTCACAATAGCTAGGGTTTTGTTTATAAACAGGAATTGTAGGAATAAAGGACATGGAGATATGTGTGTGAAGTAAAATATATGCATTTATAAATACTGTTGTTTCTTTAAAAAGTGGGTAATCTATCCAGATGATTTTGCAATCTTTTTCAATCATCTTTATGGTAATTTTCTTTTTGTATAATTGAAAAAAAGATAATAATATTTTCTAAAACTGTACCAATTGGAGTTCCCTAAAATAAAGTTTTACAATCTCTCATTTACAGTTGTTGTAACATAATTCCCATATTGTTTCTGAACATCTAATTAAAAAGAACTTCGAATGCTCACAGTAAAAAAATAAATTAAACAATGTTTCTTGATTTGATTTGCAAAAAAATGACTTATATTTACCTTGTTTGTTGTAAATGTGTTTTTGTTGGGACTGGCCTGGAACATTATATTAAAAATACATATTGTATATTAATCTGGTATATGCAAAATATCTATGGTACGCCAACATCACAATAATGAAATTAACTTAGCTTTTATCCATTTAAACCCAGGATTTTGATCAACACACATTTAGAGAAACACTGGGTTAACGGAAAAATACTAGGTTCCATTGCTCTCCAATAACACTACTTAGTATTAATGAGATTTAATGTTAGATGTTCTCAGTTAAACCTGAATTCTATTCAGTTAATTCAAATTGTTTCTCCAAAATCACATTAATTAGGTAAACAGCTCAGCTGATGAAATCTAATTGAGAAGGACGATCGTCTTGAGCATTATAAGTTTGGTATTATTTTTATAATATTTAAATGTATTTAATTTCTAGTAAAATCTAATTTATATCAGAACTTGCAATATACTGGATAAAAATCTACGTTTAACTTATTTAGCGTGCCATATCTATCAGTGAAATCTTAATGTTTTATTCACTGCTTTATTTTATTGGACAAACACTCTATCTATTTGAACTAATTTATACGAGTATACAAACTATAATATTTTGCTGGAATTCAGTTATGGAATCATTTTCTTTCAATTACAATGACAAAAGCTTATTTTCATATCAACCGCTGTACAGCACAGAGAAATGACAAACCAGAATTCTATGCAAACAAAACAAAATAACAATTTCGAAAAGTAATTCTTTCAGATAGATTTCTAATTCTTGATCGTGTTTAAATATTCTATAGTTAATATTCTCTGGAGAATAAAAAAAAAATCACTTTTCCAATATTGAATAAATATAAAAACTTCAGATACCAAAGTGTAAATCAATAGAGTGTCCAGGACATAGATACAAATCCGATAAAAAATGGACAAACACGGACCTCTGGAAACCAAGAGGTGGGATCAGGTGCCATGGAGGAGTAAGCATCCCCTGTCGACCGGTCACACCCGCCGTGAGTCCACAGTCAAGTCCAGTGAAACACACGAGGAGTGTATCCTCGTCACAATTGGTACAGACGTCTCAACAACCGCCAACGAAAAGGCAACTCAACATTTCACTTAGTGAAACAGAGTAGTCGCAAACGAGACTATTATACCGACCGTAAAACTTGCGGAACGTTGACATTAAACGCGGTTTTCGATAGACCTGTGTCAATAATTTGTCAGTGAGTAGTTTAACTCTGTATATGAAATCTTCATATGTTGTGCACGCCCTTGCATATCGGATCATTTGTGAAATATAAACTCCATATGCAGGTGACTGAGGTATATTACTACTTAAATGTGGAAAATTTACGATGGGAAAGCCGAAATAATCGCGTTTATCGTATAGCTTCGTTGCTAATTTCCCGTCCGTCTGTGTTTATATTAAGTAAAATGTCTAAGTATGAAGCGTGTGTGCTTGATTCTGTTGTATCTTTAATTTCTAGTTCGCTGGGATATATCGCATTGACATATGTATGAAAATTGTCATTATTAATTGACAAAACGTCGTCGATATATCTAAATGTCAAATTAAAAGACACCGCTAGCCTTTTCTTCTTTTGAAAATTGATCATTAAGTCTATTACAACCGTAATTTTTAACCATTCAACAATGTGACGTTTTATACGTCCGTATCTCCTAAATGCTTCAACAAAATATAAAAGTAAGAAATAATACAGAATTTTACAAAGAATGGTACGAAAATTGAGTAAGATATATAAAAAAAATATTTAAAAAAAACCCCCAAATATAACAGATTTCCAGAATTTCAAAATTTACATAATATTGCGATTGGGTATTCGGGCAGTGAAATCATATATTAAAAAAAACCAAAAAAAAACATACATTACAAGGCAATAAAACTTTTAAATATATATTAATTACCCAGTATTGCCTATTAATACTAAGAGTTTTTATAAAATTAAGAAAGGAGCTAAAGTTATGTATCATACATTATGTTTTACTACAAATTCTTAAATCCGTATACATTTTGTGAAAATTGCTTGAAAAACCCAGGCTTGGCACTTTTTCACTTGCAATTGATCAACTCGACCTTATTATTTGTATATTAATATCATACTGGACCTGGCCTTATTTTCGCAAAATAAATAGGAATGTATTTTTTTATATCTGTGTATCATTAAGTACAAGTAGTAAAAGTAGAAAAAATAAAAATATTTTTTGTAAACACAGCTAAGGTCCCTTTAAACAAAATAAATAACTAAAACCCAGAATGTGCAAATTAATTGGTTGGTGGCCTCGTTTCCGTTTCATTTGCAGACTAGTTTAATCGGTAGGCATATGGGGGCAAAAAACATAGGCTATATAAATCAATGTTACAATAAATATGTTATTCAATTTTATTCATTTACATGCATTTATTTAACATACGGTGTTACGTCAGTATTCAAGTTATCGACTTACTTAGAAACAGCGTCAACGAAAACTAAACTAAACAAATTATGATAATGTCTTTTAGGTATTTTTGGCATGTCATTGAAATGTATTTTATAACATTTTCTATCGCTAATCACATTTTAGGCAAATTCATCCTTTGCACAGAATATACCATGTTCTTTTCTGGCTTAGGCAAATTAATACATCTGCTCCTATTCTCTAGCCCTATATTAAATCCTGAGAGACCATAAATGTCACAAAAGATGCGACCAAGCTGGGTATCAGTGGTTTTGTACATTAAAAATATTTTAAACATAATACCAAAGTTATAATGCTCAAGACAATCGTTTCTGTCAATTAGACCTCATCAGTTGAGCTCCAATTTACAATGCATATGTATTTTCTAAAGAGAAAGTGGTATTATACAAGGTCAAATAATAAATCTAAAAGTATAGCCGAAATCCGTCTAAGAGTAACCATTGTAAAAAGATGACTATCTTAGACCGAGTTTTGAATATCTACATAATTTTATAATTTTGGCTTTCTTAAACAGCCCCTAAACAGTTCACAGTTCATCGCCGCTGTTCAATTTAGTAACTAAGCACGTCGGAATAGAGGTAAATTTCGAACAGCATTTTACATTAGGTTTTATAGATAACTTTCACATATCTGAACAAAACGTTTTGAAAATTGTGTTTTGTGTATGTGTTATGTAGTATATTTAGAAATACTTTGATGTACGTTATCAGTACACATGGTTTTTATTTTCTGCAAAACGATTTTTCTCTGTCCTATATGTACTCGAACGCACTATATAATACAAGGCCAAATAATAAATCTAAATGTGAAAACTAAATAACGTTTAAAAGTACGACAAATTAGATACAACAAAGATCCAAGTGGTTAGATCACTGCGCTTTGAACCATGAGGTCTCTCACTTCTGGTCAGCGCAGGTTTGAGCCCCGCTGGAACCTAAGCTGTACTTTGTGGGAAAATTTGTCAGTTTACTTGCAGAAGGCCTGTGGTCTCTTCCCAAGTAACAACAGGGCCCGTTTTACGAAAGGTCCTAAGTCCTAAATCTTAACTTTTAGTCCTAACTACCATGGCAACGCATCGCTGATTGGTCCGTCGCATGACAAGTAGGGCTAAGATTTAGGATTTAGGACTTAAGACTTTTTGTAAAACGAGCCCCAGGACCCATAGTCACCAAATTAACTCGGTACCGAAGTTCAACTTTTATTTCATTATTTTGACCATAAAATCGTTTGTAAAATGTTTGGTTTTGAATGATTACGAAGCATACTATTATTTTTTATCATTCACATATCAATTTTTGCGTCATACTCAGGATTTGCCTGTGAGAATGAATAAATATGTTGAGTACGGTACTCAAAATTTGAGTACGTACTCAAACAATATCTTAAATATTCTGATATTTCTTCAAATGAACAATGATTTTGATCATTATTTAGAATTATATGCTGTCAATATATGTTTCCAGTTAGGATAAATTTTGCGTGCTTTTACCCTAAAATATAAAACATCACAGATACCAAAGTATAATCTTTTAGATGTCCAGGACACAGATACAAATCCGGCAAAATGGACAAACACGGACCCCTGGAAACCAAAAATCATGAAAAGTTAGTTGTGCTTGAGTATTGAGTAAATTTGGTGACCTTGGACCCTGGTATCTGTTACTGTTACTTGAACAAAAACCCTTAGCAAAAATGGGGAAGACGGACGGAAATTTGGTTTGGTTTTACTTTGTTCCAAGTTAAAGGATTTGACACAGTATTTACTACACAACTTTTAGAGTTATCTCGGAGAAATGAAAACCATTCACAAATTGACACGCTAAGTCAAAAGCTGTAGTTTTGTAACTTCTTATCAGGATATATATATATATATATATATATATATATATATATATATATATATATATATATATATATATATATATAACGCACATATTTACACTGATATTGTATTACTATCTAATGAAGCCGGCCTGACTAAGTCGGTAGCGCGTTCGACTCTTGATCATGAGGTCGTGAGTTCGAGTCCAGTCGGCGGCAGGTTGGTTTCCTGTCCTTCGGATGAGACAGTAAAAACCGAGGTCCCGTGTCACAGTAAGTGTCGGCACGTTAAAGAACACTCACTGCTCAATGGCCATAAGTGCCATAATATATTTCTCTAATTATGAATAACTTAACTGAAATTATCATAATGTTTCAGGTACATGCTTGTTACTTTTAAAAGAAAAATATCGATTAGCGACAGTGTAATTTAAAATTTATTTTACTTTCCTTAATGCTATGGTCTTAGTTTTAACATTTTACTGATGAAGTTTAATTGACAGAAACGATATCGTTTTGAGCATTGTAACTTTGGTATTATGTTTATAATATTACTAATACTAGGTCGTTGCCACTGCTGGTGGACGTTTGAGTCACCGAGGGTATACATAAACCTAGTACCTGGTATTTCCGTACCAGCTGTTCATCTTATACTAAAGTAATATTTGGCACTGTTAACACCATTTAAATTCTAAATTTTTTCTAAAGCTAATATTTTTCACAGTGGTTACTCTTAGACGGATTTCGGCTATACCTTTAGAGCTATTATTTGGCCATGTATGATACCATTTTATCTTTAGAAAAAAATCACATACTTTTCAAATTGGAGGTCAACTGATGAAGTCTAATTGACAGAAACGATATCAACTTGAGCATTGTAACTTTGGTATTATGTTTATAATATTTATGAACAATCGTAAAAAATGTTCATAGTTTCTTCTTTCTTGCTAAAAACAGAATAGGTCATTTCTCATTCTCATATAGTATTGGAATTTATTTGCTGTTATCTGTTGTAGACAATTGCTATTTTAAAAATTCTAATCAGCCCGTTCTTGAAATTTAATTATCCCTCCTTCTTCCGTTCATGACTAGGTTTTGAATAGTCCTTTTTATGAAACGCCACAATGCGCCCATGATCCCTTAGTATCCTTAAATAACAGGTTTGTATATTTAAGTCAAAATGGAGGTATCTCCTTATAATTACATTCTTAGATATTTGGCCATTTTTCTAAAATCATATGTTTTGAAACAATAGCGTAAAATGAAATCTGTATGTATGTTATATCTTTTACAAAATATACTTAAGAGCTGTGAACATCTTTTTGCAAAATTAAAGACAAACCTTTTTTCTCGAACTCGCATTATAAACAAAACCGACGTTTCTACTCTTTACACAAGAATTCCTCAAGAAAAATTGGCATCATCGAAAACAGTTTTTCACTAAAAGTGGTACCCGAAAATTTAAATATCTAGTCAAACATTATAATGATAACATCACTCTAATTCAACAAATAAATATATTGAAGTTGATATAAAAGGATGCTGGAATTTCTAATAGACAAAATGTTTGTAATGTTTGGTGATAGGTTTTCAGCAAACTGTCGGCATTCCCATGGGAGCTAATTATGCCCCTTTATTAGCTGACCTGATCCTTTGTTCATTTAAAGCAGAATTCATTCAGAGAAGCTTCTGAACCACAAGAAGAACAAGTTAGCTATAGCCTTTATATATATATATATATATATATATATATATATATATATATATATATATATATATATATATATATATATATATATATATATATATATATATATATATATATAATACAAAAGTCGTAATGCTCAAGACGTAATGCTCGTTTCTGTCAATTACACTTCACCAGCTGAACAATTTTAAACAGATTTTCTAAAGAGAAAGTGGTATCAGACAAGGCCAAATAATAAATCTAAATGTATAGCCAAAAATCCGTCTAAGACTAACCGCTGTAAAAAATTGCTATCTTAGTTTTAGGCGAATTTAGAATTTTAAATTGTGCTATCAGTGCGAAATATTACTTTAGTATAAGATTATCATCGGGTACCAACATACCATGTACTAGGTTTATGTATACCCTCGGCGACTCAAACGTCAACCAGCAGTTGCAACGACCTAGTGGCTATAGATATTATAAATACAATACCAAAATTATAATACTTAAGACGACCGTTTCTGTCAATTAGACTTCGTCAACTGAGCTCCAAGTTTAAACAGATATTCTAAAAAGAAAGTGGTATCAAACAAGGCCAAATAATAAATCTAAACGTATAGTCAAAATTGAAGACGTTTTGTCAACTTATAATGACAATTTTTATACATATGTCAGTTCGATATATCCTAATAACTAGATATTAAAGACACATCATAATCAATCACACACGCTTCCTATTTGGACATTTTACTTACTATAGACTCAGGCGGGAAATTCACAACTATAAATACCACAAACTTGACGATTCTGGCTTCCAAATATCAATTTTCAATATTCAAGTAGTAAAATCCCACTCGTCTGCATATGGTGTTTTTATATCACAAGTGATCCGATATGCCAAGGCATGTTCTACATATGAACATTTCCTATACAGAGTTAAACTACTGATAAACTATTATTGATGTTATTGTCACAGGGATATCGATAATTGCGAATGATATCAACGTTCCACAAATTATACGGTGGGTATAATGGCAATGAAACTGTTAATTATCCATCTTTGATATATGCTGATGGCACCTGGTCCCACCTCTTGATTTCAAGAGGTCCGCGTTTGTCAATTTTTGTACCAGATTTGTACCAATATCCTTGACATCCTAGTGATTTATACCTTGGTATCTGAGACTTTTTATAATGTCATCTTTCACTTGATAAAGGCCAAGGGGCCGAAAATTTGTGAATTTAGTGTGTGTTTACCATTTAAATAATATAATTTGTGTTTGTTTATAATATGTTGATGGTTTTGGTAATGATAAGAATTAGTGCGTTGATTTCAGTACAAGTGAAGATTAACAACTGTTCAAAAGGGCTTTTTGTTCTGTTTCAATTTTGTTCCTGGATTTCTATCATTTTTATTTCATGATTACAGTTTAAGTTTTCAACATTAAAAAGGTTTTGGGTTAATATTATGCTTTTAATACTGTAAATTGTCCATAGATCTAAATTACAATCTTACAAATATTTTCTTTACAATTAGATTTCGAGCATGTCCACCCCCTTTGGTTTTTTTAATATTGAGCCATAGTCCACCGTATTTAGCAAATTGATAGAAGAGGTCAGGAGCATCTATTTAAGACTTTTTCTGACCCATCAGCACTAACACGATGTCATTTAATAATTGATACAAGCGGTTTTTTTCTTTTGATGAGAAATCGCTGTATGTCATCATGATGACATCGCATCCGATTTTGAAGAATGTAGGGGAAGTTCCATTACGCATTACACAATAATTGAAGTCATCGCTTTAATCTACTTTAAAATATCGGGTTCGAATTTGAAAAAAAAATTCAAAACATTTTGTATAAAATTCCATGATATCAAATCGAATGATTAATATCATTACGCTATAAAACAGTAAACACATTCTAAATTCACAAACTTTTGGCCTTAGTGAAATACGACAATATCTATATAAGCTACATAGTATCAAAGCTGGATGTTGTCATAATGATAACATTTGCAATAAAGATATTAAATATCCAGCTTTGCTACCATGTAGCTTACATAGTTATTGTCGTTTTTCACCTGATGAAGGTCAAGGGGCCGAAATTTTGTGAAGTTTGAATGTGTTTAATGTTCAAACGAATGGTTTTTCAATGTTTATATATATATATATATATATATATATATATATATATATATATATATATATATATATATATATATATATATATATATATATATATATAAAAATAATTCCTGGGATATTGTTTGTTTTGCATGTTTCTAAAATGCCAGCCTAGTCATCCCTCTGTTCTTTGTGGAAAAAATGGTCTAGTTTATTCTTCTTATTCTTTTTATTCTGTTTTACAATACAGCTTGAGAGGATTAATAGTTTGATATTTGTGATTTTTATATCAAGTTCATTGTATTTTTGCAATACAAGTATCAAACGTCTTCCTCGACACCTATTTTAAGTACTTAATTATTATCGTTAAGGATTGTACATGATAAAAATACCAAAATCAAAGATTATGGTAAAAACTACAATTATGTAAACGGTAATTTGTCACATTCAGTACTTTCAATTTTCTTAAAAACATAAATTGTAAGCTAAAAGTGTGTATGGAATTACGTGAGAGATTTATTTTAGTCATCAAGATATCTATGTTAATTATTTATTAAAACACTTGATAACTGTTTGAAATGATTTATATGTGCTTTAGTTCCGTCCATTTTCCCGTCTATTTTCAGAGTTTTTGATGAACATTATGACAGTCTAGGATTTAGACATAGATTCGGGTTAGTAACACTGACACAATATAAATTGTTTTCTTATTTTTATCATATCTTTTTTCTAATTTGTATTGTTTTTGTAAGCTACAGTAAACGTAATTGTTTTATTCAAAGTGTGATATTATTATTTTATGAATAAAATAATATTTTAATTGCTAGTA
This sequence comes from Atrina japonica, assembly GCA_030159075.1. Taxonomy (NCBI): domain Eukaryota; kingdom Metazoa; phylum Mollusca; class Bivalvia; order Pterioida; family Pinnidae; genus Atrina; species Atrina japonica. The sequence goes on along the minus strand of BROG01000048.1, from coordinate 2,051,466 downwards.
TATTATTGAATTAGGAATTTGATTGACGAGTAGATATACAATGGAACCTCATCATAAGACCTGTAATTCAGGTGTCCGTTTTACGAAAGATCGTAAGTCCTAAATCTTAAGTCTTAGACCTAATTGTCATGGGACTGACCAATCAGCAATGCGTTGCCATGGTAGTTAGGACTAAAAGTTAGGATTTAGGACTTACGACCTTTCGTAAATTGGGTCCCTGGATACTACCCTGCAGATTAAGGAAAAACTTCATTCTCCTGAAAAAAAAAATTCTATTTAAAAGGGTCATTCGTTTTGGGTTTTTTAACATATTTTTCTTTTCTTATCTTATTACTTAGATTGATATACAATGACAAATCAGATATATACACAAACATACAAATTATCAAATTCCTATCTATTTTGTGAAAATTGCTCGTGAAACCCAGTTTGACAATTATTCACTTGCACTTGATTAATTCAGCCCAACTTATTAAATGCATCTGCATAGCACACTGGACCTGACCTTATTTTCACCAAATATATAGTAATACAAGATTTTTATGTCTGTCTATACCTCTGATTTGTTATTGTACATCAAGTACAATTAGTAAAAGTGGAAAAAGTGAAATAATTTCTTTTGTTAAACATAGCTAATGCTCCTTTAAATATCAAAGTTGACATAGTTGTTAATTAATAGTTGGCAAAAATACTAATGTGACCATTGAACAAACGACATTTAAACTTTGACACAAGAATATCAGATAGTTCCTTACATTTTTGTCATATATATTAGTATACAAAAAGTCAATCAGTTTTAGTTATTTAGATTTCTGTATAAAACCGTAACCTATTTCTACGAGAACGCCTCCTAGGTGTACGTTTATGAAAATATATTTATTTTTTATGGCTCTACATCCATTACTTAGCGTTAGATTAGATGTAGAAATTTGGTCGTTTATTTGTGGATGTTTTAAAGACTACAGATTTTGTATATTGTTTTCAAAATTCATACATGTATTTGTAATGATGAAAACAGGAACCCCATTGATTTTAGGTCAGAATGTCAAATGTTGTGGTCTCTCTGGCCAATATTACCAGGGGATGCCCTCGTTTATGGAGCCATTGTTTCGAATCTTATTGCTTCATGTAACTTCACTACTGATGGAAAAATAGATAGCAACTCCTCACCTCGCCATCGGTACTTACTCACCTCAGCATACAACCTGTTCATCTTTATAACATTTTGTAGATTGAATTAGTAGCTAAATGTTGTGTGTGGCCCTTATGGCAGAGTTTTGCAGTGTGACTTTATGGTTCGAGTCCGCTAGAGTTTTACTTCATGAACGTGTACGGTCATGTCGGGGAGGATATTACAGTGTCCATGACTAAAATAACTCGAGTGGTTGAAGAACCACAGCTGTCATGTCGTGGGTGCCCAGCAGCAGCGGAAGTTATTAAAGTCTGGATGACAATATCCTATCACTATATAGCTGATATATAGCTGATATACAGCTGAATGTGACGTTTGACCACAAGAAATAAAATCAAACATCAAACAATATATTGATCAGTCGTTTAGTCTACACCGACATATTGGTAACAACCAGAGCAAGAACTCAATTATAACAATGTTACTTTAGTCCATATTGTGACCATGATATTAATCAGAATGGGCATTAAATTATTGAAGGTGCCAATTAATCATAGTTAATATCCAGGCAGGATACTGGCAAAACATTACTACATTGATTTGAGTCGATCGTAATTTTATGTCACGTTCAGCTACCTCTCAGCAATAAAGTTACATGTATTGAAAAGGCAAGTATATAGTGTACATGCACCTGTGTCCTTGACCTTTATCACAACAGGAGTGACCTGGGTAAAACCTTGAACATTGGAGTTGCTTGTATTTGATGTCAGTTACATTTATATGCCATTATACTCTTTGGAATGCCAACTAAATGTTTCCTTTTCTATAAACTGATGTGACTTTGACCCCGGCGACAATGAAATTGAAAAAAATAAGATAAAAGAAATATTTACCCCATTGTCAAATTTGTACGATGTTACTGTATCCTGAGTTGTTATTAGATGTTTGCGGCGATGCGTTGCAGTTCTCTTTTAATATAAAGCCAAATAATTGCACACACATTTATGTCGGGATACTGTGCTTGTCATGTTGTAGAGTTTTGTCGTCCATGAATATGTAATCATTGTCAGCAAAATACCTCGCTATAACGGGCGAAAAATTGTCCTCTAGTACCTTTATATATTTTCTGCATTTATATTCCCTTTAACATCTGTCAAAGTCCTGATTCCATTATATGAAACGCAGCCCCAGATCATTACACTAATCTTTGGCTTGGACAGGCGGTATACCAAATGCGAACGGTTAATTTCATCGCCTTTTCTCCAGATGTATATGCGGTTATTGTTCGCAATTACTATCTGACTTTCATCGGAGAATATGAATTTTCTCCAGTGAGAATTAACAGATCAGTATCATCTTTCTTTGCACCTCTGTACCCTCTTTTTATAATTGACTGCACGAGCAATGACAGATTTTTTGCAGCCCTTCTTTTGAATCCATGTGAATCTAATTTTTTTTTTGAAAGTCCGTGTGCTTAAAGAATGTTCCTTATGCTAATTAAATTAAGAGGTGATTTCTTGTAAGGGCACTCCACTATTTGAGACGACCCAAAGCAGATTCATCCCTGTCGCTTAACAACTTCCTTCTACCTTTTCGGGGGCGATTTATTATTGATTCTGTTGAACGAAATTTCTCACAAGGCCTCTTACCTCTGGTTCGAATCCCGCTAGGGTCGTTTCGAATTATGTGGGAAAGTTTGTCAGTTTACTTGCGGAAGGTCGGTGGTCTTTAACCGGGTAACCGGGGTTTCTCCTCCAAAATAAAAACTGGACGCCATCATATGACTGAAAGATTGTTGAGTATGGCGTAAAACAAAAAGACCAAAATAAAATCGAACGAAATTTCTTAATAACACTGTCAACTGTAGACCAAGGAATGTCTAATGACTTTCTTTTCTCCTCTGTGTAATTTTATAATAAGTTTTCTTTGCTCAACTCAGTATTTGTGCGACCCATGGATAGTTGTGAACAAAAACGAAAAAAAAAAGCAGACGATATTTTACGTCACATAACTGATGACGTCATATTTCGGAGCACCTGTTACAGTAAAATCTTTATCAGCCGATGCATAGTTTCAAGTGAAAATTACGATGGATTACATACGCGACATGTGTTACCGCCGGACGCCGCCATGTTGGAAATCACGAATACTTATGTCCACTGACTGAACAGAGTCCGCCATAGCCCGTGTACACAAACAACACATCCAGCTCCACGGCAGCGGCCAGTTTGAAATATTTTCATTTTATAAACTTAAATATAAATTGCCACAATGAAGTTTTTCTCCATGACGTCTAATTAGGAATAAGATACAATGTGATTAAATATATGGTCTAACGCGTTGAATGTTATTTGTAAAAAAAATGTTTGGTTAAAATTTATGTCTCCCTGTACCTTAAATAATCCGACTGTTTATTCGTATGCAATGTCCTTTCAGATAGATTATTTCGCATATCAATAGACGCTTTCACGATAACTGTGTTCCTGTTAATTTCACCTGCGCACAAACACTACCGTGTGGTATCAAGAAGTTTCGTACTCAACACAAAAAAAAGACAATGAACTTCAAATCGTACACAGGAAACAATTAGTCTTTAATTTAATACTAATTTTCATGGGTATGAAATGTTTTTAGCACGAAACTTCTTTATACCACGCGGTAGTGTTCGTGCGCAGGTGAAATTAGTAGGGACGCAGTTATCGTGAAAGGGGTCTATCACAATCTCGGTCACACACACTCGGCCTATATTTGACATGTATTTATATTTACTTTTGGTATATAGGATGTGATTTTTATCGGATATTATTAGTGAAATATGTGCTTTTCAACCTTATCGTAAATACCTGACGCAAATCAGAATTCTTTGGGGCGCCGTTTTACTTTTAAATACCAGTTTGTGATATCACTCTTTCGAATAGGTGATATCACTTATTCGAATCGGTGATGTCACTCATTCGAATAGGTGATATCACTTATGCGATTAGGTGATATCACTTTTATAAATTCTTAAGTGATATCACTTATACGAATGAATGAATGACAGATATCACCTATTCAAACCTACTCGAATAAGTAATATCACTTATTTGACTAAGTGATATCACCTATTCGTTTTGTAAAGTGATAACACCTATTCGAATAGGTGATATCACTTATGAATCAATGCCAATGAATGCTCCCTAATCAAAAATTTTATATATATATATATATATATATATATATATATATATATATATATATATATATATATATATATATATATATATATATATATATATTCCTGGGTCTTACAAAAATATGACTTGTGTCATCTTGGGCATTATATAGAAGAAATTGACAATTGTTAAATGTTCTATTACATTTTCCAGTTATGTTTCGTCAGGCCCTAGATTTAGACTACCTGATGTTCTGAATAAGTATATGTATTGTACGGTTTGTGGAATGTAAACAAACAAGGTTTTGATTGAAATACATCACTTGACTGCGACTGTGCATACTAAGTTTCTGAAAAAGTGAAATTTATTGTGCATATTAATTTTAAGTATCATTCATATACTTTCTATAATACTAAGGCATGGTGAGTTGGTAGGTTACGACAGAATCTGAAGTTGGCTTTCCTTTTTCCATTGAGAGCTCACAGTTAGAGCGACATAATATACGGGACAGATCCCGATCCGCTATTAAGATTTAGGGGCAATATCTGAAATCCTTCGCCACAACTGGCCATAAAGTAATGTATCTCCGGTGTCAGTGATTTTTTTTCAAAAACTTTCGAACTCATGACGTAGATAGTGGATACATTAAACATTTCCGCTGCCTTTCGACCACTTAAATACACTCCATCGAAATATAATATCCTCTTCTTTTTAGTTGAGACACAAGTCTGTGCAGAGCCATTCTGTTTAGCATCGATACGGCGTTATAAATAGCTCATGAAAATCCCTCATTGATACTTCATATTTACAGTACGTGTTCAAAAGTTTTTACCACGGCTTCACCATTTATTGGCATTTGGTAGCAAATGTGATAATTTTAAAATCAAACAATGAATTGACCATTATCATTACATTACAGATGAGATTAATTAATCGGATTTTCATTAGTGGCCTGGCACTGTATTTTAATTGACTTAATGAAAATATTGATATTTTTCATTAAGCCAATCAAAATATAGTAAAATCAATGAAAATAACAGTGAAAAATACCAGTGATAAATTTAATAAAAATGTAATAAAAAATATTTATTTTTTCCCCTTACATTCGGTCCAAAGACTTATATAGGATGTTTTAAGTTCAACCACTTATAAAACAATTTTGTGCGGAAATCGGACCCTAGTTCAAAATGACAGGAGTCGGCGGTATGGTTTCAGTGGCTCTGTCTACTTTGAATGCTGAACTCCATCCAAATCCTACAACATACACGGGAGATGATTCCGATTTTGCAGCGCTCCGCCTTTATCACGATGCCGTAATATCGTCCTTTGCGCTTTGTTCTTCCATAGGTATAGACCTAGTGATATTCACTGCAGATCTACATTTATGGACTAAATGGGAGCATAAGGTTTTTGCTGTTTCCATATTTGAATATGTGATATCACTTATTCGTTTTGTAAAGTGATATCACCAATTCGAATAAGGTCTTTCCTTATATGGACTGCCACAGTCATTGCTATTTTACCATGAACCAATCAGGCTTATGAGGGTCTTTTTATACATACATGTATTCATGTAGACAGGAGAACATATAGATATGGATAGCTGGAATTCATGTCGTATATTAATGGAATTATGTCATGACACAACTTAATGCCTATGGTAGAACAGGAAAGCAAATCACCAAATTTCAAACGTCAGGGTTGAAAAATGTACATAACTGTAATGTGTGTGTGTGTGTGTTATTTAAAAATTTTATTATGTTGCTAATAAGAGCAAATGATTTCTCTTTATGCTTTTCTATCAATGCATGTATGTTTCTTCGTACAATTATAGGTTATCATGCTTGGCTAAAATCCTTAACGAAGAAGAAGTTCCTCCTGGAAAATCGTATGTTGATCTCTTGTCAGTTAAGGAAAAATACAGGGGCAGAGGAATTGGAAAAGTGTTGCTGGACACGGCAGAATACGAAGCAAAGAAAAGAGGTTTTAACGTAAGTACAAAGTGAAACTTGATATCTAAGGTAATATCGATGACACAAAACATGATTAATATTATACGTAAGACTTTTGTTTTTCAAAAGGAAACCCTAATTTTTTGTTTCGATATTTCAATTAAGTTGACATTTTCCGCAATTTTCCAAGACTACGATGGAACTGTCCGACTTTAACATACACATTTACACAATGGATATCTTAACTCTGTAAATATCATTCACATAATACAAAGGTTATAGTGTTGTAAACAATAGGAGACAAAACATTTGCTCAAGAGGATCGATGCAGTCAATTAAACTTCATCGTTTGAGCTTTAATTTATGTTCCGAGACAAAACGTGGTATCATATAATTCCCACAGATAATCTAAATTATATTAGACTACTAAGTCAAAGGGTAACCACTGTAAGAGGATGACTATCTTAGCTCCTGGGGAGTTTGGGAATTAAACATTGTTGTCAATTTGAAAATTTACGCTACGATAGAGTAATCAACTGGTACCGAAGTACCAGGTAATGGGTTTATGTACACCCTAGGGGACTGAAACGGTCCACCAGTAGCAGCAACGACCCAGTGGTTGTAAATTTTATACAAGATGGTATAAAACACTATTTTTATACACATATTAATTCCAAGTTAAAGTCTTGTAAATAAAAGGGACAAACAAATGTTTCTCTCAATTAGACTTCATCAGTTGATCTCTAATTAAAGTAAATGTAGAGTTCAGAAACAAAAAGTGGTATCATACAAGGCCAAAAAAAAAACAAAAACCCCGAAGAAAATAACCTTAAATGTATTACGAAATCCTGAAACATCTGTATAAAGGCGTTAATCTTGATTTTCCATGAGTTTAGAATGTAAGGAGGCAGAGTACAATTTAAAAAAGAAATTCTGTCAAATTTGTGTCATACAATTTTTGTACTGAACATTATTTTAAGAGAAATAAGTGCTTTTGACCGTGCAGTTTATTTTGGGGGTCTTTTTTTTACTCAGGTTAGTGGATTATTTTGTTATTTCTTTTTATTTGTTGTTGTTTTTTTGTCCAAATGACCCTTTTTGACACATCAGTTATTCTATTATTTTTTATTGATAAAAATATCTAAAAATTATTTTGGTAACAATGCTCACATATATTCTGTGATTGGCAACCTCTTTGGTTTTCAATATATCACCGGTCATTTATGACATACCATTTCTACCAGGAGAGGTAATGAGGGTAGCAATTAATAGTGTGATATCCCCCAAGAGTATACCAAACTGTTTATCAGCCATGATCCGGGTTTTAGAGCGATGCATTTGTCGCTTGCACACCCTCCCCAACAGTCAGACACAAAATTGATCATTTCTACTGGAGTGATGCTTACTAAAAACTTAGCCGTATGATGATGTTTGTACTCACTCTAACACTGATTTTGAACAATCAAATTTTGTGGTTTTTCTATGAAAATCTCGGAACAATCAATTATGTGTCTGACAGCAGAGTATTTAGGGGTCTTGAATTTGGGGGTAGGTTTTCACTAACAATTTCTCTTGGAGGATTAAATACAAGTTTCTTGAGAAATTTGCTCAAAATTCTTATCCAAGTGGTGAATATTCTTGAAACTTGAGAGATAGAAATTGCAAACCAATCTGCAAGGTCTTGGTTCAACAGGCCGAGACGGATTTTCAACATAGTAAGGAGTATCTCCTCCTTGGATGAAAGTTTTTTCGTCATTTAATTTTTCTTGAACACTTTGTTCCTCAAGGGATTGCAGTTGAACTTAGGACCTTTCCAGTACCTCACTTGATTAAGATGAGGGATTAATGAATTTACCAATGCACTGAATGATTGGAGTGGTGGCATACCAGTATAAAATTTGACCTTTTTGTCTGAAATTAGCAAATTGATGGGTTCAACTGTTTTGGTCTGTTTAAGACAGTTGTTTTCTTTTTTTTATATTTAGAAAGTGCAGATTGAAGGATTTTGATTTTTGGTTTTAATTCTAATTCTATAAGTTTAGCTTCTTTGTATTTGCATGTTCCGCAGTGCTCTAAATGATCATGATCCAGTTGGTGATTGTTCTTTAATATTGACACATGTAGGTTCAGGTTCATTGTTGTCTGATACTTTCCTCTTTTTGGAAATGATAGGAGTACATGTAGGGACCCTTTCTTTGGGTGGTCGTCTTCCCTTGGACATAGAATCAGTGTGTCCCATATTGACGGTAGGGTACGGATGGAGGTTATTTGGTTTTCCATCCACAAAATGCTGGGAGCATATCCTGGAATACTTATCTGGAGTCCATATCTTGTCACCAGATGCCGGTTTCACATTTTTATTCCACATAGATCTTGACGGGTTATCATTTATTGATGTAGGGAATGGGGAAAGGACAAAAGTTGGACACATACACATGTTCCAATTCTAAAATTTATATTATGCTCATGGCAGTATTGACGTTTCCACTTATTAAGAGTATTCCAGCAATTGGAGCAGTCTTTAACACAGCAACTCCTTTTTGACATTTCAGAATGATGTATGTGAATGGAACAAGTTTTTGTTGTTGAAATAAATGTCAGTTTAAGCAATGCACAAACAAAACAGTAAAGTAAGTTTACCCACATGAATGAGCTAATAAGCCGAAAGAAGAAAGGTGCGTCCCTTTACAAAAAAAAAAAAACATGTTTGAATAATTGTTATTTGTAAATAATTTTTTTTATATATACTGGTGTATATATTTTTCTGAAAATTTAATAGGTACATGTTACTTTCACAAATCTAGAATTTTTGTCCTAAAAGGGGGGATAGTTTCTATTCTTTGATTTTCAGTTCTTTTCTAATAATTTATTATAAACATACAAAAGAATGATTTTTCTAAAATTGAGAGCGGTGGTCCAGACCTTCCCCCTTTCTAGATCTGCAAATGGGTACACATATCATACATTTGATAAGGTACATAAATCTAGCAATGGCAACATGCTCTCAGGTAAATCAATTTACATTTGTATTTGGAAATTGGATAATACCACTGACTTCCAGCATATAAAATTAATAGTAAATATGCTTGCAAATAATAAGCAGTGAGAGTAAATTTTATGCCATTGGCTTCTCTGATGGGGCCCCAGGGTGTTATCAAAGCTTTAAAATGAAATAACATCATGACTAATTTAACTTATAATTTTTTAAAATATATCCAGATATGAGAAATTTGTATTAATTCCTAAATCGCATCCTTAGGAAAACAGGAGATGAAAACTCAAAGCTGGACTAAGGTATCGAACCCAGGACCTTCGGCTTATCTTGCGGATGCTCTGACCACTGAGTTATCCATCTATATGATAACCATCCAAGCTCCTGTACATTGTAATTTGGCATATTGAATAACCAGAGCTATCCAAAGACTTGATTACTCTGTCTGACGATTAAAATTTAAAGAAAAAATATAAAATTTATATTAAAAAATATCATAACACTTGATAAACTGGTGAACCAAAGATTTTAAATTGTTGATCGGGATATTTGACCTCAGATTCTCAAGAGGGGGAGGGGGTACAGCCTCTAAGTTCTAATTAAGGCAGGACTACCTAATTTTAAGAAAAATAGCTAAGCAAAAAACAGTATTCTTGGCTGAACTCGATCAGGGGTCCTGACCCTAGGTTGAAATTCTTCCCCGATTTTAAGTTACTTTTTTTTCTTGTAAATTGTGATTTTACCCCCCCCAAAGAGATTTAAAACCGGGCAAAATGTCGGCCTATCCCTCTGGATCTATGAATATTTTTTATCATAATTTTACACTAGTACAAAATGATAATTGAAACAGAAGATCAAAAGAATCGGAGCTCCAGATAATATTTTCAGGTAAAGGGTATTTCACTGCCAGAAAAAAGTTTAGGGTATTTTAAAATATTTTAACATAATATTTTACATAATTAATTATAAATTGTCACTATTACAATTTGTAACTTCAATTTCCAATGAGTAATTTCACCCCCGATCTAAATTCCAAAGATGATTTTCAAATTTTTAAAGGGCAAATGGTCTGAATGATTTAAGTGCACAAGCTTTATAGTCATCATGAATGACTTAAGTTTGCCGTGTTAAGTTGAAGAAGTGATTAGTTCTTAATTTGAACTTTCTGAACCCCATACGCATGTTTAAAATTAAAATAGAACAATACCTTTCACAAATAATACTTTAGATGTTCTATAACGTTATAAGGCCAGTCTACGTACCAATGTTTATTATAGGTTGATGTAGAATTTTTTCCCACTAGACCTTTGACCTGCGCAAAAGGTTTATGATGCAATTGACCTATCGCCAAATGCCCAACACGTTACTTTTTGGTAACCTTTTCCATACGTCTAATTCAAACATATGTGTGATTATGACGTCACAATCACATGACGTCAAAAACGCACATGGAGAACCACGTGTCAGACATAAGGCGGTAGGTCAATTGGTCTATTGGATATCTTATTTGACTAGCATTATAAAGTCCCATTCCATGCCTCATATTACGTCATTTCGACTTTAAGCCAGCAAACTGCAGTACGGTTTTCTAAAAACCTACACTACAGAGTCATCCGCAGTTCCCTGATCAGTGATGTTTATGTCGTCCCGTGTTGCACATTTCAAAGACGATAATGTTAAGAATATTATAAACATAATACCAAAGTTATATTGTGACGATATCGTTTCTGTCAATTAGACTTCATCAGTTGAGCTCCAATTTGATTTGAAAAGTATGTGTATTTTCTAAAGATAAAGTGGTATCATACAAGGCCAAATAATATATCGAAAGTATAGCCGAAAATCCGTTTTAGAGTAACCTCTGTAAAAAAATGACTATCTTAGCTTTAGACCCGAATTTAAATAGTGATAAACAGTGCCAAATATTACTTTAGTATAAGATGAACAGCTGGTAATACCAGGTACTAGGTTTATGTATACCCTCGGGGACTCAAACGGTCCACCAGCAGTGGCAACGACCTAGTGGTTATAAATATTATAAACATAATACCAAAGTTATAATGCTCAAGACGAATGACTTGTTTGAAAATTATGCCAGTTAAATTGAAATTGGAAAGTTTAGATTCAGTCACCATTTCGGCATGTAGCAGAATTTCTCCCAGAAGCATGGTTAGACTCCAGTTCCAGTTTCATGTCAGTATATATACTTACCTTGTCACGGCTTGTGACTGTCTGTCTTCAATTTGTACACGGAATTCTTAATTCGTGACAACACCAAAACTGTCAGCTGTTGATGTAGGTGATTGTTGAAAGAATTTTCAATATTATCGATAAAACTAGCATGGCTTTCAATGCGTGATTTTCTCCTAAAATGTCTCGGCACCGCGTATCTGCCATATTCGCTGTTGCTCTACGTAAACATAAGACCTACCAGAAACTGTCTGAGGTGTCATTCTTAAGTCGTAAAAGCAAGATTAAAAATTTCTTTTTCCATTCTAACGAAAATTTTATTTTATTCGAACAAATAGTAGACGACTTATGTTGCTTGTTATCATAGAATGTGTTTTTGTCTAAATATGAACAGCTTATTTATGGCCCGAATTTGATACGATGCGCATGGAATGCGCATAGTGTGAAAACTCTAATAGACCATTTTCCGTATTGTTCCGTCCCGACATGGTTCGTAATAGTATTATGCATCTTCAACGGAAAATGTGTCCTACATAACTTCCGGTTAATGAGTTTATCGCATTGGTGACCAGAAATATGTATTTAGTATAATGAAAAGAGCCAGATTTGAGACGTAGCGTACTTTACAAGAATGAACAATTAGTTTAACCCCCTCCCCCAGTCAATTGACCTGAAACAAGATATCAATGAATGTCGTCAATGTAGATATTACGAAACCGGAAATAATCTAGGTCACATTCTATTGACGTCACGCGATCTGAGTACAAAATATTCCACAAAACTGAACGGTATGTGTAAACTAGAGAAAGGTCAATTGTACTGGTGCTCTCTCATTCGAAATATGACTTAAGTATAAAATAATCTGTTGGTACCAAAATTCCACTGGGGTAATGCATACTGTTAGGAACTCAAACGGTTCCCCAGCAGCGATAACTCTTTCGGGAATATTTATTCAAAACACGGATAAATTTCGGGTAGACCGATTGTGGTGACATCTGCTTTGTGTGTCAGTTTATATAGAAAAAGAGAAAATATAAGTCTGTAATACAGCATTCAGGTAACTATTCCATACAAAATGCTGTTACTTTTTTGTAGACGATCTATTTATATGTGCACACTAAGAATAGAGCCAAACATCTTTACCTGCGTCAGGGATATGAAGTCAAATCAAAAACCTGTTGCTGCTGTTTGATGTGGTATAGACTAGGAATAATGGTAGGTGACATATTTAAGGATAAACATTATCTTTTCTTTCCGGTTGTTTACTGAAAAATAACCACTGTTAAAGCAGAGTGCAATACAAAAAAGTGTACTCAGCCTCAACATTAGTTATTTTTCAGTAAGCAGCTTAAAAGTTGTTTTTAATCACTATAATTTAATAAAAAAGTGAAAAAATAACAAAAATTCAGTTTTAAATTTAAATAACAATATTTAAAAAATACTATACAAAGAATTGATGATTAAGCGCAATATTGAACAGCTGTACTTGTGTCCTAGCAACGGCTGACATGGTTTCTGGCAGTACAGCATAGTATATACAGATTTACCGTTATGCGAAAACAAACCAATAAACACTCATATTTACAATTTTCGGCCCCTTGGTCTTTATCAAGTGTAAGACGACAATAAAGCTGAGTATTGTGCAAACTTTTGGAAAACATTGAATTTTATACAGATTTTAGCATTATACATACATACATACATACATACATACACACACACACACACACACACACACACACACACACACACACACACACACACACACATACATACATACATACATACATACATACATATTAAAACTTGCTACCTATTGTTTAGTGTCATTGATCCAGTAGACATTATCTTTAAATAGTCTTTTACCATCTTGTTATATGTTTGGTTTTAAATCAGTAGTTAATTTCTTAAACATACATCACTCGATAAAAGCAAATATATAGCCAACTAAAGTGTTCAAAACCCGAAATCCTAATCTGCTCTACATGTTTTGTAATCCATTTTAACATTATACCTCGTTAAACTCAAAATACCTAATATTTTAATTCAAAAGTGACATGAAGAAATATGTTTGGCAATTGGAATACTTTAGTTTTAAATTCTTTTCTTTGTATAATGACAACATATTAATTATTTTCTTTGTATATCAGGAAAACAATATTCGTGTTTTATAGACCTCTGGCTTTCAGCTCACCAGTTCTATTGTTTTGTAGTATTATTATCACATTTTGAGTGGCTAATATTATCAAAGTCCAGATCCTTATTAAAGAGAAAATCTCGCGAACCGAACCACTTTTAGTCGGGCAGTTAGGGGGTTGCTTCTAAACTGTAGACCTGATACTTGTACATGAGCATTCTTAATTCTAATGAAACACGCACGCACACACACACACGCACACGCACACGCACACACACACACACACACACACACACACGCACACACACACACACACACACATATATATATATAAATAATGTATTGAATTATTGATCGATATCAGTATTTGCATTGATTTATATTTTCATTAAAACTAATTGGTTCAATTATTTTCAGCGCGCAGCTTTAATGGAGAAACAAATTTAGAGACCTACAGACTTTCAAATATTTTGCATCATAGGTTTGAAATATGCAGCAATGCAATGTATATCGCAATTATTAATATCCAAATATATGTATGTACTAAGACTATGTGTATATTATCACCTTTTCTCTAATTATACTGTATTTGTGAGAAAAGTTAAATGTAGATGTTTGTTAGAATAATTTAGAAAAAGATGTTTAAGATTCTGAAAAATTCTAAACTCTTGATTTCTTATATTTTGGGTGTTTGAATTTTCTTCTATATAGCAAGCTTTTCTAGTACAACATTATAAATTTACAATGCAGATGACCAAGTGGTTAGGGAGTCGAATATAGGGGCCGTAGGTCGAGAGTTCGAACCCCATTAGGTGCATGGTGAGTTTATAAGAACCTCGTTATCTCTGTATTTCTGCTTTATGTATGATTTTTTTTTTCGCAGATAGTATCATTTCTGATCCAAGGTCCATAGTAAATGTACAATGTTGTAGTAATATTTGTGCTTTAAATATACTTGTATTTCTCTACACTACATGCATCGTGATCGATCCATTGTCATTTACACTAGGATTAAACACCTTTCACCTCTATCTCTATGACTGATTTCTCATGTTCGGAATTCTACTCACCGCTATCGAAACATTCATTTTTTGTGAATGCGTAGATGGCCAAGTAGGGCGTCGAGCATGGGGGTCAGGCAATTGGTGCCATAGGTCGAAATACATATACAAGAAAAATTTTAGTATCGAAATAAAGAACGCAAAACAGTTTCAGTTTCATTTTATTCAGTTTTTTAAATTGAATGCCTTACACTTTAAACAGTTAAAGACAGACACCATTTTTCTCAAAGTCATAGTATCAAAACATACAACTTTTCTACTTTTTACACAACAATTACACTTCAAATATTAAAATAGACTTTTTGGCATCATAGATACTGATTTATCACTAAAAGTGGTACCCGAAAATTTAAATATTTAGTCATTGGGTATCATGATACTTATGTTGTCCAAAACCACTCTGTTTCTACACAGAAATACACTGAAGTTGATGTAAAAAGATGCCGGAAAGTATTAATATCCCTCAATCACCTGAATACGGTGTTTATACCTCACAAATGATATGCCAGTGCATGTTCAATATCTGAACATTTCATACACAGAGAGGTAAACTACTGACAAGTTATTTGGACAGGATTATCGAAAATCGCATTTGATGTCAACGTTCCACAACGTTTACGGTCGGTCTAGGTAAACCTACTAGTAGATGAAAAACTGAGTAAAATTTAAAATAAAAAAATTGTAAAATGTAAACGACCACCTAAAATTTTCAAACAATTACTAGCTTGTGCTGATTTGACAAGTAATGAAGAATCTAACATCGGAGATGTAGCTAAATACAGTGATAAAGTATGCAAAGTATGTGACACAATTGAAGGTCAAGCATTTAAATTCAAAGATTCTGCTGCTGCATATACATGTATTGTATTTCCGTTTGTATAGTAATATGCTATATTGGCCTTTTTGTATTTATTGTATTATTGTTTGTATAATATCATATCTAGCACACCTTTGGTATATTTTGTCTCTGTATTTCCTTCGGCAGAGTAATATGATATAATGACCCGTCTTTAGTATATGTTGTATTTCCTTTTGTATTGTGATTTGATGTATTGACCTATCCTTGGTATATGTTGTATTTCCCTTTGTATTCTAATATGATACATTAGTATATATTGTATTTCCATTTGTATTGAAATATGACATATTGGCCTACCTATTACTATACTTCGAGGTTGATGTATTTTTAAACAACCCTTTCACATAATAAGTGACCTAACAACCTTTGCAAAATCGGTATATTTCATTGTGTTTTCACAACATGATTAACTACTTCCAATTTTATCTATTCTTGAAGATATGGGGGAACATCAAGTTGTCTGATAAACGTTCACGGACCCTTTATTAGCTTAAAAGTTCAAATAAAATATACAATGAAACCGTAGTGAAATGATTAGATAATAAACAAATGAAGTATTCTATATCAAACGCTCTCGAAACAGTAGCTTTCAATACTTTCTGAATGATGGTGAACACATAGTATATTAGAAATACAAACCTTCCAGCGGTATACAAGGAAATATCGGAGATAACAAACGGATTTAAAAATTGATGTTCTCGAAGCAGTCTTTTGATGTTGAATAATATGTGAACACTAATGAAATAGCTGCTGTTAAAAAGGATGCCATTTTCGTCCTCAATAGCGTTCGATACGTGGGTCAGACAATGTTTTTTCTAAATATTGACCTACATGTTTGGTTACATATGGTAATATTTGAATCATTGTGTATGGGTTTATCATTAATTCTTTATATGATTAACTGATATTGTTAAAATGTTTTACCAGATTCTTATCCGACATATAGATGCGCAGTTATATTTATCAAAATTTAAACGACAGATGAATTATTTCAAATACAAATGTATAATTAGCAAAATGGTGGTGAACTGGCGTAAATAGTACAGTAAGATAAAATGTTACATATAATGGCTTGTCACATGTTTTAAAAGACATTTAAACTTTTCAATACATGAAGATCTCTGTGGTTGATGTATTCATTGCAGAATCTTTTACTGTGACACTGCGTGGATATCAACTTTAGTTTTAACTTGATATAATCGTAACTTTGAGTTATAGTTTGGAATGTGTCACGTAAATACAGTCATGATACAATCATTTTTGTAGGTAAAAGTCCAGGTTTGATCTGAGACAGACAATAGCTCGGTCCTCGAAGGTAAAAATAACCAAGATTCGCCGAGCGTTTTAGAATTGAAATGAGATTTTGTCCAAATTGGGGACAATTATTATTTATCTGCGGGATGTCAGATGAATAGTATCAATCCATATACTCTGAAAACCAAATCGTATTTTCTCCCCAATTTTAGATTCAGAACCTATTTTATTAAGATATGTAATAGCATGTTTTCAACATTAAGTGATGGTTAATTTGTCAAGAAGACCTATTTAATTTTTTTGTAAAGATTAAAGATTAATTGCTAGACAATTCATTTCAGCGACGAAAATAAGACACGATATTTTCGTTGAACTCGATAATTAATGATTTTCTCCTTTAGGAAGTGAGCCGCAATGACAATACCTTTTATCGAAAGTAATGATAAATTTACTGTAACAATGAATCACGAAAATGTAATCAAGGTAAGTAACTAACTTGATTTTTCAATAACATTTCTTGCACTGATTTCAAACATTTAAGGAACTGATTAAATTTACCTTGGTAATAGGAAATTTCCTTGCCTCTGTATATAACCGGTAACTATCACCTTTTCATTCCGCGTTTTGGTTTGCGCCATGCAATAATATTATGTACAGGGGCATCTAGAAATGATGATGCGGGACATAATGTCCATCTACAGTTACCAATCACAGATACCAAAGTATAAACATTCAGGTTGACCAAGATAAAATATACAAATCTGATAAATATTGGTCAAACATGGATCTCTAGACGTAGGATCAGGTGCCATGGAGGAGTAAGCATCCCCTGTTGACCGGTCACACCCACAGCGAGTTCAGTCAAGTTTAATGAAATAAGTCAGGAATGAATCCTCGTCTCAATTTATACAGACAAGAGTATTCATTTAGCGAAACAGAGTAATTGCAAACAAGACCATCACACCGACCATAAAATGTGCGGAAGGTTGACATTAAGCGCAATTATCGATGTTTTTGCTACAACAAATTGGAGCTCAACTGATAAAGTCTAATTGACAGAAACGATATCGCCTTGAGAATTATAACTTTAGTATGTAGTTTATCTGTGTGTCACAATTGATTTTTGGCTAGGAAATTTCTTTGTAATTATGAACTAAAGAAACATCATTGTAGTTTAACAAAATAAACGTTTATTACAAAATTTAAGAATATAATATATATACAATTCACATATGTACGAACAGATAATACTCTATACATTCCGCAAATTTTACGGTCGATATAATAGTTTGTTTGAGATTACTCTGTTTCACTATGTGAAATGTTGAATTGACTTTTCGTTGGCGGTTGTTGAGACATCTGTACCAATTGTGACGAGGATTCGTTCCTCACGTATTTCATTTGGACTTGACTGTGAACTCGGCGGGTGTGACCAGTCGGCAGGGGATGCTTACTCCTCCATGGCACCTGATCCCACCTCCTGGTTTCCAGTGTTCCGTGTTTGTCTATTTTTGCCGGATTTGTATGTGTCCTGGACATCCTTAACATTTATACTTTGGTGTCTGAGATGTTTTATATTAAAGTATACGAAATATCACACATACACAATTCATATTTACAATACAGTGCTAAAACAAATGTGATGCTAATCACCCACAAAACAGTTTGTTTAACTACGTCACTTTAGATAAGTATAATTCAGTTCATATGTTTCACTTTTTAATTGTTCAGTTTGTATTGCTTATCTCCTTTAAAACATTCCCTGTAATATGTGTAGTTGGTGACGCTAGTTGACTTCGTTGGCACACAATGGTCACTGTAATATTCTCTCGACGCACATAGCAAACTCATTCCGTCAGGCTTTTCACTTTAAATATATATTATAAACATAATACCAAAGTTATAATACACCAGACGATCGTTTCTGTCAATTAGACTTCATTAGTTGAGCTCCAATTTTAAATGTATATGCATTTTCTAAATAAAAAGTGGTATCATACAAGGTCAAATAAAAAATCTACACGTATACCCGAAATCCGTCTAAGAGTAACAACTGTACAAAGATGACTATCTTAGCATTAGAAAACTTAAATGGTGTTATCAGTGCCAAAGATTACTTTAGTATAAGAATATCAGTTGGTACCGAAATACCAGGTACTAGGTTTGTGTATACCCCCGGGGACTCAAACGGTCCACCAGCAGTAGCAACGACCTAGTAGCACACAGCATTTCACTTGAATTAGCACACAGCAAGCCATTGAATTGGCACACAGCTAGTCACTAAATTTGCACACAGCAAGTCACTAAATTGGCACACAACAATTTACATTTTATCACATAGTAATACTATTCGGTAACATAGTTTCATATTTTACACACCCCATTTAACGTTTTCACACAGGTGCTGGTTAAAACATAGCCTCTTGCCAAGAGGTTTACAGGTAATCTAATTGTTTTTAAAGCTGAACTACGAAGATAAAAAGCTTTTGAACTTTTAGTAATAAAAATGTGTGTTGAAAAAATATTTTAAAACATTCCTACGTCATATCCCCATAACGCTAACTTATTTGTAAAATTGTATTTAAAAATCAAGTCCCACAGCAGGTATAAAAGACTGATCAGTCATATTGGTCGTCATTGTATATCTGTACTCACAACGCGAAACGTGCGAAGTCCCAGAGAATGAACAATTCGCATCGAATCTTACCTGTATTTTTGTGTATACCGTGTCAACAGACGTTTCAACAGAAATATACATCTGTGTATCCAGTGAAATTTTTAGCAACATAAAAACAGCAATAAACAGAGGAATGGATAGTTAATCCATAAAAATTCAAAAAGTTATTCCATTTTTCCAAAGATCAAGCCCCTTCCAAAACATAAACAGCGCGATCTGTTTCCTACTGACATTCGGTCATTGAGTAATGTTTGTTCTCCGGTAAACAACAAGGTGTTCCGGAAAAACTAACATGGCTCAATGTCTTCACTGGATGCACAGATGTATATTTCTGTTAAAACGTTTGTAGACACAGTATACACAAAAATACAGCTAAGATTTTTTTCAACACATATTCCTTTTTTTTAAAAGTTCAAAAGGTTTTTATCTTCGTAGTTCAGCTTAAATAAGGTACAAGTATCAGGTATAGAATACTTAAGATATTTATCGTATTAATATAAGTAACACCCTGAAAATTCATACAGTGACCACTCAACCAAAAAAAAAAAAAAAACAAAAACAAACAAAAAAACCCAGGAAGCGGCTGGACATTTAAAATATAGTGCATCATTACTGTCAAGACAATGAAGTCTACGGTAGGCAACAAATTGTCATAATGTCTATATACAAAATTGTGACACTGTATATGATGAACATCTGTTGAACACGCACTGGCATTTCCAGCCATTTGCACCTCATTTAACATTAAATTGAAATGTATACATTACGAAGGCTGGGCTGTTACTCTTGATGATTAGGAGAACTATGGAATAGGTAGGAGAACAAAATAAGATTCTACAAATATAAACGTTATGTATTGATTGTCTCTGGTGTAGTTGTAATATAAACGTTATGTATTGATTGTCTCTGATGTAGCCGTAATATAAACGTTATGTATTGATTGTCTTTGATTTAGTTGTAATATATACGTTATGTATTGATTGTCTTTGATGTAGTTGTAATATATACGTTATGTATTGATTGTCTTTGATTTAGTTGTAATATTTACGTTATGTATTGATTATCTTTGATGTAGTTGTAATATATACGTTATGTATTGACTGTCTCTGATGCAGTTGTAATATATACGTTATGTAATGACTGTCTTTGATGTAGTTGTCATATAAACGTTATGTATTGACTGTCTTTGATGTATACGTTATGTATTGATTGTCTCTGGTGTAGTTGTAATATATACGTTATGTATTGATTGCCTCTGATGTAGTTGTAATATAAACGTTATATATTGATTGCCTCTGATGTAGTTGTCATATAAACGTTATGTATTGATTGTTTTGACGTAGTCTTCATCCCTCTTGAGTTTTGTGTGTTAAAGCTAGAAATTTGGAAATTAATCAAACCAAAGGTCATTTAAAACACAGAGACAATGTCATATGTCTATGTCAATGTTATGTGCCTATAATACAATAAACAGCTATATTAGCCTCGTCTATGTTTAAACAGTTTTACTACACATGTATAACTTATTTATTTGTACATAAAACAATTCACACATCACATTTTCGCGAAATTTATTCGAATTCCTTGACGTCACAATGCATTTTCAATATTTGTGAGAGGTATGACCGATAGTATTGTTACGTCATCAAATTTAATAATTGTTTGCGTATAAATGGAAAGGTTACTTCCGATAGTATTATTCCATAGATATATTGTTGATACTATTAACTGGTAACGAAATAAATAAATAATTCAATCAATCTAACAATTAAATGAAGACGTATCCACACTTCTTGTAAACATTCTAAACCATGAGTGTGTTTGATTTTGGAACTTACTGTTAATTATCAAGTCCTGTGGTAACTACAAAACTTCAGCCAAATCCCGTGGATACTACAAAACTGAAGTGCAATAGATTAAAATCGATGAATTGTCTGAATCTTGAATTTACTTATTGTCCCATTGTGATTTGATGTCATATAACTTTATAAATATAATATAATTCACTAATTGTATTTCGATCTTCTTACAACGTTAATACGCTAGAAGTACCTGATTGCGTTGCCTTTGGTTTTAAAGCTATTTATGGATGATTATTTATTCATGTAAAGCAATTTCAAAATTGATTTTAGTACCACAGGTTCCTGAATACAGGAATATTCAATTCACGTTTTATGCAAACTTGTTATCTTTGTTCATAGATAGACTAATCACGCAGATTACTTATTTTTGTGCAAGGAATTGATATACTAATCAGACAGCTGGGACCCGTCACTGAAAGCGTTTAGTTTATGAAGGCTTTGTGGAAAAATTCTGTTGACACACAGAATTTGATAAGGGTGTAACTGAAAGCCACTTTTAAATCTTCTTGAAGTCTTCTTGACCATAAACCGCTCTTAACTTTTTTTTTAATACGAACACACTAAGAATGGTATCTTTTCCGGGAAAATACTTATTGATTTTCTCAAATAGCACGTACTAAAGTCTTGCTTATGTTTGAATATAACAGTTCATATGAAGTTTAAGTCGAGCGTTTACACTACATTGAATACATGTATACATGCAACTTAACTTGCAACTTAACACGATGACAACTGTTTTCGGTCAAAACAGCCACTGCATAAGCGGTCCCTATTAAAATGACCCCATTTCATAGAGTATTATAGGATAAAAAACGTATATAACTATCATATTCCCACGTTTTGATTTCTTGTTTGTGAAACCCGTGGTAAATCGTAGTGAAACATAATACTAGTACTACTACAGGAAATGTATAATTGTAGATTTATTGGGGTATTTCTTTGCAGAAAATGATGAAAATTGATAATAATTAAAGTTAAAACTAAGTTATGAAAAATACTGTTGTTTATTATAATGTTGTAATAACTAAGCTAAGGTGTGAGAAATAATGTTGTTTATGAAAATGATATTATATACAATGTAATTATTTTCTCTATTTATTTATTTATTTCTCAATTTCGAATTGACTGCAAGCTAATTGCTTTTAATTAATTAAAATGTTAATTTTTGTAGAGTAATTAGAAGTGCATTTGTTTAAATAAACATAAAGTTGAAATTGTCTCAGCGACCACTAAATATAAATTAAATCAATATTAAAGAGTCACAAAATATTAGGTAAAAAACTCGAATCTGACTACAATGTATAATTTCAATGTAATGATGAATTTATGGATTATATATAAATCCAACAAATGGAATATATTTATTTTATTTTGTTTATAGTAATTCTAAAGTACGACAAAACACAATTTAAAAAAATGCCTAACATTGATATCAACATCGATTTAGTATGGTTTGTTATTGTATACACACAAAATTGGGACAGTTTTGATGGCAACATCGAATTCAGGTTAAAATTGCCCAGCTACAAGAGTGGCCTCTGTTTTAGTGTGAATAATAAAGTATGCTAAATGGTTATTGAAATAAAATTAATTTATATATATAAATTCCATATTTGTAATATTTTAGAATTAAATAATATCTTCTTCGCTTGATTTTTAATATAAATCTTTACTATTGGCGTATGATTTAAGGCTTTAACTAATAATTGATGTGCAAATGCAATTGTATGGGATAAAACCATCATAATTATCATAACATCCATTTCCTTCATGACTATGAATTTTGAATAGTGTTTTACGCCTCACACAACAAATTTTTAGTTATATGTTGGCGACCAAATTTTATTGGTGGAGGAGAGAACGCGGCTATAACGGACCCGGAAACAGACCACTGACCTCTAAAAGAAATTGGCAAAAATCATCTTCAGGTTTCAGTAGGGATCGAACCTACGCTGATCAGAAGTGAGATAGATTATGGATCAAAGCGTGATGTTCTTTATACTCTACCAACCTAAGAACATCACTGCTAAATAGCAACAAAATTATAATAATTCGTGCTTATGATTCTTTTTTTCATTTAATGTGAAACACAATTGATAAAGTGGATAATGCATATTGTCTGTGGAATATTTGAATTATAACATTATTAAAACAAAAGAATATATATATATATATATATATATATATATATATATATATATATATATATATATATATATATATATATATATATATATATATATATATATATATATAAAGCTACATATTCATTGATTATATTTTGTCATTTCTATTAAGCAGTGGTGTACTATATTGTAACCGTTACCAATGTTTTATGTACTGTTTATTACCTGTTGCCAATAGATTGTTATTGGTAAATTTCTGATGAAATAGTTGCAAAAGAGGTCAATGACGCGGATTTGGAAATGGACATTATGCAATTTTTTACTAAATAAAACTACTCTAAGGACGTAAACACTATTCATAGGACATCGAAACCGTTCATTATTATAAACACTTGATGATACGATTGATGGACATTGTTACATGAGTCTCGTCCTAACAATGTGGAAAGTTCTAGAATGATGACCGTGATGGACTTTTGCTGTTTTCGAAACCGTTCGTTACTATAGACACTTGTTGATAAAGTTAGTGGACAACAATGTAGAATGTTCTCGAACAATACACACACACACACACACACACACACACACACACACACACACACACACACACACACACACACACTCTCTCTCTCTCTCTCTCTCTCTCTCTCTCTCTCTCTCTCTCTCTCTCTCTCTATATATATATATATATATATATATATATATATATATATTGGGCAAACACTCTGGAAATCCAAAGACGGGTTCAGGTGCCACTGTCCTGTGTACAGTAGATGTTATCTGTCAAAGATTCCTCACTACACCAGCATAAAACAGCAAAAAGATCACAAGACCTTGATTGTCTTACAATGTATATTATTGCTTTATGTTCTAAACTCATTTCATATTTCATTGTAAAAATGAACAAATAGTCGTAACATATGAAGATTTCCATCCATATCTCTTTTATTCAATCTTTGTTTTATTTTATATTTTCTGATCGCTTGAATAAAATCATATCATCTCATATGGAAAATAGGAATCGTATGTACCAAATTATTTATCGCCAGGAGGTCCTGGAGACTATACAACACATGATGAACATTGAACAAATATGGACACGAAAATATCCAGAAATGGGATCATGGATTTAACCTTGAAGGATTGAAAATAGTTAAAATATGAAAAACAAAATTTAAACAGTTACAGAGTTCGTAAGGCAACTTGTGAAATGTATAATGAAGGACGTGGTTGTGTTTCATTGGCAGTGCCGAGAGAGGATATCATCTATAGTTTTAGACCGTTTTACGGCATCTTTAGAACGGTAACAACATATTTCTTATAGAGAAGCATGGTATTGGCTACGAAATGAAATATGATAAATTTGTACATTGTACAGAATCAAAACTTATGTACGCTCATCTAACATTGACGTGCAATTTTACAAGAATTATATCACAAATTTCCCGTTTCTAAGTAGTAATATTTCATCTTCTCCTGCCTATGGCGTTTTCATTTCACAACTTATACGTTATGCCAGGTCATACTCTTTTTATGAATGATTTATTCTGAGAGCAAGGTGGTTCGCCAATAAACTACTTACACAAGGTTATGTTGTTGAACGCTTGACATCGTCGTTTAAGAAGTTTTATCGGTCAATACGGGATTTTGTTAAACATTATGAAGTCCCCTGTCAGGATTATTATAAATAGGGATATGTCACCGAAACTCCATCTCCGAAGAAAATAACACCAAGGTAATCAATTGACCGTGGTATCGAACGCACTGTAGACTGAACCCGATCACTGAGAGCATTCATTTTTCGGGTAATAACTGAGATAGAGTAAAATATATAGCAATAAAACCATTATGTTGCATTTAATTCATGGCTAATAAATAACACATGGATTATATTAAGTTTTAACACCAAGGGAAATAGCCACTGGATATTTTATTTAAAACAATGAGTGAATGACCGGGACATTTACGTAATGAAAGACTGTAAAACTGCTGATGTATGCTTTCGCTCTCCCCATAGGTTTTACCTATGCCTTATAAAGTTGATAAAATGTTGTACTAAAATATATTAAATAATCCCGTTTAATTTTTTTTGTATTGTTTATTTCGGTATAATAAAACATTTATGGCCCTCAGTTTCGGGATATATCCCGAATTGTCCCCCTGTGAAGGGTTATTTCCCTCAGGCTTCGCCCTCCGGAAAATAACCCTTCCCAGGGAAACAATTCGGGATGTATCCCTCCACAGAGGGCCATAATTATATAATATTAGATAATGACTCCAATTCGCCAATCGTGCTTTTCACCGAACTAGACTGTTTCACCGAATTTAACCCGTTTATCGAACTTGAAAGGTTTCCATGGAACATTTGCGACAGGTGTGACATGCCAGCAGGGGACGATGAATCCTTCCGGACACCTGGTTTGGGATTCGCAATTGTTCTTGTTGAGACCATTTGTACATCTAATTCGTCGTGTTCTAATAGACTTGAGTTTCGATTATCATTTGGTACTTCTTCATTTTTACTTTGAATAGTGACTAATATAAATATTAATGAAAATATCTTAATATATAATATATATTGAACTTAGGTGTTGAGGATGGTATGGTTAATAGAACGTGTAATTATGCGATTGCTAGTAATTGCTAAACATCATTACAGGTTGTACTCAATGCTTATGAATACCTTATCTGACGCATCGATCATTATTTTAATTTTGACTTTCTATGCAATTAACTGAAACACACCTTGATACGCGAGAATTTCAACAGATATACTACGGATTCATGGGTTTATGAATAATGTGAGAACTAAATAGTTTATATTTCAGTTTGGATTTTACAAGGCACTGATAATGGTAAGACGATTCTTATATACATTTTTATATATTGTCATTCATTTGGCAACAATCGGAAACAAGTATTTTCTCTACTAAAAAAGGGCAATGTATGTATGTATGTATGTATGTATGTATGTATGTATGTATGTATGTATGTCTGTCTGTCTGTCTGTCTGTCTGTCTGTCTGTGTGTACGTGTGTGTGCGCGTGTGTGAGTGTGTACGTTTGTCTGCCTGCCTCCCCATCTCTCTCTGTCTCTGTCTGTCTATCTATCTATCTATCTATCTATCTGTATATCTATCTATCTATCTATCTATCTATCTATCTATCTATCTATCTGTCTGTCTGTATAACAAATTCTTAGAAAGTTAAGGTTTCTTTAATTGAAAAAATGTCGTTTATACGTGCGTCAATATAACTAATACATTACATTCCTTTTTTATATTATTTATTCCCTGCATTCATGCCTACATTCGTATGTTTACATTTGAATAATGATTTGATATCAATGTGTGTTCTAATTCTAAATTGCTCTGTTTTAGTTCATAATCCATTTTTGTATATATATCCTGGACATCTTGAAGATAAATACTATCTGAGACTTTTATATTTCAGTTTGGGCATATACATCTGTGTCTAAAGGAATTTTTCATCGAGAAATATGGGGAGGAAAAGTGGAAAGAATTAATGTAAGATTACATGATTTCCCTAATCCTTTGCATCTTTTTGAGTTGTGAAGTTTGATGCAAATTGTACATACGTGAATGTTTGAAAATGGAAATGAATAATTGTGCCTTATTTATAAAACAATAATTAGAATGAATAAAATATAATAATATATTTTCAAGGAATTTTAAAAGATTACGCCTGTGGGAAAATATATTTATGGCGACTAAAGAAATTTAATATAATGTCGAATAGCAGAACTGAAATAACTGTTATGTGTTACGACTTATATTGAAAGCCTTATGAACAACTATCATGGAAAAGAAATTAGATACATACAGTCCTAGATCAATCCTAGAGAGATATGAACAAAGTGTTGTATATGTAGTGGAACCTCAGCTAAAGACCACCTCGCTTAGGAGACCACCTCAAAATTCAGATCACAAGATTATATTTAATAAGTACAGTATCCCACTTAAGAGACCACCTCAATAACATTTATACAGTCAGTTAGGTGGTCTTAATGGTGAAGTTCCACTGTGTACTTTTCATTACTTTATGGATTGTTAGATCTATTGTCATTTGTATCGGGTAATACATGTCAACACCCCTCAATGCGACCGAGTTCTCATGTATGGAACCCTATACACAACTATCGAAACACTCATTTATTTGAACACGTAAATAGCCTGGTAGTTAGTACGGGGCGCCATGTGGGACAGGTTAATTGTGTTCACAAAATCCATCTTTGTGTGTACAAACTTTCAAACTTATCACAAAATTAAATTGTGTGCAAAAATTAAATTCCGTGCCACAAAACTCAATTCTGTGTTACAAAATTGAATTTTGTGCCACAAAATTTACTTTTGTGGCACAGAATTTAATTTTGTCACAGAATTGAAAGTTTGTGTACAGAAATGTAATTGAATCTGTCCCACATGGTGCCCACATAGTCCCACATTGTTAAATTTTGCCCACAAAATCCATTTTTATACCTATAAACTTTCAATTTTGTGCTCAAAAGTTAATTCTGTGACACAAAATGAAATTTTGTCAACTCATTTCCGTATCATTTGATTCTGTTGGTAAATTCGCATAATTTGGTCGAGATGTTATCTCTACTTTAATAGGGATGAAAGGTAGGTCTAGGCTATTTTATTAGATGGTGGGGTAGACATGTCTATCTACATGATGATGACGAATTATGTTTTTGAATATCCTGTGCACATGAATTTTCATAAATATTTCAACGAAAAAAAACAAAAAACTAATCGAATACAATATCACATTTGTGTAATGGACCGGCGTCCTTTACGCGCCATAGATCACGTGTTCAAGCCTAGCCAATACCGGATTATTGTTTGACTGGTACCTGACTCTGATTTATTGCTAAAATTCCATTTTATCAAAAATAAATTTAATTATTTGTGTCAAAATGACAAAGTAATAGTAGTATGTGTACACACTGTGTAGTATGTGCTATTATAGGGTAGTATGTGTTATTATGGAGTAGTATGTGGTAGTGTATCGATACAACACAAACTATTCTGGTAACGGTTTCACGACTAGATTCACCTACCCGACTCTACTTTATTGCTAAATCATGTTCATTATCGAAAAATAATTTGATAATTTGTGTGAAAGTGGCATATATAATAATGGTATGTGGTGTTATGGGGTAGATGTGTTAATGCTGGCCAGTATGTGGTAGTATGGGGTAAACTGACGCGCCCTTCAGAAGCTTGCCTGATTTTTATTGAGCCAATCGTAGCCTTTGTTGCATGCTTGTGTCATATTTTGGCCACAAAATCGAAAAATATGCAAATCAGCTGACAAAATTGAGTTTTGTGACACAGAGGGCGCCATGTGGGAACTGTCTAAATTTTGTCGATAAAATCCATTTTTGTACCGAAAAACTTGTTCACAAAAATTCAAGTCTATGATACAAAACTCAATTCTGTGTCACAAAATTAAATTCTTTGGCACAGAATTGAATTCCGTGGCACAGAATTGAATTTTGTCACATAGAATTGAATTTTGTGGTACAAAATTGAAAGTTTTTACATACAAAAATGGATTTTTAGGACAAAATTTAGCATGGTCCCACATGGCGCCCCGTAGTTAGGGTTTTGTGCATGGTAGCCAGGCTGTTGGTGCTAGAGGTCGAGAGTTCGAAACTGCATGTCGTGTGAGTATGTAGATGCCTTAATATTCATGTATTTATGCTTGATATATCTTTTGTATCTACAGTGTACATCCTTTGCGCCTTGTGGGGATCCATGGTACACCAGTATATGCTCACTGATGTAGTGAAATTTGTTCCTAGCATAAACTCCTATTTAACCTCTATAGACATCAATAGATCCATTGTCATTCACATTGGATGAAATCTTTAACGTCAATTTATAAAGCTGAACTACGAAGATAAAACGCTTTTATACATGTTATGGGACTTGATTTTCCGGAGAAACAAATACAAATATGTAAGATGTATGGGGATATAAAGTGGAGATGTTTCAAAACATTATTTTCAACACACTTTTTTTTTTATTAAGAGTTCAAAAGTTTTTTATCTACGTAGTACAGTTTTAAGGTCAATGTTTCATATACGAAACCCTAAACACCGCAAGCGATACATTCCTTTATGTTAACACGTTGACGCATTGTTCATGGGAACTAGGCGGTTATAGTCGATGGTCACACACACACACACACACACACACACACACACACACACACACACACACACACACACACACACAGATATATATATATATATATATATATATATATATATATATATATAATTCTATTTTAGGAGAGTATCAAGTAGTGACGAATTAGACGATTTTATGTTATTTCATCATTACGACGACGAGAAAACAATGACACTGATTACATCATCATGTCAAGTACTAGGTATGCACACTTTGTTAATTATCTTAATATATATTATAACAGTACTAATTAATTATCAAAGCAATCATCTCCTGTCAGATATATTTTGTTTTGGATGAAAGAACAGTATTTGTTATTGATTTTGCATACTTTATTTATATTAATAATTTTATTATCATTATTAGTATTATTATATTATTATTATTATTATTATTATTATTATTATTATTATTATTATCGAATAATGAGTTTAGGTGTGGATTAAAACTTTATACAGAGCATGTTTACTTATATTTTATATATACGAACTGTACGTAAATCATCCGTAGATAGTAAAATTATTGCATTTGATATAGATTGGAACTAATAGCGTATTCAAGTTCATAATTTGAAATTTATATTTCTTTTATTTAATGTAATGAAATGGGTGTTTTGTCCATCAAATAAGCGCTCTTCATGGATGACAATTATGAGGCTAACTTTGATTAAGTCAGGATCAAATGCTTTTTGTTACCTATTACATTTTCGAAATATTTAGAATATTTTCGTTACTTAAGTTATAATTCCATTTATTATTTTGTTTACGATTTCTCAAATTGAATTTCTTGTTATGTATTAGAATCTGTTCGTTTGATTCTGAAACTGTAATAAAATGGAAATGGTCTCAAAGTGATTTCAAGAACTTAAATAAAAATATGGAAATAGTCACAGATGGATTTCTAGAACTGCAATAGAAATATGATAATGATCACATAGGGATTCCTTTTATAATAAGATCTGCTGCATTGTTTGTAAACTTTATATACGTCACCTAACTGATCTGTGGTTAATTATTGTCGAAAGCGTCCAGGATAAATAGAATTCGATCAACTCTTTTAAATTTACTTAACAAGTATGTTATACAAAACAATCGTGTCCGTATATTTTTTTAATTATGTAGTTATTTAAAATTAGAATAAAGATGTGACACAACAAAACCATCATTTTGTCAGAGATGTCATTTTTCAATTCTTAATGATTTTTTTGTTTCCGTATTGTCAACAAATGATTATTGACAAAGTTGTCTTTATTGTTTACAAGGTTGTGACGTTTCGAACTGCATAAATGAATAAAACGCGGTTTGTTGAAGTGGAAACAAATGAAAAGAATGTATTGCATTCCAACGGGTGATTTCCTGTAAACGTATTATAAATCACATTGTTAATTTGATCATAGAGTTAAGCAGAACATTATTGTACAGATATACCAAGGGACTAAATTCTAATTCTAATTCTAATTCCTAAATGCAGATTAGACAGGCAAATTGACACGGACCAGGAAATCTAAATACAATTATGTGAAATAACACGAAGCGAAACTTTTAGTAATGTCATTAATAAGAATGTGAATTACCACCCAAAGCTATGATAATATAAAAATCTCAGATACCAAAGTATAAATCAATAGGATGTCCAGGACATAGATACAAATCCGGTAAAAATGGACAAACACGGACCTCTGGAAACCAAGAGTGCCATGGAGGAGTAAGCATCCCCTGTCGACCGGTCACACCCGCCGTGAGTCCACAGTCAAGTCCAATGAAACACGTGAGGAGTGTATCCTCGTCACAATTGGTACAGACGTCTCAACAACCGCCAACGAAAAGGCAACTCAACATTTAAATTAGTGAAACAGAATAGTCGCAAACAAGACTATTATACCGACCATAAAATTTGCGGAACGTTGACATTAAACGCGGTTTTCGATATCCCTGTGTCAATAATTTGTCAGTGAGAAGTTTACCTCTGTATATGAAATCATCATATCGGATCATTTGTGAAATATAAACTCCATATGCAGGTGACTGAGGGATATTACTACTTAAATGTGGAAAATTTACGATGGGAAAGCCGAAATCGTCGCGTTTATCGTATAGCTTAGTTGCTAATTTCCCGTCTGTGTTTATATTAAGTAAAATGTCTAAGTATGAAGCGTGTGTACTTGATTCTGTTGTATCTTTAATTTCTAGTTCGCTGGGATATATCGCATTGACATATGTATGAAAATTGTCATTATTAATTGACATAACGTCGTCGATATATCTAAATGTCAAATTAAAGGACACCGCTAACTTTTTCTTCTTTTGATTCAGCAGTTTCTGAATGAAGTCTGCTTCGTATGAATAAAGGAACAGGTCGGCCAATAAAGGAGCACAATTGGTTCCCATAGGAATGCCGACAGTTTGTTGAAAGACCACGTCTCCGAACATTACAAATATATTGTCTATTAGAAATTCCAGCATGTTTTTTATATCAACTTCAGTATACTTATGTGTAGAATCAGAGTGTTGTTTGACGAAATAAGTATCCTGATAGCCAATCACTAGATATTTAAATTTTCGGGTACCACCTTTTGTGATAAAGCAGTTGTCTATGATGCTAAAAAGTCTTTCTTTTAATTTTTTATGTGGAATAGTAGTGTGAAGAGTTGAGAAATCATAAGTTTTGATACTGTGAATTCGAGAAAAATTGTGTGCCTTCAAATTTTCTAAAAGCTGTTTAGAATTTTTAAGTATCCACATCTGATTTACACCGCTTCTGGAATAAGCAACTGTACAGTATTTTTGAAGTTTCTCCTTAACAGCTGTCAATATCTTGGTAAGGAGTAAAGATAAAGGTTTGGTAGAACATTTGCTGGATCCTGCTATGTATCTTTGCTTATATGGGTTTTTATGAAGTTTAGGTATCCAGTATAAATGTGGTAGCTCGAAATCGGTCTCCGTTGTAGGTATATCAAATGAGTGTAATACGGACACGTGATTTTGAAGGATCTCGTCCTTTGAAAGTGAGCTACGTGTGTATGTAGGATTTCCAGAATTCGTATTAAACTCAAGTTCTTCTAATAAACAATTATAGTAATGTGCCTTACAAATAAAAACTATATTATTTGAGGCTTTGTCTGCTGGTACCAGTACATATTGGTCATGTAACATATCCAGTTCAGTTACTACTTCTGGATCATTAAATACAGAGGGACAAATAAACCAATGTTTATTTTATCTGAATATCGAATTTCAAAATTTCATTTTTATGATCAAGCTTATAATTTTGAGTAGGGGTATATACCTTTGTTTTCTGATGTCATCCTAACCAGGGGACCCGTAACTGAAAGCCCCCTTGGCGACTTCATCTTAAGAACATCATAAAGGTAAATTCTGTTACTCCAAACAGTTTTAAGAATGAGTTAAGGAATTAACAGTTCATCTCTAAGTATAACGGATGATGACTCCCTTAACACAACCTTAGTGACAATTTAAGGGGGTGTACCCAACTCATTCTTACTTAGTTAAGCCATCCTTAGGTCAATCTTTGGACATTTTAGGTGTAACTGGTATGATGCTTATTTTTTTCATTTTCTCGTAGTGACTAAGGTCGATTCTACCCTACATTAGCACTGGCATACAAGTATTTCTAAATTTAAAATTGATTGCAAACCAATGACTTTTCTTTATTTTAAAAAATTGTATCAATTATTTGTATAAACGATAGCCATGTTACGTGTATTTGACTGAATAAAACATGACATTATTTGTCGGCTTAACATTAGAAAGACATGACATTTGATTTGTCGGCTTAACAGTAGAAAGGCTATATCAAAAAGTTGGTCTTAGTTCTTAGATGATAAAAGGAACAGTAATAGATAACAATTACAATAACAAATTTTACCCATATACAGAATTTTTATGCCTGTACAAAATATTAAATTTTTTCTAAAATCATAACCACGAATAAGTATGATTTTGTTGCTATTTAGCTTAATGTTCTAGGTTGGTAAAGTATAAAGAATATCACGCTTTGAACCATAATGTATCTCACTTCTAATCAGTGCAGGTTCGATCCCCGCTGAAACCTGAAGATGATTTTTGTGAGAAAGTTTGCCAATTTACTTTTGAAAAGGCCGGCGGTCTCCTCCCTGGTCCGCGTTCTCTCCCCGACCAATAAAAACTGGTTGCCAACATATAACTAAAAAGTGTACTGTGTATTATAAAACACTATTCAAAATTCATATTCATGAGGAAATGGATGTTATGATAATTATGATGGTTTTATCCCATAAATAAATTATTGAATATTTAGATAGAAATATTAAACATTGAATAACATAGCCGTGCATCTGCACATCAATTATTAGTTTAAAACCTTGAAATTAGACAATGGCCATGCCACAATGATAAATTTTTATATTATAAATCAAGCATAAGAGATATCAATTTATATCTGATGGTCGCGGAGAAAATTCCAACTTTATTTCAAATGCAATTATCATTGCAATTGCTATATAAAAATTAAGTTTTTAAAACTTTAAAGGAAAAGTAATTAGTTTGCAATCAATTCGAAATTTGGAAATAAAAGGATAAATAAAGAAAATAATTACACCGTATATAATAGCATTTTAGTAAACAACACACCTTAGCTTAGTTATTACAACATTATAATAAACAACAGTATTTTTCATAACTTAATTATTATATATTTTCATCATTTTCTGCAAAGAAATATCCCACTAAATCTACAATTATACATTTCTTATAGTAGCACTAGTTTTATGTTCCAGTATGATTTACCACGGGTTTCACCAAAAAAAAAGAAAAAAAGAAAATGAGAATATGATAGTTGTAAACGGTTTTTCGCCTATAACACTGTATGAAATGGGGTCATTTTGATCTGGACTGCTTATGCAGTGGGCAGTTTTGGCCAAACACCATTGGCATCGTGTTAAGTTACAAATATTACTAATCTACAATAATACATTTCTTTCAGTAGTATCATATTCTCACTTTTTGATTAACCAGGGGTTTTACCCCCCCCAAAAAAAATCAAGCAAGTAGGAGCATGATAGTATGATATAAAAAGTCTAAGGTACCAAGGTATAAATCATTAGGGTGTCAAGGATATAGGTACAAATCTGGTAAAAAATAGACAAACACGGACCCCTTGAAATCAAGATGTGGGATCAGGTGCCATGGATGAGTAAGCATCCCCTGTCGACCCGTCACACCTGCCGTGAGTCCATAGTCAAATTTAAATGAAACACATGAGGAACGAATCCTCGTCATGATTGGTACAGACGCCTGAACAACCGATATCGAACATGTAACTCAACATTTCACTTAGTGAAACAGTGTAGTCGCAAACATGACTATTATACTTTAGTACGTGCTATCTAAACAAATGGATAACGGATAAAGAATTTTCCCGGAAAAATACCATTCTTATTGAGTTCGTATGAAAAAAGATATGAGAGGTTTATGGTCATGAACACCGATTTCCTTTTATTTGACATTTAGATATAATGTATGACGACGTTTTGTCAATTAATAATGACAATTTTCATATATATGTCAATGCGATATATCCCAGCGAACTAGAAATTAAAGATACAACAGAATCAAGCACACATGCTTCATACTTAGACATTTTACTTACTATAGACACAGATGGGGAATTGGTAATTAAGCTATACGACAAACGCGAGGATTTCGGCTTTCCCATTGTAAATTTTCCACATTTAAGTAGTAACATCCCACAGTCACCCGCATATGGAGTTTATATTTCACAGATCCGATATGCCAGGGAGTGTTCAACATGTTAACATTTCATATACAGATTTAAACTACTCACTGACAAATTATTGACACAGGGATATCGAAAATGGTGTTTCATGTCAACGTTCTACAAATTTTACGGTCGGTATAATAGTCTTGATTGCGATTACTCTATTTCACAAAGTGAAATGTTGAGTTGCCTTGTTGTTGGCGGTTGTTGAGACGTCTGTACCAATTGTGACGAGGATTCGTTCCTCACGTACTTCATTTGGACTTGACTGTGGACTTATCGCGGATGTGACACCCTGATCCTAGCTCTTGGTTCCAGAGATTTGTGTTTGTCCATTTTTACCAGATTTGTATCTATTTTTTATATTTAAGAGTGGTTTTCAGTTGCTTGATACCACTTTCTCTTTAGAAAATCTATTTTAAATTGGCGCTCAACTGATGAAGTCTAATTGAGAAACGATCGTCTTGACATTATAACGTTGGTATTATGTTTATCATATTTACACTCATCAAATGTTTAGCGTTACCTTAAGCCATACAGCCTTAGTAAACTAAATGGTTTCAATTACGGGCCCAAACTCACTGATGTATTTGTTTTGAAATGTAACATTCAGCAAACAAACGGTATTTTATCTCAAATCACATTTTGATGAATACTAATTATCCTTTTGAGCTTATTTAAACACTACGGTAGCCTTAGTCGCTCATTTGGCATACCACAAACAGGGCATTTTTCGAAACTGCTCTGTTTAAATTTATTAAAAGGATCACCATGTATTTTTCATCTGTGTTTAAATTTATGCAACCACTTTCCTCATCGCCACTTTCAAATATCTATGCCAATCAGTTCAACGTTTAAGATCTGGAGTTTGTATTTTATTTTAATACATTGCATACCATATATGAATCCTTTCAACCCTTCAGACTGGTATCAAACAATAAAAAAGAGAGCATACAACTGATATACTCAGGGGCGAAAGGGTTAATGTATTTTATATATCATTAACAATACCATATTTATGATTTTCAAAAGAATCCAAAACAATTGCTCAAGACGATCGTTTTTTGTCAATATGACGTCATCTTCATCAGTAAAACTTGAATTTGAAATACATGTATATTTCCGAAATAAAAAGAGGTATTACATCTAGATATCATCTACTCAGGGTTTTTATCCGGTGATTTTCTCCATATTAATATCATTGATGTATAGCACAGTAGTTCATGTGTAACTGTTTATGGTAGCGTTTAGATTATTATATTTTGACGAGAAAAGAAATTGATTAGATATTTACTAGGAATCGGCCGGCATGGATTTTAATTAATAATCCCAAACATTTCATCGAAAATTATTAACCTTGAGAAGGCGATGAGTGTAATTGATGATATCAAATTTTGTTAAAGGCACTTTTAATGAAATATTAATGAGAATGAAAGTGATAATATGATCCTAATATGCGAAAGAAAAATTACGGTAACGATTGAAAATATCATCAATGTGGAATTATCTATAGTTGTCCTATTCCAATACAAACTAATGAGTTGTGAAACATCCTGGATAATGCTTTTGACGATTTGACGAGGTTATCTGTTTTAAAAAGCAGAATATGATTGGATATAAATGTATAAAAATGTTGTTTGATTTTTCTAATTAAGATATAACATAAATACCAAATCATTTAAATTGATTACTCATTTTCAGCATTATCATAAGCTGATATGAAATGAGTTATCAATATCACTGTTATCTCAAGGAATTGATTTATTTCAATTTGTGTATAGTTGAAAGACAATTAGACAAAAGAGGTAAGTACTTACAACATTACATGGTGCAGCTTCTTAGTTTAATGATGCTAAAATAGCGTACTATTTGTAGTGATATAATGGAAGAGTCGCTAGCAAAGTTCCCGGGTTCGATTGCTCGTTTCAGGTTGTATATGCTGACTGTTCCTCGCCACGCGAGCGGCAGCTAGGGAATGTCGCAGGTCAATTAAGTCAGACTAAGGTTTAATCGAACACCCCGTGTCACCGCGAGGGTAGCTCATAAAAGAACCTGCATATGCATCAGTCCATAACACAGGTCAAAATTAAATGTGCTTGCATCAAAAGTGTATGTTTGTTTGGTAGGTTTATTGTTTTTTGCCAAACTAAACAATTTTTCAATTATAAGGTGGTGAACATGTATCAGGGAAGAAAGGAAGAGATCACCAACCTTCCGCAAATAAACAGGCAAAATTTCTAAAAAATCATCTTGGGCTCCAGCGTGACTCGATCTTGCGTCGACACAGATGTGAGATTCTTCATGATGTAAATCTCGATGTTCTAACCAGTTGGTCATTGAGGCTTTGGCTTCTGAAATGGATTTTACAGGTCTTTCACACATTAAACAAACATCCGGTGTTATGTATAAATATATAAAAAATCTCAGATACCAAAGTATAAATCAATAGAATGTCCAGGACATAGATACAAATCCGGTAAAAATGGACAAACACGGACCTCTGGAAACCAAGAGGTGGGATCAGGTGCCATGGAGGAGTAAGCATCCCCTGTCGACAGGTCACACACGCCATGAGTCCACAGTCAATTCCAATGAAATACGTGAGGAGTGTATCCTCGTCACAACTGGTACAGACGTCTCAACAACCGCCAACGAAAAGGCAACTCAACATTTCACTTAGTGAAACAGAGTAGTCGCATACAATACTATTATACCGACCGTAAAATTTGCGGAACGTTGACATTAAACGCTGTTTTCGATATCCCTGTGTCAATAATTTGTCAGTGAGTAGTTCACCTCTGTAAAAAGAAACACGGCATTGGCGAGGGTCCACTGCACTGGTCAAAACTTGTTACAATTCACCTAATCATGTGGCCTCTCTATATGAGTTAACAGTTCTTGGCGGGACCTAGAACAGCGATGAAATCAAACCAAATAAATTAAAACTGCAAAGAAATTGTTGTTTCTTCGATATTTTGATCCAAAGAAACTTACTGTTTACTTAATGTTTGAAAGAATAAGAGAAATAATTCATCAGAAGAGTAAACCTTTTAACGGCATTCTAACGCTTATGTTGTCGAATGTTTAAAATCGCCACAAAGGAAGTTTTATTGTTGATACGGGGATCCTATATCGTGTCCCTCTCTCAGGAATGTTAGATAGTACTCCGAAGCATGACCATATACATTGACTCCTTTTCGCCAATCAAGTCTAAAACTTACTGATGACCTTTTCACCGAACTTGACCTTTTCACTACACTCGAGAGGTTTCCATGTAACATTTGCAACAGGTGTTGCATTCTAGCAGAGGACGCTGAATCATTCTGGACACCTGGGATTCGCAATTGTTCTTCATGTTGAAACCATCTGTATATCTAATTTGTCGTGTTCAAATGGACTTAGAGTTTCGATTATCCTTCGGTATTTTTTCATTTTTTACTTCAGGCATACATTTAATTTAAATAATGAAATACTCAGAACAAGATAATCTGAATATTTTAATTGTCGGTTATCAAATTGAATTGAATGTAATGAACCTTTTCTATCAATCCACTGACGATAGGGAAAAAATGAAAAAATGTCATTTAATATTTTGTAAACAGGGAAGACGGTGGAAAGTTTTTTGGAAGAATATGGCCATTATTTTTATTATTATGCTGCAAAACGAGGGTACGACAGAATGATGGTAACACTTGGGCGAGACTTTCCAACTTTTGTCCAAAACTTAGATAAACTTCACAGCCTTTTGGCTAATACATACAAAGGGATGCAACCACCATCCTTCAGGTAATGTATGTTTATACACCTTACTTTTAAAATTAATGATATGGATATTAGTTTGCATGTTGTTTACGTAATGATAGGAGTCATTCCTAAGTTGAAATGTTACGCTTAGGATTAATTCCTATGTAATGCAGTTTGTATAATATCAAAATATCACTATTATTATATCATCATTATTTATACATGTATAAGTATGTGTGTGTATTGTCTATTTTTGTCTGCTGTATATCTGTATTTTTTATTAAACAATACTTTTTTTATTCATTGGAAGAGAGAGAGAGAGAGAGAGAGAGAGAGAGAGAGAGAGAGATAGAGAGAGAGAGAGAGAGAGAGATAGAGAGGAGAGAGAGAGAGAGATATGAAAACTTGTTCCTACAATGTTTGTTAAAAATGCATATCTTGACAATCGTAAAATATGATACATTACATGCAAATAAACAATAATTATATCCTGTTAAATATATAATAAATATACTAATATGCAAAGATGACCAGAAAGCAATTGCCTTACATGTAGATTTGATGTTCTGTTTGATAAGTGACAATAGATTAATGCATATTTATTTATCTCGCGGACGAAATGTCAGGACTGCTTAACATGCCATCATATTCCCATACCTACCAAATGCCAAAATGTGAAGTAGACATATTCAAAGGATCATTTATCTATTACTATATAAGGTTATAGAACGAACTTGTTAATTCTGTAAAAACATTACACCCACTTCTGCATTTAATATGAAAATGTCACCTATACGACCTGCTCTACCCAAATATTTGAATGTCGAAAATCTATATCTCTGTACTATTAGCACGTATTATGCACGGTTGTAATGCTTTCAAATAATTTATTTTCTAGTAAGTATTTGTTCGGATGTGGATCCTAAAAATTCTAAAGAGTTGTTGGAACGACTAAAGTCCCAAATTTTAAACATATTACATAGTCTTTTGATTTTTTTTACCCTTTACACAACAATTCTTCACCAGAATCTTGTAGTGTTATCATCAGAGTGCAATTAGACCTGGAACCCACCGCTTGAACGCCTATGTTCTAACTCATTCAGCGTTTGAATATATAAGCACGTTAAGGTACTTTAATTAACTAATTATATCATAATTAATACAATGATACCTTTGTAGGTGTGAGTATATAGACGGTCTGCTTTATATTCATATTTATACAGTACGGAAGGGTACATATCCTATAGCTATTGGTAAGTACTTTAATATAAAAAAACTCAGATACATAAGTATAAGTCAATGGAATGTCCAGGTCATAGATACAAATCCGGTAAAAAATGGACAAACACGGACCTCTGGAAACTAAGAGGTGGGATCAGTTGCCATGGAGGAGTAAGCATCCCCTGTCGACCGGTCACACCCGCCGTGAGTCAACAGTCAAGTCCAATGAACTCACGTTTGCATAAAAAAGACGTTTGTTCAAGACTGTTTTAATTATTTTGATCTAATCTTAAAACTTTGACGCTGTTATGTAATATTTGGTGCATCCTAATATCTTGTAAACACATCGTGTTTATATTTGTATTCGTTTAAGCATTCATTAATAGAGACTGCAAATTCCATAATTCAGGTAAGAATGAATTTTTAGTAATACATTGTTTTGTTTTTGTTTAAGGTTTGTTAACAGAATGTGCAAAACAACTTTTCCGTACAGAAATTGATATCATTGTAAATAAAATAGAGATTTCAACAAGTCTGAAGTATAATGAACATGTAACTGCTGAAGTTAAATCTTTGTCAGAAAACGGATCCGGAATGTTGCATCGGTCAACGTCTGTTGCTACAAATGACTCAACCAAGGAATCGTCAAAATGTTTGCAACTTAACAGAATCGACTTACAGGAGTCACTTCCGTTTGGGATAATGTTCGATTCAGAGATGAGAATTCTGACAGCAGGGATGCATATTTTGTCCATTTACCCAGAACTGTTAAGAAATTGTTTGAAAATGAGCGAAGTGTTTGACCTTGTCGATCCAAAAATTGATTTCGATTATAAGACAATTTTAAAATCACATATCAATTCTTTCTATCTGCAATTTAAAAACCTAAAGGATTCCGAGAATGAAACTTCAAGCGGGAAGCTGGTGTTGAAAGGTATTTTCCTACCGTCTCTTATTGTTCTTTTTCAATTTTTAGATGTACCCAATACATGAATAAGTTAATACTTACACTCCGAATTTTCTTAATTCATTCATTTTAACGTTATTAGATAAATAGATCTACTTCCGTTAAGCATGTGAAGAGTGGAATTACAAGTGTTAGATTTTATTGGGAAATACCTGAGTGAGATAAGTTCTGGATACTTAAATTTCATGTTATTTATCTTTATATATAAAGAAGATCTGACTCTTGTTTAGATATTGTCAACATGTATAAAATAACTTTTGAATACAGACTAGCCTTTTTATAGAAATTAACAAAATTTATTATACTATTATATATTGTTCACAAAGATATTTTTTTAAAATAACAATGTTTGTAAAGATCAAAAGGAGTTTCAAAGCAACACAAATTGGAGGTCGGGGCCATTCACCATAAAACTTAAGAATGATTTAAGGTTAAAAATGCATTCAAATTTGGCTAATCCTGATATCCTTTGGGCTTAGCAAGTCAAGTTGAGAATATTCATAAGTGATTGTGCAAGACCCTGTAATAGATATTTGCCCCCATGTTTAAATGAAAACCAATTTTTCTTCTTACATTTTCTGGCAGGTCAAATGGTACGTGTGGTTGCGAAACGTGAGGTAGTATTTGTCTGTTCTCCTCACTTCGAAAGTCTAGAACACATGTCTTCATGTAGCAAGTATTTAAATTCGGTTCCCCAGGATAAATTTACAACAGAAGTTATGTTTATGTACAATCAAAGACGGGCTGATATGGAAATAAGGTAGGATTACTAAAATGTCACCACCACGGATTAAGGCAAACAAATGAGAAATAAAAATATTGACTTTTCTTTCAAAAAACAACAGATTCAATATGTTGAGAAAGGAATCTTGTGCAAGAATTTAGAAAAAGTAATTTTTGAAATTAAATAAGGTCTAAATTTTGATAGTACCGCTGTCACTAAATAGGGAAATGTTGATAGGTTACATAATATAATGAAATAAATAATCTGCTAATCAAATACTAAATGCATCTTTATTGTATTCGTTAATTATTAGAATTAAAGTATAGTATTAATAGAACCATAATACAGGATCCAGTAATACAAATCATAATTTTAGCTTGCCATTCAAAATTTAAACTTGCTGGCTGACTTAAAAAGAGATCAAGTAAAATTATTCAAGAACTATATTTCCGGTTTTTGGTTTGTCTGGTGAATTCAGTATATTATACACACACAAGTTCTACACTTTTACCAGTTTGGATAAATCACCTATGAGTACAACATTAAAAATTCTAGTTATTTTGATAGTCTGTATTGAGGCAATGTCTTTTAGATAGGATGTATATTAGATGTAGGAATTCTGACAACATCAAAGGATTTCTATAATCATTACACAATTGGGAGTGATGTGATGTAATGGAATTCCAATATGGTTAATTAGAAGATTCCAATGATATAATTCAATTGGTATTAAATTTGAAAATTCTTACTATACATTTGACATTAAAGAAAATTAAATGGACAATTGCGCCTTAATAATAGTATGTGAATTCATGTGATAATTTTGTAATTCTTGCTTTATATAACACCAGTAAGAAACTAGACGAGACGACAGCGAGACTTAAGAAAATGGCAAAATCATTGGAGGACGAAAAAAAGAAAACCGATAAATTACTCTATCAAATGCTCCCAGTTAAAGTGGCAAATCAACTACGGAATGGAAAGAAAGTTGAAGCTGGTAATGAT
The DNA here is from genome assembly GCA_030159075.1 of Atrina japonica. Classification (NCBI taxonomy): domain Eukaryota; kingdom Metazoa; phylum Mollusca; class Bivalvia; order Pterioida; family Pinnidae; genus Atrina; species Atrina japonica. The sequence goes on along the minus strand of BROG01000048.1, from coordinate 2,008,413 downwards.
ATCAACCTAATTCGTAAATATGATTAATTAAATATGGCACCGTAGATACGGAGGGATTTTCTCACAATTGATGCAAAACTGAGGTTTTCCCATATTATTCAGATAAATTTATTTCTCGAGAGAATCCTAGTATAACCGAAGAAACTCTTACCTAAGATGAAGAATAAAATGATAGCGAAATTCAATTTTAGCTATCTCACCAACCTCGCTAATAATGCCAAAATTGAATCATCGCTCAAATTTCTGCTTATATGGAATTCTAGATCCTGTATACATGTACAGATAACTAAATATCATACATATACTATTCAATGATATTACAGCTTATGTATTTTATACGAACAGAGGTTATGGTCGCAAATATATAGAGGATATTTGACAATTGTTTTTGGATAACATGTTTATTACATCGAGTGACGCAGGAGAATACATATTTAACACGAGTGCGTAGCGTAAATTGTAAAGATTATAAACATGTTATTAAAAAACAATTGTCAAATATTCTATTTATTACATTTTTCAGTAAATTTTCGTTAGGTCCTAGATTAAGGCTACCTGATGTTCTGAACAAGTCTACTGTGCGGCTTGTGAAATGTAAGCAAACCAGATTTTGATTGAAATACATCACTTGACTGCGACTATGCATTTGAAGTTTCTGAAAAAAGTGTGTGATTTATTGTGTAGATTAATTTTAAGTATCATTCTCATACTTTCTATAATATTGAGGCCTGGTGAGTTGGTAGGATACGACAAAATCTGAAGTTGGCTCTCCTTTTTCCATTGAGAGCTCACACTTTGAGCGACATAATATACGGGCAGATCCCGATCCGCTATTAAGATCTAGGTGCAATATCTGAAATCCTTCACCACAACCGGCCAAAAAATCATCAAGATCCTAAATATAATTCCTTTAATTAATATTACCTTCAACATTCACAGTAACAATGGTCCCTTTATGAGAAATATGCTTCAAAGATCATTCCAAAGTTAGACATGGACAGCAAACTCGATTCGAAGTTCGCCCAATTCGATGTTCATTTTCTGTACTGCATTTCCAGTGTCACTGAATGTTTTCAAAAACTTTCGAACTGTTGACGTAGATAGTGGAAACATTAAACATTTCCGCTGCCTTTCGACCACGTAAACACACTCCATCTAAACATAATATCGTCTGCTTTTTAGTTGAGACAGAACAAGTCTGTGCGGAGCCATTTTGTTTAGCTTCGATACGGCGTAATAAATAGCTCAATGATACTTCATATCTACAGTATGTTTTACCACGGCATCATCATTTATTGGCATTTGCTAGCAAATGTGATCAGTTTAAAATCAAACAATGAATTGACCATTATCATTACATTATAGATGGGATTAATTAATCGGATTTTCATTAGTGGCCTGGCACTGTATTTTAGTTGGATAATGAAAAATATCAATATTTTTCATCAAGCCAACCAAAATACAGTAAAATCAATGAAAATAACAGTGAAAAATAAAGCTTTTATTTATTGGATAAATTTGATAAAAAATGTAATAAAGTTCGCTATTTCTTTTTAGAAAAGTATGAGTCTGCAACCATCTTGTTCAGCGATATTGTCAGTTTTACAAATATGGCTGCAAAGACAGAGCCAATGTCTGTGGTACATGTTTTGAATGACTTGTTTCGACGATTTGACGCACTCACAAACAATCATAATGTTTATAAGGTAAGCATGTTCTAACATTTCCCGAAAATCTCAATAAAATATTATATTTTCACATTACCTAACGTTTTCGGTGTATATCTTTCGAGTACACATTGTATGTTTTTCTTTCTAACTTTGCGATAATAACTGTAACCAGACAGTATGATATGTTTGCCTTTCTGTTCAGTAGCTCACTTTCAAAGGACGAGATCCTTCAAAATCACGTGTCCGTATTACACTCATTTGATATACCTACAACGGAGACCGATTTCGAGCTACCACATTTATACTGGATACCTAAACTTCATAAAAACCCATATAAGCAAAGATACATAGCAGGATCCAGCAAATGTTCTACCAAACCTTTATCTTTACTCCTTACCAAGATATTGACAGCTGTTAAGGAGAAACTTCAAAAATACTGTACAGTTGCTTATTCCAGAAGCGGTGTAAATCAGATGAGGATACTTAAAAATTCTAAACAGCTTTTAGAAAATTTGAAGGCACATAATTTTTCTCGAATTCACAGTATCAAAACTTATGATTTCTCAACTCTTTACACTACTATTCCACATAAAAAATTAAAAGAAAGGCTTTTTAGCATCATAGACAACTGCTTTTTCACTAAAGGTGGTACCCGAAAATTTAAATATCTAGTGATTGGCTATCAGGATACTTATTTCGTCAAACACCACTCTGATTCTACACATAAGTATACTGAAGTTGATATAAAAAACATGCTGGAATTTCTAATAGACAATATATTTGTAATGTTCGGAGACGTGGTCTTTCAACAAACTGTCGGCATTCCTATGGGAACCAATTGTGCTCCTTTATTGGCCGACCTGTTCCTTTATTCATACGAAGCAGACTTCATTCAGAAACTGCTGAATCAAAAGAAGAAAAAGTTAGCGGTGTCCTTTTATTTGACATTTAGATATATCGACGACGTTTTGTCAATTAATAATGACAATTTTCATACATATGTCAATGCGATATATCCTAGCGAACTAGAAATTAAAGATACAACAGAATCAAGTACACACGCTTCATACTTAGACATTTTACTTAATATCAACACAGACGGGAAATTAGCAACCAAGCTATACGATAAAACGCGACGATTTCGGCTTTCCCATCGTAAATTTTCCACATTTAAGTAGTAATATCCCTCAGTCACCTGCATATGGAGTTTATATTTCACACATGATCCGATATGCCAGGGCGTGCAAAACATATGAAGATTTCATATACAGAGGTAAACTACTCACTGACAAATTATTGACACAGGGATATCGAAAACCGCGTTTAATGTCAACGTTCCGCAAATTTTATGGTCGGTATAATCGTCTTGTTTGCGACTACTCTGTTTCACTAAGTGAAATGTTGAGTTGCCTTTTCGTTGGCGGTTGTTGAGACGTCTGTACCAATTGTGACGAGGATACACTCCTCACGTGTTTTCATTGGACTTGACTGTGTGGACTCACGGTGGGTGTGACCGGTCGACAGGGGATGCTTACTCCTCCATGGCACCTGATCCCACCTCTTGGTTTCCAGAGGTCCGTGTTTGTCCATTTTTACCGGATTTGTATCTATGTCCTGGACATCCTATTGATTTATACTTTGGTATCTGAGATTTTTATATCAGTACTGTAACCAGACGGTATGATATGTTTGCCTTTCTGTTCAGTACTGTAACCAGACGGTATGATATGTTTGCCTTTCTGTTCAGTACTGTAACCAGACAGTATGATATGTTTGCCTTTCTGTTCAGTACTGTAACCAGACAGTGTAACCAGTACAGTATGATATGTTTGCCTTTCTGTTCAATACTGTAACCAGACAGTATGATATGTTTGCCTTTCTGTTCAATACTGTAACCAGACAGTATGATATGTTTGCCTTTCTGTTCAATACTGTAACCAGACAGTATGATATGTTTGCCTTTCTGTTCAATACTGTAACCAGACAGTATGATATGTTTGCCTTTCTGTTCAGTACTGTAACCAGACAGTATGGTATGTTTGCCTTTCTGTTCAATACTGTAACCAGACAGTATGATATGTTTGCCTTTCTGTTCAATACTGTAACCAGATAGTATGATATGTTTGCCTTTCTGTTCAGTACTGTAACCAGACAGTATGATATGTTTGCCTTTCTGTTCAATACTGTAACCAGACAGTATGATATGTTTGCCTTTCTGTTCAGTACTGTAAACAGACAGTATGATATGTTTGCCTTTCTGTTCAGTACTGTAACCAGACAGTATGATATGTTTGCCTTTCTGTTCAATATTGTAACCAGACAGTATGATATATTTGCCTTTCTGTTCAATACTGTAAACAGACAGGATAATCATTCTCTCGTGTTTGTCACTGTAACCAGATAATATAATATTTCATTGTCAGTGTTCATAACTGTAACCAGACAAGATCATATTTCCATTATCTATGTTTATCATTGTAACCGGACAAGATAATATTTTCATCGTCAGTATTGATAACTGTAACCAGACGAGATAACATTTCCATTGTCTGTATTCATCACTGTAACCAGGTTAGATAATATTTCATTTGCGTTTATCACTGTAACCAAACAAGATAATAATTCATCTGTGTTTATCACTGTAACCAGAGAACATAATACTTCTTATTTTTTTATCACTGTAACCAGATAAGACAATAATTATTTTGTGTCCATAACTGTAACCAGATTAGATAATAATTCTTTTGTGTTTATCAATGTAACCAGACTAGATAATAATTCTTTTGTGTTAATCACTGTAACCAAACTAGATAATAATTCATTTTTGTTTATCACTGTAAACAGAGAATATAATACTTCCTATGTTTTTATCACTGTAACCAGATAAGACAATAATTCTTTTGTGTCCATAACTGTAACCAGATTAGATAATAATTCTTTTGTGTTTATCAATGTAACCGGACTAGATAATAATTCTTTTGTGTTAATCACTGTAACCAAACTAGATAATAATTCATTTTTGTTTATCACTGTAACCAGAGAATATAATACTTCCTATGTTTTTATCACTGTAACCAGATAAGACAATAATTCTTTTGTGTCCATAACTGTAACCAGATTAGATAATAATTCTTTTGTGTTTATCAATGTAACCGGACTAGATAATAATTCTTTTGTGTTTATCACTGTAGCCAGAATAGATAATAATTTATTTGTCTTTATCATTGTAACCAAACTAGATAATAATTCATTTGTGTTTATCAGTGTAACCAGAGAACATAATACTTCCTATGTTTTTATCACTGTAACAAGATAAGACAATAATTCTTTTGTGTCCATAACTGTAACCAGATAAGATAATAATTCTTTGTGTTTATCACTGTAAGTAGGCAACATAATACTTCTTTTGTTTTTATCACTAACTAAATAAGAAAATAATTATTTTATGTTTATCACGGAACTGTCCATAACTGTAACCAGATAAGACAATAATTCTTTTGTGTCCATAACTGTAACTATATTAGATAATAATTCTTTTGTGTTTATCACTGAAACCAGACTAGATAATAACTCTTTTGTGTTTATCTCTGTAACCAGACAAAATTTGTTTGTGCCACTAATGATTATATTAATGTACATATAGGTTTAACTATAGAGGTAGTAGAAAGTTATTTAACATAACAATTAATTATAGCATTCAAGTGAAAATCATTAAACTTAACAATAATTTGGTTGATTATTTCTCTCGAGGGAGGAACTGTGGTAACTCGCCATTAAAAGGTTGATTAAATATCGTTAAGTAGAATTATCTCTCTTTGTCTTACACATATATGCAAACTAAATGATTTGTGGTGCTAGCTGTTGGGCATATGATTGTCACTGATTGCGATTTAATTGTTTCTCTCTGGTGGCATTAAGTACAAATGTATATACACAGAACTTAAAAATTAATAGTCTCCGTCAACTGTATAATTTTGTACTGCACCCACTGGTTAATTTGGATATTTAATATTATTGGGAATAACAATTTGTGATTGGACTGTATCTAAAGGTAAATTAACAGAATTTGAATGTACCCCACACTAGGAAACGACAGAAACATCTGAACCCAAAGGTAAGTTTTCTTGCGTAATTCTGCGTAGTTCTGGTAAACATTTGGTAGAATGTGTGCAACTTGTCTTCCCTTCCCTTGGGTTTGGACAAACAAATTCCTACCTGGCAAACCGTTAGATACGCCCGAAAAATTGAGTGAAAATATAAAATGTAAGTCAATATAAATTCTCAAATACTGATGTTGATTTATGAGATGATTTCTCAAATGACTTCTCAGCACTTTATGTCAAACTTCCGTATTCTTTTGTAAGATAGAAATGTTGATTTTAATGTACACTGCATGCACTATGGAATAAGTTTATATCTTACAAATATATTCGCTGATACCAGGTGGGTATATCCTCTAATTGTATTTGAAAACGGCACGTACATGGATTTTCGTTGATAAGTGACTACTTTGGTACGTTTTGAGGACGTTATATATATATATATATATATATATATATATATGATTATAATGATGCTATTGAAATTAATTTTTTACCCTTTGAATATGAAATCAATGTAAATCATATATAAAAGTATATGCTTTTTCAAGTGATTTCACTCCACTTCCAACTTGCCAAATGCTGATAATATTAATCTTATGATAAACATTCCTTAACTAAATGCCTATGCAAATTTGAAGCGGCCTTTTATTTACATTTTAGAATAATTTAATTATCTGCAGAAGGTTGAAGATGTCAGGTTAGAAAAAAGAATTATCCTTGATATCAAGAGGCCGCCGTATAATTGTCTTGCCACTAGTTGTTATCACTTAAAACTTCATTGTCAATTTCATTTGTCCAAACGAACTAGAAACTACAGAATCAAACAAACACGCTTCCTACTTGGACATTTAATTTGCTATAGACACTGACAGGAAATTAACAATCGGGCTATACGACAAACGCGACGATTTGTATTTCCCATTGTTAATTTTCTGCATTTAAGTAGAAATATCCCGTGATCATCCGCATATAGTGTTTATGTCTCACAAATGATCTATATCGAAAATTGCGTTCGATGTCAATGTTCCGCAAATCGCGGCGACTGTGGTCGGTCCGCGGGAGATGCTTGCTCCTCCGTGATTCTTGGTCCCACTTTGCGTTTCCGGAGGGCCGTGTTTTCCCAATGTTCACCAGATACGTATATATAACCTGGACATCCTGAGGATTTATACTTTGGTGTCTGATATTTACATTGTGAAATGTAGTGAAAAATCTTGACACCGCGGTATTAGTTTTTGCAAGATACATCTGGGTATTTCCTTTGCCGTTCCTTACAATCAATATGCATTAATTAAATAACTCTGAAAGTGCCTTCATACAGTTGAACATTTCTTATTTATCATAAAGCATATCATTTACATAATTTCGTTCTCTGCTTTATTTGTATCTTGCATTTAGAAGCACGGAAGTGTACAAGGAGTGTTCCAAAAATAATGTAATCTATGCATATTCTCGCGGAAAATGTGCAGTGTGAACTCAAACTCGCCTCGTTCCGATAAATAGATCACTGGAGCATAACACAGGTAAAAATCTCGCTCACATGTACGGTGCACATCAATTGGTAGTGTATTCATTACACTATACACAAATATAAAAATCTCAGATACCAAAGTATAAATCAATAGGATGTCCAGGACATAGATACAAATCCGGTAAAAATGGACAAACACGGACCTCTGGAAACCAAGAGGTGGGATCAGGTGCCATGGAGGAGTAAGCATCCCCTGTCGACCGGTCACACCCGCCGTGAGTCCACAGCCAAGTCCAACGAAACACGCGAGGAGTGCATCCTCGTCACAACTGGTACAGACGTCTCAACAACCGCCAACGAAAAGGCAACCCAACATTTCACTTAGTGAAACAGAGTAGTCGCAAACAAGACTATTATACCGACCATAAAATTTGCGGAACGTTGACATTAAACGCGGTTTTCGATATCCCTGTGTCAATAATTTGTCAGTGAGTAGTTTACCTCTGTATATGAAATCTTCATATGTTGTGCACGCCCTGGCATATCGGATCATTTGTGAAATATAAACTCCATATGCAGGTGACTGAGGGATATTACTACTTAAGTGTGGAAAATGTACGATGGGAAAGCCGAAATCGTCGCGTTTATCGTATAGCTTAGTTGCTAATTTCCCGTCTGTGTTTATATTAAGTAAAATGTCTAAGTATGAAGCGTGTGTACTTGATTCTGTTGTATCTTTAATTTCAAATTCGCTGGGATATATAGTATTGACATATGTATGAAAATGACTGGTAAAAGAGCAGAAAGTGCGCTTTAAATTAGGGCCTACATAAAAGGCATAAAACCTATAGACAACATGAAGAATTTTGGATTAAACACCTTGGCACTGCATACTCATATGGATGTAACGATAATATTCAAAAACTTTAATTCTATCGTAAGACGTAAGCGAAGTCACGGATATTGTTCATACAACATATATGAAGTAACTTGTTTATCTCTTTTACCTGACGTTAACAAAAAATGGCCCTTCATCACATACTTAATGAACACACTGAACTCCATTATAATGGACATTGCTTATCACAGACTGTTCAAGCCTATACACGTTACAAACGATGACTGTTCTGAACAGAAGTCTTTTCCTAAAACTTGAATTGACAAATAAAGGTATAGACGCTTTAAACATTGGCAATGTTCTAAATCACAAAAAAAATCAGTCCTGTGTTCTGCCATATTTTAAACTGAAGACCACGCCTTGCATTTCATATAGCTACACAACTAGCATCGCATCCAAGCTATTCAATTACAAACGGGTGTTGCAGTGCCTAGACATCAACCATCTTCTACATAACACCATCACATGTTCATGTGCATCATCTCCCTTCAAATATAATCCTATCGGGCATGTCATCACCGGCGACGTTTCAATTGTTGAAAGTGAAAACCTCAAAAATCTTAATTTAAGAGGTCCTAAATACTGCGAAGCCCGTTTCTTTATTAAATGGCTTCAGAATTTCAGTTTAGTTATGAATGCTGTAGACGATGGGTTAAACATGAAGGCGTAGAACCAGACACTTTGTCTGAATGACTGAAAGCTGTACGATGGTTGATAAAGTCTCGTATTCGAAAACTATGAAAACACGTTATCCCTCTATATTTAGTAATCCAGAAGTAGTAACTGAACTGTATAGATTACATAACCAATATGCACTGGTACTAGCAGACAAAACCATAAAAATTGTTTATTAGAGGAGCTAGGGTTTAAAACGAATTCTGGTAGTACTACATACACACGTAGCTCACTTTAAAAGGAGGAGATCCTTCAAAATCACGTGTCTGTATTACACTCTTTTGATGTACCTACAACCGATACTGATTTTGAGCTTCCATATTTATATTGGATACCTAAATTTCATAAAACCTCATATAAACAGAGATACATAGCAAGATCCAGCAAATGTTCTACCAAACCTTTATCTTTACTCCTTACCAAGATATTGACAGCCGTTAAGGAGAAGCAATACATTACAGTTGCTTATTCCAGAAGCGATGTAAATCAGATGTGGATACTAAAAATTTCTAAACAACTTTTAGAAAATTTAAAGGCACACAGTTTTTCTCAAAATCACGGTATCAAAACATACGACTTTTCTACTCTTTACACAACTATTCCACATAAAAAATTAAGAGAAAGACTTCTTAGCATCATGGAAAACTGTTTTTTTTCACGGAAGGTAGTACCCCAAAATTTAAATGTCTAGTGATTGGTTATCACGAAACTTATTTTGTCAAACACCACTCTGATTCTACACATAAATACACTGAAGTTGATTTAAAAAACATACTGGAATGTCTAATAGACAATATATTTGTCATGTTCGGAGACGTTGTCTTTCAACAAACTGTCGGCATTCCTATGGGAAACAATTGTGCCCCTTTATTGGCCGACCTGAAACTGAATTTTGAAACTGCTGAATCAAATGAAGAAAAAGCTAGCGATGTCACATTTAGATACATCAACGACGTTTTGTTAATTAATAATGACAATTTTCATACATATGTCAATGCGATATATCCCAGTGAACTAGAAATTAAAGATACAACAGAATCAAGCACACACTGTTCATACTTAGACATTTTGCTTACTATAGACACAAACGTCTTTTCCATTGTAAATTTTCCACATTTAGTAGTAATATCCCACAGTCACCCGCATATGGATTTTATATTTCACAAATGATCCGATATGCTATGGCGTGTTCAACATATGGATATTTCATATACGATATATAAACTATTCACTGACAAATTATTGACACAGGGATATCGAAAAACGTTCCACAAATTATATTATAATTGTTTGTTTGCGATTACTCTCTTTCACTAGGTGAAATGTTGAGTTGCCTTTTCGTTGGCGGTTGTTGAGAGGTCTGTACCAATTGTAACGAGGATTCGTTCCTCACATATTTCATCTGGACTTGACTGTGGATTCACGGCAGGTGTGACCGGTCGACAGGGGATGCTTACTCCTCCATGGCACCTGATCCCACCTCTTCGTTTCCAGAGGTCCGTGTTTGTTAATTTTTGCAGGATTTGTATCTGTGTCCTGGACATCCTAAAGATTTATACTTCGGTATCTGAGATGTTTTATAACTTAAAGAATCTGCTAGCCTAAGTCGTCCTGCAACAACTACAACTAAAAGCAACATCGAACAAGATCTTTTTGTGAAACACAAATGCCCGTTCCCAACAAAAAAATCTGTGCTGGCAAAAGATGAAAGCTGACAGACAGACAGACAGAGAGACATACATACATACATAGCAGACAGCCAGACAGACAAACAGACAGACGGACGATCCAAACACTTGATGACCCCGGCGAACCTTTCAGGCCGGGGGTATAAAAATACGCAATATCCTATACAAAGATGCCAGACACACCCATACATACATACATTACATACATACATACATACATACATACATACATACATACACGGTGGACAAGGTTTTGAATGTAATTTTTCTAAGGGTCTTGTCATGCAAATTCCAGTGCCAAAAGGCATAAGCTTCACAGAAAAATGTTCTGAAAATATCAAAGAACTACTAAAAATTCGCCGCCTGAAAATGGGACTCCGGTACCTCAGTCTTTTGCATGGTAATACACCAATCACAAGCCACACATTGTGATCGAATTTTTGGTGTCAGAGAAGGTTACGGTCCTCCGACATCCTCCACATTCAGCATATTTGGTCCCCATGACTATTGTCTGTTTCCCAATCTCAAATATCATCTATCTGTAAACAGATACAATCAGAAAAATGCCCTTGTATCTGCTGTTTATCAGTATCTGAATAGTGTCCCCATTTGAGAGTATGAACTGTGTTTCTAAACGTGGATTGACCGGCTCAAAAGGTGTATTCCGGCAGATGGAGTGTATTTTGAAGAACAGAACAAGTTAAAATGATCAAAACATTTGTAGTATAGGTGAAGCAATGCAAGTGACATTATTTTTGGAACACCTATCGTAAAAAGAATTTAAGTTCTAAGAAAACAGAGAAAAATACCGAATTATAGTTTATAGGTAATATACATATATTGTTTCAACTCATCAAATGATTACTTAAACAATAATTAAGATAAAGTATGACCCATATACTTGACATTTCACTGTAAAAATCACCTAAAATAAATTTCATGTTAATATCTTTCGATAAAAACAAATCAAATAGACATAGATAAAGTGACAATCTTTATTTTGGTAGAAACCGGATTAACTAATAAACGGTAATAAAATGCAAATTGGGAACAACACATTTTCGCTTATTCATTTAATTTCGAGAAAAAAATTTACAGGTTGAGACTATTGGGGACGCCTACATGGTAGTAGCAGGAGTACCAGAAGTGACTACAATGCACGCGCAAAACATTGCACATATGGCCATCGATATGATAAAAGAAACAGAAAAAGTGTTACATCCGGTATCTAAAAAACCTATCCAGGTACGTACCGTACTGTATTTTATAATAGTCACTAGATTATTCACATGTTGCCATAAGTTTTGCAATCTTCAGCATGGTATCAAGTATTGAATCTATATTTGGCTCGCAGCAATTGAATATAGCGTCGATAAATATACAAGTCTAATGAACCTTGTGTAGATAAACTCACTTTCTAATTATAAATTTAAATAGATTTGTTCTATACGGCATATCAGTGTGCATGTTTAAATGGAATTTCCTGAAATATCATATTCTCAGAAAATAAAAATCTTAATTTATCTTTGTTGAAAGATAAATTTGGGAGTAAGATTTAAAAAGACATCAAGAAAAGGTTATGTTGTTTTGCACCTCTTCTTCAACGCACTGAACATTCATGTACGGTATGTTTTTTGAATTCGTAGTTTAATTTAAAAGACATTTTAATTACAAGAAAGTCAAGGAAACAACTATAATCATACAGTAAATAATCTTTATTTGTAGGCACAATCAATTTGCTAATCAACGAAATATTTTTTTAGTAATTGTTATGGCAGGCACATGTCGGGTTTTATATTTTGAAATGGATCTTTACATCAATTCAGCTTTCCTTCTCTCGTAGATAAGAATCGGCATGCATTCCGGACCAGTTGTATCTGGCGTTGTTGGGGACAAAATGCCACGATTTTGTTTATTTGGTGATACAGTCAACACAGCATCAAGAATGGAAAGTAATGGCTGTCCAGGTCGGATACACATAAGCGAAGCCGTTTTTGGGTTTGTATTTTATAATGTGTGTATATAATGAAAATATAACATTTCTTTGAAATAAAATTTTGAAGATTAGTGGCCCCGTCAGTAAAATAATAATTCCTAAGGTCTCGGGTTTGATTTCAAATACTGGGCATTCACTTATGATTCTTTATTACATAATTAACCGTCAGGAACGACAGTATACAGATATAGAGAACACTGGAAAGATAAGGATAATAAAATCCACAGGTGGTGTTCGGTGCCATGGAGTAGCAAGTAGACCCTGTCAACTGGTCACACTAGCCGTGAGACCACTGTCAGGTTAAAAAACAACCAAGCATGGATAAAATCATTATCATAACAGGTATCGACGATTCAATGATTGATCCATGTTTCTTTGAGATGAGCTCGTTATCTGAAATGAGAGACTAAGACCAGAAGAGATTTTGAAATGAAACCCAATGTCACAGTAGATATGGTACAGATAGAACTGCCAATGTATCGCCAGTCCAGTAAATCAAGTCACAGATAGTGACATCTTTAACTGGTGACGTTTTTATTAGTATAATGAATATCCGAAACTCAATTTCATTAGAATATGACATATTAAATATTAAACGGTCCCAACCCGACGAACTATTGCGAATCCCAAATGGTATGGGAACAGGAGGGAAAGAGTCAGCGTCCCGTGTTGTCATACCACACCCATAGCGAATGTCCCATGGAAAACTCCCAACTTCGGTGAAAAGATAATGTTAGATGAAAAGGTCAAGCTCGATGTAAAGGTCATCAGTAATCTCCAGATCGGATGACAAAAGGAAATCACTATATGGTCATGCTCCAGAATAGAGGGGGACATTATATTGTTTAACAAGATCCCCATATCGACATAAAACTTTCTTAGTGAATATTGACTATGAGTTGTCTCCTATTTCATATAATTATGGGTGAGGCGGCAATGCATCAATTTTGGACCCAGTTGCACAATCCATTGTTAAATTTCCTTTACATAGCCTACTTTAACATTTGTTAACTTCAAATTAATAATTGTCTGTCCATTTTGCTGAGCATAACGTCGTTTGAGATATTACTGAATTAATTTTGTCAATTATCATGTGTCCAGGTCAATGAGACAAAACAGTTAGAAGTAAAACAACCCTGAACTTTATCAAGAACATCTACGTTAGGAATAAAATAATGTTACATAATGATGAGCATGCATTATAACCTACTTTACCGATATATAATCAACTAAAGTTCTTGGGATATGAAAACACCAATGATAGCTGTACATGAAGTGATAAAATCAACAAAACTTGAGCAGTACTACACACTCTGTCGTCGGGAAATCCGGTGTTTGAGTGTGAAGTTGCTCTTTGTTCAGATTTTTTTTAAATTCTCATTTACATAATGAAGTTACAGTGGTTGGGGAAGTTTTATTCACACGGTATTGAAGAACAACATGTTATATACACCATAACCCGGATTTTGTTGTCTTTCTATAAGTTAATAATCATTGGTTAAACGGTAATCACATGAAAACAATTAGCTGCGTTTTACATATCAATAAACAATAAATTGTCCACTATATATATATATATAAATAAACAACATACTTCAATTTATATTGATAATAAACAATACAATAATCCCACCTCTGTATTTTCCAGAGGTCTGGGTTTATCAGCAGATTTGTATATTGTTTACTGAAAAACCTTACAATTAGCACTCCAGTATCCGTTATTTGTATAATTCGATATGCAAGTAAAGGAATATATATACGAATATCAGCAAATATGCATCTGAATGTATGTATATGTGAGTATGCATATTTTGTAGGGAACTCCAGAATACACATTTCCTGATACGTCCGCGTGGCCAGGTATCCATCAAAGGAAAGGGGTTAATGAAGACCTATTTTTTAACTGGACGCAACAACCAACAAATTCCGGGATTAGACGAGGATGTAAAGACATCAGTTTGTACACTGCTGTAACATAAAGAGGGATCCCATTTTTATATTTTTATATGTAACGAGAATAAATATATATTATGAAAATGTAATGTAAATGCTAGAGTGTTATCACAGTTATATAGTTTAATGTCTTCTAAATCATTTAGTTAGCCAGAAGCACTTACACCATGAAGGCACAAAACCTCCATATTATCATGATACACTATAGGCTGCAAGATGGAATTGTAAAATTGATTTATTTATGTTGAACTAATTCGTCCAAAACTTTTGAAAATCTCCAAAATACTTGAATTTTCATCATCCAAAAGTTGCCCTGGTTATCATTATCAGTTTTAAACGTTTGAAAATCTATGATAAAGATAACATTGTACATGATAACTATCCTTGCAACATCTACAATCATTATTTTTGTAATTTTTCACATTATATATATTTGATTATAAATTTACTCTACAATTTTAATTTATTATGTTATATATATCTTGTTGATTTGTATTTTGACTCACGGCGGGTGTGACCGGTCGACATGTGATGCTTACTCCTCCATGGCACCTGATCCCACCTTTTGGTTTCCAGAGGTCCGTGTTTGTCCATTTTTACCGGATTTGTATCTATGTCCTGGACATTCTATTGATTTATGCTTTGGTATCTGAAAATAGCTTAGTTTTACATATATCATATGAATGTATCTACAAGAACAGCTTGAATCTGAGATAAGGCAATCAAAGTACCAAAAACAATGATAAATATATGTTACAAATAATGTACATAATAATTTCCTGGCTCCAAGATGAGAGATTTTGTGCTGTTCAACGATGGCATCAGGAACACAGGGTTTTAAGGCATTAAGGAATATGCAATTTTGTAATAATAAATTTCTCTTACTTGATCGATCCAGTTAAACTCATAATGCAAAGTAGTCCGTTTAACTGTCCTAATGATAACATTGCACGACTAAAAAAACATTTCTTAGTAAAATATCGTTCCTGAAATCCATAATTTGCAATGGGAGGTTCAAGAATTTTTCAAATAAGGAAATGCTGACGCGTAAGAAATACTATTTTCATGTGTCATACATGCATTACTGTACTTTTACAACTTGATGGATAAATGGTGAGGAATGAATCATCTAGAGGGCCAAGGAACACATGTTTCAGAAATATCTGAAGTTTGGAGGATCGAAAAAGGGCTATTCTAAATAGGATCTGCCCGTCTGCCCGTGAAACTTGATATTGATTACATATAATTACCAGGTCACTTGGATAATTATAACATATAATTACCAGGTCACTTGAATAATTATTACATATAATTACCAGGTCACTTGAATCATTATAACATATATAATTACCAGGCCACTTGAATAATTATCGCATATAATAACCAGGTTACTTGAATAATTTCTTACGTATAATTACCAGGTCACTTGAATAACTATTGCTTATAATTACCAGGTTACTTGAATAATTATTGCATATAATTACCAGGTTACTTGAATAATTATTACATATAATTACCAGGTCACTTGAATAATTATTGCATATAATTACCAGGTTACTTGAATAATTATTACATATAATTATCAGGTTACTTGAATAATTATTACATATAATTACCAGGTTACTTGAATAATTATTACATATAATTACCAGGTCACTTGAATAATTATTACATATAATTACCTGGTCACTTTGATAATTATTACATTAATTACCAGGGCACTTGGATAATGGTATAAAAGAATTATGATAAATTGCGAATACATGTATTTACTAGATGTCCATTCATTCATAACTTATACATCCAAAGATTCAAAAGGAGGTATTGACAACCATTGCAACCAGTTTCTACCGTCATTTCTTTCTTCCTTATTTTTTAATTCCACTTTTTGAATCGTTTCTTTCTTTACTATCAATACTTATAAATCATATATACGTGATTTGTATGTTCCGTTATGTCATCGCGTGTTTTAGCAAATTGTTATTTATTGTATTATCAAGAGAAGGACTAGTAAGTTGGAAGAACCTTTGCCCAAGCATTTTGATAATAGATCAATAAAATATATTTAAATCAGAAAAATAACAAAGATAATAACAAGGATTATAAGTAAACATTTAGAAAAATAGTACGTATCTAAAGTACAGCATCCACATATCTACATAATAAGCGCTATCAGCATTATAATTCTCACTGAATAAACAAATCAGGGTACGATTAATATTATAATATTACAAATACACAACCATACTGTTTTATAAGAAATAGTATTGTTCTTGGTAGAATCCAGATGTACATATCCATCTTTGACGCTCAGTAACCACGGGCCAGACAAATTATTTTTTTCATATAGCATAAAGAACTGGTAAATATGTCTCACGTCGATCGGAAGGGAAGGGATTGACTGGACTGATAGAGGGATCATTGTTAATTCAATATGTAACAATCACAAGACTATTGGAACGAATAATGTCATTTAATAAGATGCAGGAAAACAGTACTGTATATTTATAAATTACATCCGATTTCTCCTTCGTTGCTTAAATACAACGTTTAATCATGAGACCCTCTGCATCAACAAAAACGAAAAATAAGTTAAACTGATGAAGCTTTATTGACTAAAACTATCATTCAGAACATTTGTTTATGTTATTTTTTTCAAAACTTCAACTTTGGTGTTATGTTTATGATATTTATAAACGTAACATAAACTTTGCCACTACTGGTGTTATACAATAAGTCAGTACCTGGTATTTCGGGTCAGCTGATTATTCTATACGTATATGGTATTTTGTATGGATAGCACCGTCTAAAATTCAAAACTTTTCAAACGCTAACACCGTCCTCCTTTTGCAGTTTTGACTCTTAGAAGTGTGTGGCAAAACATTTTGGTTTATTCGGACTTACATTGGTATTATACCACTTTCTCTTTCGGTATTTACGTCAACTTTGTCACAACATTACTCATAAATATATATAGAAACACTGAAGCTGATATAAAAAAAGATACTGGAATTTCTAATATATAATATATTCGTAATGTTCGGAAACGTGGTCTTTCAACAAACTGTCGGCGTTCCTATGAGAACCAATTGTACTCCTTGATTGGCTGACTAGAACAAGAAATTAAAGATACAACAGAATTATGCACACACGCTTCATGCTTAGACATTTTACTACAGACACAGACGGGACATTAACAACTAAGCTATACGACAAACGTGACGATTTCGGCTTTGTCATCGTAAATTTTCCAAATTTATGTACTAATATCCCACCCGCATATGGAGTTTATATTTCACATATGATTCGATATGTCAGGGCGTGTTCAACATATGAACATTTCATATACAGAAATAAACTACTCACTGACAAAAAAACTGCATTTGATGTCAACGTTCCGCAAATTATACGGTTGGTATAATAAACCCTGTTTCACTAAGTGAAATGTTGAGTTACTTGTTCGATAGCAGTTGTTTTCTGTAGCAATTATTGGAACTGCCTGCCTTTTACCTGGGCTATTTTACAACCACACACCTTGATATTTACATTTCAAATAACCATTTCAAGTTTACGGATATAACACCCCACCATTCCTGGTTCAGAACTACTAGCAGATACGTCCGATATATTTAACTGCAAAGATAAGCGTGCAGAGAGTATTAGATGTATTATTACCCTCACACAGGTAAGTTGCTGAACAAGTTTTGAAAGAAAGTGAAAACAAGACGGAAAAGTCAAATTACAAAAAGAGCAAATCAATTTCATTACAGAGTATTAATATGATTTTCGTGCAGTTAAACATTTTTTCGGTAGTTAATCTTATTGTCTCCGGTTATCCTAGTTTTTCAGCAGTTGATTCCAAATGCGACGATACCAGTACAATAATGCGTCCAGTCTACCTTTTCTGGAAACTCGCATTTATTGGAGAAAAATAAATTTTGGTAGTAAACATTCCGCTTATTCTGCCGGTAAACCACCAGCATAATGACATGGGCCATTCTACTTTGAGGCTTGTTTTCGTAAGGGGAATAACGCATTTCTTTAGATAAATGAGATTGGTGTATGTAATCATAAAAATTATTCCGTGGCGATGGCTGTTCAAAGCGTGCTGCACATATTGCATAACATATGCTTAAGATAATTCCTTATAAAAAATGAAACGTATTAACTCGAGAGTTCTCGTAACCTATCGAAAGAGACACCACTCATACACAACTTGAGCATTCATTTTTGTTGTTGGTGAATAATCATTCACTTACATAGAAATATCACCAACTTTAGATGAAATGTCATAAAGTTTGACCTGTGCTATGGACTGACACTGATGCAATGTTGGTTCTTTAACGTGTCACGCTTATCGTGTCATGAGACCTTGACTTTGATACATGAACATTCATACTTGAATGTTCAAAGAGCAGAGATCTTGGTACACAGTTAACCCTTTCAACCCCACAGGCCACAATAGACTGGTCATAAACAAAAGAAAGAGCATAACATTAAGATATTCAGGGGTGAAAGGGTTAAAGTATTGTCAATATGTTACACTTACCATTTCTTAATAACAAAAATCAATGGCACTACAGGAATACTTTCTCAATGCTTCATAATAAAAAGGAAATGACAGTTTGAAAACGGTTTATTTAGAAAATTCACACACACACACACACACACACACACACACACACACACACACACACACACACACACACACATATATATATATATATATATATATATATATATATATCTGACTACGTCATTAAGTGTGTACTTAGCTAAGCGGAAATCAGTTGTTGAAGTAGGAGTTTAACAGTGGGAATATACAGCATGAATAGACATCTAATATAAATGTGCTATTTCAAAATGTTGAAGTGACACTAGTTTTACGATTCTCAGTATCCACACACATGCATCAACTATCAGGGACTAGCAGATCTAATGTAAGTACATGTTAATGTAAGAATTGTGTTAACAATAAGAAAGAACTTCAAATGAGACTACTATGTTCTAGTATGACCGATTCCATTTTTGATGCAAGTTAATCTGGAAATAATAGCAAGAAATTTAGAACAAATTTCTATTTGCAGGCTTTCTAAACTAGAAGTAGAAAAAGGTTTGACAGTCAAAAATGCATATTTTGAATAGAATGAACCAAGAGGATTTGACTGATAACAACCTATTATTTGAATTTTTTCTCAAAGCTATAGCTAATTTTTTCTGTGCATATCTATAGTGATATTAATTATCAAAACTATGCAATTTCATGAAAAAAGCCCAGTAAAACACTCAATATTCACAAATTTTCGACCCCTTGGTCTTTATCAAGTGAAAGACAATATGTATATTAGTTACATAGTATTAAGTCACAATACACAACTTCTTGGCAAATGTTTCTAGATGTTTATCTAGTTACATGTAACTAACATACATGTTGTCGTCCTTTACTTGATAAAGGCCAAGTAGGCCGAAAATTTGTGAATATTGAGTGTTTTACTGTATTTCGCATGACTATACTTCCCTTCGGAGGACATTGAATTTTATAGGCAATTTCAATTTACAGAATCTAGAAATATTTTATAATGTAAATAATATTTTAAAAAATTGACTTTTATAGATTAGTTTAAACATATTGTATTCCACAGATATATTGAATAGGTTTGGTCGACAAGTCTTAACAATATCAGAAAGCCTTTTCCCCAAAACAGATTAAAATACACAATAATTATCATTATTGTAATATTATTATGTAAAACAAAATACAGAACTGATATATTCCATTATTTATATATTTTTACAAACTTATGTAGTTTGGGCTTATTTAGCAGTATAATGTACAATATTCGTTATCAACACATCTGATGTAAGTCAGATGTACATGGTTAATTAGTAGACTGCATGATTAGTAAGTAGGAAACTAAATATCATAAGTATCATATTCAGTATTATCATAATTAGTGATATGTACACTTCTAATTAACTTTATTTGTACAAGTAGTACATTTAGATTTCCTCAGCAATAGCCTTATAAGTATGTATGATAATGATAGCATGGGAGAATAAAAGAGAATTGTGTGGGTCGTGGGTGTTATAAAAGCATCCAGTGTAATAGATGTGGCAGACTCGCACACAGTTAGGAAGAAGGAGAGAGACGCCGTGCGTGTCGTCGTGAGTGTGCGTAGCGCCAGAGAGCGGCATAATCAGCATACAACATGTTAGACTGTTTGTACATAAATGTGCAAATGAAGTGCTAGGAAGGACGGAAGTAGATACGATAAGTAGTGTGTGCAAACGAAGTGCTAGGAAAAGAGGGATAAAGAAAAGTATATAAAGATAACTATATGAGAACTTTTTGATATTGTAATTTTGAATTTCAAGAATTAAAGAAATTTAAATTGCATTTGCTATTACAATAACGATCCCATTGAGGTCGTAACAGTTATCTTGGTTTAAGCATATACAGTGACATTCTTTTGCCAATAACACTTGGAGTTGACTGATGGCCTCCGATCTTGAGATTCACAATTGTTCTTCGTGTTGAGAGCCTTGTTCTGTCTACCTTTTCACCGAGCTTGACCTTTTCACTGAACTCGAGAGGTTTCCGTGGAACATTGAGGTAGGGTTGGCGTGCTGACCGGAGCGCTGACTCCTTCCATGCCGACACACTCCGGACACCTGGTTCAATCCATTTTTGGATTCTACAGGGTCGCAAATGTTTGTTTGAGATATTGAGTATTTGTAGCGTCAATTACATGAATATCGAAACAAAATTATATCTCTGACACGTACGTTAAATGTGTGAGGTATAGGGTTTTGTACAAGTTAAGGTTGTAGAACTTGTGCATACAGCTTTTTGTAAAAACGTTTTTAAATATAAAAATTAATTTGTCAAACTCTGATTCTACACATAAATACACTGAAGTTGATATAAAAAACATGCTGGAGTTTCTAATAGACAATATATTTGTAATGTTCGGAGACGTGATCTTTCAACAAACTGTCGGCATTCCTATGGGAAACAATTGTGCTCCTTTATTGTCTGACCTGTTCCTTTATTCATACGAAGCAGACTTCATTCAGAAACTGCTGAATCAAAAGAAGAAAAAGTTAGCGGTGTTTTTTAATTTGACATTTAGATATATCGACGACGTTTTGTCAATTAATAATGACAATTTTCATACATATGTCAATACGATATACCCCAGCGAACTAGATATTAAAGATACAACAGAATCAAGCACACACGCTTCATACTTAGACATTTTACTTAATATAAACACAGACGGGGAATTAGCAACTAAGCTATACGACAAAAGCGACGATTTCGGCTTTCCCATCGTAAATTTTCCATATTTAAGTAGTAATATCCCTCAGTCACTCGCATATGGAGTTTATATTTCACAAATGATTCGATATGCCAGGGCGTGTACAACATATGAAGATTTCATATACAGAGGTAAACTACTCACTGACACAGGAATATCGAAAACCGCGTTTAATGTCAACGTTCCGCAAATTTTACGGTCTGTATAATAGTCTTGTTTGCGACTACTCTGTTTCACTAAGTTGTTGAGACGTATGTACCAATTGTGACGAGGATACACTCCTCACGTGTTTCATTGGACTTGACTGTGGACTCACGGCGGGTATGACCGGTCGACAGGTGATGCTTACTCCTCCATGGCACCTGATCCCACCTCTTGGTTTCGAGAGGTCCGTGTTTGTCCTTTTTTACCGGATTTGTATCTATGTCCTGGACATTCTATTGATTTATACATTGGTATCTGAAATTTGTTATATTATATGTTTTTTTTCTCTCGGAATTTGGTAGATATCCATTGTGTATGTCTTTTAAAATTACTCTTCTGAAATATTGACAAACTCTTAAGACTCTGAAAATTTTAGATATATTAAGAATTATATGTCTAACAAATCGGATAATGATTGGTCTAGTCATGTCAAAAATATGTTTCTTATACAAATATAGGTCTGAAATATGTTTGGTTACAGCATTTGGTTCCAAATCGTAGATCTTTTATATATATTTGTCAAACTCGTTTGATCGACATTTTTATTCAAGATATGCAAAATTATTTACAAAAAGCTTCAAAATGTAGTTTTAATAGATACGTACCTGATGCATATATAAACATCACCGAGATTAAAGAATTAATCTTCAGGTTGCCAAGGATACAATATACAAATCCGGGTAATATTGAACAAACAAGAACCTCTAGAATTCTAGAGCTGTGACCAGGAGTCATGGACGGCTAAGCATCTCCTGTTAAACACTACAGATAATTCAGCAGCCGTTATCCAACAGGTAAATCAACATCTCATTTAGTGAAACATAGTAATTGCAAACGTAATTTTTATACCGACCGTAAAATTTGCAGAACATTGTTAAATGCTATTCCCGATATCGCTTTGACAATAACGTATCTGTCTGCACATAATCTTTTGATTGAAGAGGTGTCGATATTGAATGGATTTAGAACGTGAACGTACAACATGTCGTGATTGTTCCATTAATGAGTTTCATTTTATTTAAGTGTGTCCACTATATTGTTATTTACGTGTTAAGCATATAAAATGGTTTTCATAATTTAAGTACGTCAATGCTTAAATCAGTTCAATCACTGTCAGCTAAATCAATTAAGAGCATTTTGGCAAAGTATCTAAATAATGCAATAAAATTAATCTTTCTACAATAAAATATTGATTATGTTATCTCTCTGTCTTTTCTCCAATATTTACTACCATTTACCTGCACTCACTTTATTATCATATTTGATAAGTATTATTTGTATTCATTTGTACATTCATAATATTTTTGTATAGTTGCATCATTTTGTATCATTTTTTTTTTATCTAGATTTCAAGATACAAGATTCTTATTTTCTCATTTGTCGTATTTCACAACAGTAATTAGTTACAATATTTGCGTGTGTAAGCTCTTCAAAAACACTTGTAAATATGGGAAAAGAAAAAACATTGACGTGAGTAAATACATTTTTTAATTTATTAAGCGGGATAGTTGACATTGTATGAATTTCCATAATTTTAAAAGCGTGACTTCCTTTTCTGTTGCAAATAAAGAATATATTTTTATTCTATAGTAAAACATTTGGTCTAAAGTGGAATTCATAATCTTTAAATTTTGATCCGCAATTCTTCATTCCTTTACAAATAAAATACATGTATAATGCATTTCATATCAATATCTGAATTACATACCCTACATTTTCTTTCATTACGCTCTTGATTAAATGATCATCCAGTTTCAATTGGGAGTTTGCTATTATTCTAATTGTTCTAAACCTGGCTAAAATACGCTTTTTACATGTTGATAGATTAGATAGTATATATCCTTGACATTTAAAAGTTAAATTTGTAAATATTCTATATGTTAAACTTTAGATAATGTATTACATTTAAATACCCATTCTTGAATAAACTGATCTTCTAAACTTTGTTATACGTAGCTAATGATCCAGTCAGTATTTAGTTGTTGTACATTGTATAAAACATAAGATATCTCACATTCATCCAATATACTTAAACTGTTTTTAAAAACAATTTGGAATCATACCCATCATAAAATTTATG
Source organism: Atrina japonica (assembly GCA_030159075.1). NCBI lineage: Eukaryota > Metazoa > Mollusca > Bivalvia > Pterioida > Pinnidae > Atrina > Atrina japonica. Next base: position 1,984,353 of record BROG01000048.1, on the reverse strand, counting down.
TAAAATGCATTTGTATAGAATATAATAGTATTTTTCCTGTTTGCCGTGCAACAATCTGAACCAGATTTAAATAATTTTACAGTGGTTACTCTTAGACGGATTTGGCTACGAAGTTGGATTTATTATTTATTTGGATTTATTATTTGACCTTACTTTCCCTTTAGAATATCTATCTAAAACTGGAGTTCAAGTCTAATTGATAGAAACAATCGTTTTTAGCATTATAACTTTTGTATTATGTATATAATATTCCTTACTCAATTTAAAACATTTTATCTGATGTAGATAAGTTAAGGGTCAACAATAATTTGCAGAATTCCAAGTGCACTTTTTCAATAATTTAATTATTCCCAAATCCCCATACTTTGCATCAATACATCAAGATGGAAACAATCTGATCGAACAAGTGCTACTGATCCTCTATTGATGACATCGCCTTTATTTCTTTATCAGTTACTTGTTTCCTTTTTTTCTGAAAAAGAACTAGTTCTTGAAAAATACACCAAGGTTTTAAAATGATGAACAATTTGTATTTTTTTCATTGTCATAGGGATTTCATTACAAGTTTATTGTATTTTTAGTTACCAGAGAGTCAAAGACTAATAAAACTGAAGGGTGCAAGTGAAAAATTAGCAAATTGTATGAATTGTGAATTTTGTACTGAAGCTCTTGTAGTAAATTCAAATTGATTCACAAATTGACAATAAAATTTAGGTTTAAATATGCCGATTTAACTTTTGTGTATTTCTGTTTCAAAGTCGCTTTACATCCCTGATAGGACAAAAATCACTGAAAATTGCTTATATAGGCAAATATTATTTGTAACTTTTATCTACACTGAAAATGAAATATCAATCAAATTAGTTATGAAAATATTTATTCATTTTCTCTTAAAATTATATTTAAGCGGCAGTCCTGTAAAAATAAGATTGAACCTAGAACAAATTGCCTTTTTGCTTCATCCTGTCTGGAGCATTGTACTGATAATTATATCCATTATCCACCGTAAGGTTTCACAGGTAAAGGGCCAAAAGGTCAAATATGCCTAATATGGCTACCTAAGGTACAAGACAAACATTACTCGACCCAGTCAAAGCAAGGTATGTCCTAGAATGAATAACCATAGCATAATGTCTTGTTCATTGCTGTTACGGAGATTCTACGCAACATTTTATCTGAAATTCGTTAAAATCCGACATCTGGAAAGGGTCTAAATAACATAAATACAATATGGCTGCAAAACGGCTAACTCATTGCATTACTTCACACAGTGAAAACAACATTGAACCCCGAAAAATTACAAGGAAATGTTTTATCGCAATTTTCCTAGGCACCCCAACCCCCAATGTTGTCGTAATTTTACTGGGCTATAACTACAAGATTACATCAACTTTACAAATCTTAATAACTGAAAGTCTATGGAAAAAAACAACAACAGTAAAACACTCAATATTCACAAATTTCCGGCCCCTTGGCCTCTATCAAATGAAAGACAACAGTATCTATATTAGTAATATAGTATTAAGTCTGCACATTACACAGCTTCGTGGCAAAATCACATTCATCTATATTACTTAATTGAAAATCTATAACTACTTTTTCACTAAAGGTGGTACCCGAAAATTTAAAAATCTAGTGATTGGCTATCAGGATACTTATTTCGTCAAACACCACTCTGATTCTACACATAAGTATACTGAAGTTGATATAAAAAACATGCTGGAATTTCTAATAGACAATATATTTGTAATGTTCGGAGACGTGGTCTTTTCAACAAACTGTCGGCATTCCTATGGGGAACCAATTGTGCTCCTTTATTGGCCGACCTGTTCCTTTATTCATACGAAGGAGACTTCATTCAGAAACTGCTGAATCAAAAGAAGAAAAAGTTAGCGGTGTCCTTTAATTTGACATTTAGATATATCGACGACGTTTTGTCAATTAATAATGACAATTTTCATACATATGTCAATACGATATATCCCAGCGAACTAGAAATTAAAGATACAACAGAATCAAGTACACACGCTTCATACTTAGACATTTTACTTAATATAAACACAGACGGGAAATTAGCAACTAAGCTATACGATAAACGCGACGATTTCGGCTTTCCCATCGTACATTTTCCACATTTAAGTAGTAATATCCCTCAGTCACCTGCATATGGAGTTTATATTTCACAAATGATCCGATATGCCAGGGCGTGCACAACATATGAAGATTTCATATACAGAAGTAAACTACTCACTGACAAATTATTGACACAGGGATATCGAAAACCGCGTTTAATGTCAACGTTCCGCAAATTTTATGGTCGGTATAATAGTCTTGTTTGAGACTACTCTGTTTCACTAAGTGAAATGTTGAGTTGCCTTTTCGTTGGCGGTTGTTGAGACGTCTGTACCAATTGTGACGAGTATACACTCCTTACGTGTTTCATTGGACTTGACTGTGGACTCACGGCGGGTGTGACCGGTCGACAGGTGATGCTTACTCCTCCATGGCACCTGATCCCACCTCTTGGTTTCCAGAGGTCCGTGTTTGTCCATTTTTACCGGATTTGTATCTATGTCCTGGATATCCTATTGATTTATACTTTGGTATCTGAGATTTTTATATTCTTTTACTGTATGTGTTTATTCAAGAAATTAATCTTACAGTTTGTGCTTGTGTATTGAGTTTTCAAACGACAAAAATAGAAAACGTATGCATCAGTGCAATTAAACATACGTTTTCTCTTTCTGTGAAGTAACACAATACACAAATAAAATAATGGAATCACTCCATATAATTTTACAACAGTGGTTATGAGTCAATGTTCTACAATAAAGCGAAGACTATAAAATGCAAAACTCTAATGAGGAACTACATTAAATTAAGTTTGTTTGTTAGTTTATTGTTGTTTATCGTCCCACTCAAGAATATTTCACTCATATGGCGACGTCACCAAATGCCGTTGAAGGGCTTCAAATTTTGGTCTATGCTCGGCACTTATGGCCATTAAACAGTGAGGGTTCTTTAACGTGCCGACAACTACTGTGACACGGGACCTCGGTTTTTATAGTCTCATCTGAAGGACAGGAAACCAATCTGCCACAGGCTGGACTTGAACTCACGATCTCACGGTTAAGAGTCGAGCGAACTACCGACTGAGCCAGGCCGGCTCCATTAACTTAGGTGAGTGATTTGGGTGTGATTTGTGTAGACATATACTAAAGACATGCAATAAGTACCTGTTGATACCTCAACGCTGACTGTCTATAATACAAATCCAAATGATAGGCCACCTAAGAGACAGAGTATTTGTCTTTGTCTATAATGCTGTTAAGTACAAACATATTTGATATACTAATATTAATATTGGAATACATATGAAACAACAAGTGACTGAAATAAACAAATTAGGAGAAAATCGCTTATAGAAAGTGGTGGGACGTTGAAACTTACATACTTATATAAAGAAAGTGTTCATGTCTCTAATACATTAACCTTGATTGGTTTTATGAAAACAAAAATATCGAAACCACCTGATGATTAGAGATTCTAGTTAGCGTAAATTAATGAGAAAAATAGATTTAACCGGAAAAAACTAGGTGTAACTTATTAATGTGATATTGACGTGTTACATATAAGTCAATGATTCAGAATTATTTTCAAAGGCGATTAAAGGGTAAAATAATTATACTATCTTAAAGTGTTATACAACACATTCCTCACTGCACATGTTTTCAATTGCTAGACGAAAATTTGTTAGATGGTTATGAGGAACACACCTATTTTAATTGCGGAAGCCCACAAAATCATTCTTGATAATATAACGTCAAGTACCTCGATCAGATCTCACATTGCTGGTCATCTGTCTCTTTAAAAATGCTGTTTTAATAAATATACACAATCTGTAAGAGACAATTGGCCTGGGGTCCAGGGTAAGCTCTCCAAGGATGTGTACTTTTAGAAGCCCCGAGAGGTCATTTTGAAGCTTCCAAACACTAAATTATGGCCTGTTTATCCTTCGAAGATATCACGTAAACAGATATATCAAATTCCCAAGACGAAAGGAAATTCAGACGTCGGTCGTACGTTTCCTTTAGAAAATTTTAAAGAAATAAATGCTATGGACGAGATTTACTCCATCGGAAATCTAATAGTTTGTCCATTTTTGTGGCTTCTAAACGCTAAATTTAAACAAGTTTATCATTTCAAAAGTACGATATTGATAAATTGATTATCCACAACGAAGTGACATTCAGCGACGAACAAGTCGAATGCTGGGTATTCGGGAGTATGCTCCTGAATGTATTATGGTATCTTCCAATTTGGACGTCCTATGAAACAGGTTCTAGCTTGGAATCCACACAGGTTTCCCAGGAGCTCGTTATTCAGAAAAACGTAAAACATGATAAACCATGGAATTTAACATAGATATTCTCAAACACTTTAGAATGTTCATGGTTTCACTTTATCATTTACTTCTGATTATACCCAAAAGGTAAAAACCTGATTCCACATTTTGGTAACACACCATTTACAACCATACTCGTGACTGTACATGTACAGAGTGAAATACCCACCTATTTCGCGCCAAATTTGAAGCCCTTCACCGGCATTTGGTGACGTCTCCATATGAATGAAATATTCTTGAGTGGGACGTTAAACAATAATAAACAAACAAACCTACCTATTTCGTTATACCTAGTTATACATTTTTGCAAACTTCTGTTTAATTCGTCTCTATTTAAAATAAAAAAGGAAACTAAATTGTTAGGATAGGATTCTAACCAAACTGGCTTGTCCATCTGTATACTGGAAGTGGTTAAACGGAGTTAAACTGTGTTATAATGTGAACATTTGAATTGAAAATGATTCTCTCACTGTTTCCATTTTGAATGTGAACAGAATCAACTTTAAACATAATCATATTGTCCATCCTAAAAATATACATATCCTCCACATAGGCGTCGGAAGCAAATTGAAAGTGTGGGGTGGGGGGGGGGGGCTAAACCAACTTAAAACACACACACGCCAGAAGTGGGGGGCTAAACCAACTTTAAACACACACACGCCAGAAACGTCTTGGAGGCTAAGCCCCAATTTTCAACACCTAAGCCCCCCCCCTAGCCCCCCGGCTCCGACGCCTATGCTCTAAGTTTACGTGAATGTAGATTGGTATATATGTGATGAAATTACGTATCTAAAATGTAATTATTTAAAACGATGTTTAATCCTGATCATTATCGAGGATTTCCTTCTGAGTTGCATACCTTCCGGCATATTTATCGTCTATCAAATATAAGAAAGGCGAAGATAAGTAGATCTATCAACAAGGCGAACACCGTTACGGAATAGCCAAATTTTATGACGGTCAATTGCCACCGAAAACATAGATAAGGTAGTGTCTTATGACCTATTTATACTTTGTAACTAATTACTATACGCATTTAAGTATATGTATTCACAATACAGTGAGTATTTTTTTTTTAAAAAAATACACATATGCCATAGGACAGTTTCCTTCGGGTATTAGATCTTATTTATCGCTTAAGTAAATATTTGAAGAATTATGCCTACACAGAACAGAGGAGAACATGACTGCCATTTAAATACACTTATCTTATTTTTAGTACAACATTTCGATACCTTGTAATGGTCGATATACTGTTAAAAACAGTCGCGTGTGAATGCATTTTAAAATGTTTGAAAATATTGCTAACTCGGGAAAAGAAATGAAAACAGAAAACCTGATCTTCAAAAGAAAGAGGGGGATTAAAATGGAATAAACTCGCCTTTTCAGTCCGTGATTCTATTCTAAATAATTGAAGATTCGTCTCACCTCAGTGATAAATGTAAACTACTCCATGTGAATTTTAGTTGACCCTAATAGGTATGTGTGTACCCAATTTCATGGCTTAATTGTCGCCACAAGTGGGTTTAACGATGTTGGACATGTTGTTTGGAACACGGAGTTCTTGTTAATTTAGTGAGGTATACAGTAGGTAAACAGGTTATACACACTGCACATTGTTTACGATTATCCAAACAACAACCACATGAGCGACAGCAGCAGGAGGAACAACAACAACAACAATAACAACAACAACAACACCACCACCACCACCAACAACAACAACAGTAACAACCTCAGGAGAATTCCAGTTCGGGTATGTATTTAATTATGTCGATAACGTAATAGGTATTTGTAATAATTAAAGTTAAATACCGACAATTAGAATATAATCGACATTCCTTTCAGAACAAAAACATAACAGACATTTTTTCAAATAATTCCCAGTTCACACTTTATATTTGGCACTAGTTTTACACAGGCCGATGATTATATATCAAATTCATTAAGGAGGGATGTAGGTACTAGTAGGTATACAATACAGAATTATATTACATTATTTACTACAGGTGAAATTAATAACTTTCACTAAGCCAAACGGTCTATTGTTGAAAGAGTTCAGTAGCGTGTGACCCATAGGTTGACAAAAGCTTGGCATAATACCAGTATACCAATGTCACACACACACACACACGCTGTATATATTACAACAAAGTTAACCCTATGTATTGTAACACTGCCCGTGTATTGATACAGAGCTAACACCATGTATTGATATAGAGATAGCAAATTGTATTGATACAGAGCTAAAACCGTTTATGTATTGATATAGAGCTTGCATCATGTATTGATGAAGATCTAACAGAAGGTATTAATACAAAGTTAGCACTACATGTATTTATATAGAGATAAACCATGTATTGACATAGAGCTAGCACATTGTATTAATAGAGAGCTAGCACGTCCATGTATTGATACAAACCCAGCACCATGTCCAGCACCCAGCACCAACACCGTCTATTGATATAGAGGTAGCACCATGTTTTGATGAAGATCTAACAGAAGGTATCAATACAAAGCTAGCACTATGTATTTATATAGAGATAAATCATGTATTGACATAGAGCTAGCACATTGTATTAATAGAGAGCTAGCACTGTCCATGTATTGATACAAACCCAGCACCATGTCCAGCACCCAGCACCAACACCGTCTATTGATATAGAGCTAGCACCATGTTTTGATGAAGAAATAGAACTATGTATCGATACAGAGCTAACACCATCCCTGTATTGAAACAGAGCTAGCACCATGTGTTGATTAAGAAGTAGAACCATGTATTGATACAGAAAAAAACACCATAATATCATCTTCACTGAAACCAGAGTCATACACCGATACAACTAGTTGTATCATACTATCACCTTCACTAAAAGAGAGCCATACACCGATAGAACAAGTGGTACCATTATTTTATATTCACCAAAACGTAATCCCATACACCAATTTGTACAAATCGCCCTTTAATCGGACTCAACGTCATACACCGAGACATACACTGGTAGCTTGATAGTATCTTGATAATGCAGTACTGACTGAAACTATAATAACCTAATACACTTAAATCAAAACAACAATTAGTTTACATTTTGGTGTAAAGACAATATTATTTATCTCTGCAATTGAACCAACTAAATCAACAGTTCCAGTTGTAGCATTTCAGTATACTCAATATACATGTTCTGTGCACTCCGTATAATATATATATACTTGATAAGTGTCCATCTGTCATACAAACAAATGTTCATCCCCAGATGTTCCATGCATCCAAACACCCAGAAATAGTCTCTTAAGAAGTGACACGTTTTTAATAACATTATACACTAAATGATAGCACTTGTCACCCTCAGAGATAAAATATCTACTTCAGCACAGGGCAGTATGTGGTACGTTCAAAGGATACTTCATAAACTCTCAACAAACATACATATCGTATAATGTACAGAGTAACTCATAACAGAGGCGGTCTTAGGCAGGGGAAACAATGGATGTGGGTTCCTAAAACTCTCAAAATGTGTAATGCCCATACACCCTCATATAGAACACCTGTAGAACTGTGAAATTTTGACCAAAAAAAAATATAAATATTATTATTATATGCCGCCATTTTTTTAACTGTTTGATATGAATAATAAAGGTGAATATCGATGATCAGTGTCAGCTGAGTACTATGCCAATCAGAAATATATTCTTACTTTTCTATAACCCCAATCCTCTGGATGATTGTGATCAAGCACAAGTCGGCATTACCACACACACACACACACACACACACACACACACATTAAAAGTAAGGCTTAAGAAAAAAGTAGAAAATGTCACGTATAACATACGAAAAGGGAGATTTTATATATATATATACATATATATATATATATATATAATATATATATATATATATATATATATATATATATATATATATAATATATATATATATATATATATATATATATATATATATATATATATATATCATCATTTATGAAATTAGACGTAATATATAAAATCTAACGTAGTAATACAGAATTGACGTGAAAATAGCGTTCTATATATAATATTTAATTGATATGTAATTGAGGAACACGATATTAATATCCGACGTTGCTATGTAAATATGACGTCATATTTGATAATTGAGAAACGCGCCAATAAATTAGATGTCATTATGAAAAGGTGGCGTCATAATTGAGAGGAGTTACGTTCGAAATAGACAGAATATTGAAACAATATTGACATTTACTGGTTTTTAAAATTGTTTTAAGATATTCTTCAAGATATAGAAATTTAGAGCATTGTTTATTATTCGAGATTGACTAATTTAGATCACAATCAATTTATTTTTTCAAAACAGACCTTAATTGATCTTTTAAAACATAACTTAGATGAGTGTAATAAGAAAATTATATTTTTTCCCTGACACTCCTGACGAATACGGATATGAGACAAAATGACAGTAAGTGATTATCTGAATAAAGAAGGAAACACGTGGTGTTGTGATCCGGCGATGTGCTGACGTTACATCCAAATCGGATAAACTTCCTGACACAAGCTGGTTAAGATTTCCCATAGACGTGATAAAAATATTGTACTAATTAAATAAAACAAGACAGTATAAGTTCTAATAAGGACCAGTTATTTTGTTCGGTATAAAAGGCTTCGGTTCTTGCAGACTGGCACTTAGGTAATATTATAATTAGATTCTCTCTATTTTAAACACCGACATATTTACATTAGCAACCAATTTTATATATAAATACTGTGTACATGCTCTCGGGTTTTATGTATGCTTTCAGCAACTTTTTTTTTTTCAAAGCACACACTTCGTTTATCATTCGTTTTCCATTATTTAACTCTGGTGTAAAATGTTTAAATATAGTTTGACAGATGTGAACGCTACCACAAAGGTAAGTTCGCTTTTTAAAAGTTGTTTTAAGAAAATTACTGTTTATTAGACAAAAACGTTCTGGTGTTTGGAATTTAGAAAGATTTGTGTTCAGAAGTTATTTTGTACTTGGACATGGAAACATGATTATTAATATTATCTATATTAGGAAGAACTTTCAAGAACATGTAGAAGTATAGGTTCACTGCAGATTACTTCGTTGATAAACGTGTTGAAAGGCCTTACAACAAAGATAAATTACATATTATATCAATGGCAACCGCAATTTCTCACTCAGAGCGTCACAAATGGCATATTTATATTGACAAGACAGGTAAGAGTTCATATACGAAACAATATAATACAAGAATATATTATGCCTGGCATTGCCATAAGTACATTTCCTTGTTTTCATTTTAGAACACTCTGAGTACCATTCAACTTTGAGACAACACTTTTAGACCAAATTGTCCTAAGTGCCTGAAAATCAAGACATTAATTGTTTGGTGCATAATGGGTTAAGATAATAAACCAAATAAAAAGAATAATGATATTGCAATACCAACATTAGTGAGTGACGAACAGTAAATTAAGCTCAAACAATAAAAGAAAATGTCATTGATTACAGCACGTATAAGTGAAAAACTATGATATTTGAAATATTTAGTGATTAAGATGGGGCAAATGTGGCACAATATAAAGCCCTGTCTTTACATGCTCGAAATCGAATTCTTATGTCACAAACTTCCATCATCAATTTTCCGTTCGTTGTTTACTTTCCGTATCCGTATTGGTAATTAATTTACAGTTATACGTCAATTTCCTACATGTGCCCGGGTATGATTAGGGCTTACTACAAAGCATAATAACCCGGGTAGGTTTTCTTTAGGTTAAAAGTTTGTACATTACATAGAGTGTAAACAGCCATAGATAATGGGTTCGATGAATTAACATCAACCATCAGTAGTGGGACCCAGATTTAAGACGTAGGCCTACGTAATTTGATACGAATGTAATGTTTAATTCGAAGTTCGAGGTAACTTATCATCGTGTTATGGATTAATATCAACATGAATTATCTGAAATATTTTATTCAAGTGAAATGTTTTTTAAACTAATTATTTTCTTTTTAAAAACATAATTCAATTATTTGATAAATGTACCTTGCGCTTAAATAAAAATATATAATTGTATGCTTTCCTTTAATTTTGTTTTCATGCACAAAAGATGAAATACATTCCGGATCGTTTATCAAATTTCCTCATATTTAAATCTATAAGCAATGACGTGAACAGTTCACAATATGCTGTAAAACATTAAGACATAATATATTTGTACAAGACATTATATTTCTTAACACTGATAGTTATCGTCATAATGAAATGGAATAAAAAGATGTGAACATTAAGCGAAGGCTATGTGTTTTTGTAACATCGAAATGTCACAGAGAGAGAAAGAGAGAGAGAGAGAGATAGAGAGAGAGAGAGAAAAGAGAGAGAGAGAGTACAAACACTAAAAATCAAACACACACCATAACATATACAAAATATACACATACAGTATACAAAAACACAAAAACATACAACACCCAACACACACTACACACACCCATGTAAGACACATATAAAAACGCAACGCGAAGCACGCAACACAACACACACTCAAAACACAAACACAGCACAGAATACATATTAAAAGTGCAACACAAACACAAACGACATAACCCAGTACACACAAGACACACACAACAAAAACACATAAAAGGGCTACCAAAAACAAAAACACAACAAAGCACATACAACCCAGCACACACAACACACACAGCACAAAACACATAAAACACAAAACAAACACAATACAGCACACACAACACACAAAACACATAAAAAGCAACACAAAACAAACACAACAAAGCACACACCAAACAGCAAACAACACAAACGCACACAACACAAAACATAACAAAAAACGCAACACAAAAACACAACACAACAAACACATCAAAGCAAACAAAAAATACACAACACAAAACAGACACACAACTACAAAACATACACTATATGCACACACGCATAAGACAAAACACGTATTCACAAAAACTCATTTTGTGTATTTTGCTTCAATTAGTTTCATTTTAGATACATGATATCATAACATTAACATTTACATTTTTTAATATTGAATCGAATCAGATTTGTTTCATTTTTACTTATTATTATATACATTGTTTACATGACTGGGGATACAAAAGCTGGATACACATGAGTAGGGACGAAAGAAGAATTTTTCAAAGATATAAAGCTGTCATCTATAGGATACTTTTTGCTACCAGGTTATTTACGAACATGATACGCGTTGATTCTTCATAGGTTGATGTCATACGCTTTCCCATTGCATTTTGCAACCTCCCATTTTTCGTACTCTAGACATTTGTGATTGTAAATACCAGAGAACAAACATATTGTATATCGTATGAATATTGAAGTATTAATTTGTAAAAACTTAAACATAACACTAACTCTGCTTAAAAGAAATGCCACAAATAAAACGCCCATAAACAACAATATTTGCGGTCAAAACTCTAATTAAACTTTCAAGTCTTTCCATAGAAAGGTGCCTATATACAGTTAAACAATGAAATATTGCAAGTCGACGATACCGGGTACAATATAAAAATGTTAAACAGTTGACTGCATAGGTGAGCCGAAAAGTAATAAGCCTTCCACAATGTAGATCTAACCCAGATATTGCTTTATATGACACGTATGATTTATGGCTGTATTTGATATGGAATGGTATTCATAATGAATAAACTCATTGTATATATTTGATCTATACTGAGAGAGAGAGAGAGAGAGAGAGAGAGAGAGAGATGATACACACACACGCACACACACACACACATATATATATATATATAGTAAAACCGGCAATAGTGGCCACCTCTATATAAGTATTACCTGTTTATAAGGGCCATTTTGTCAAGTCCTTTGACTGCATACTTAAACTAAATTGAACCTGTGTATAAGGGTCACCTGCACATAAAGGTCAATATTGTTTTGTCCCTTGGGTGGCCCCTATATACTATATATATATATATATATATATATATATATATATATATATATATATATATATATATATATATATATATATATATATATATATATATATATATATATATATATATATATATATATATATATATATATATATTAAAACTTGCTTTAGCAACCACGTGTGTAAAAAGTCAATCTAGTCGTAAGCAATTTCTATTGTTCCCCAAAAGTACCATTTGTGTACAAATCAATCTCTATATAAAGACCACCTCCCTATATAGCCTGAATATGTTGTGTCCGTAAGGTGGTCTTTATATATAATAGCGAAAAGAAGAAACTGTGTAGTTTAGTAATTTCATTCATAGATTTATATACAAAATATTATGTTCCATTATGTATATCATTATTTAATATAATGCATTGTCTTTCAATTCAAACATCAAATCACGGATTATGTCCATTATGGTTGATACGAACAGCCACTGAAAGTAAGTGGGGTGCAGAAATGTTTCACAAGTTTAATAGTTTGTATGACCGCCATTGGCATCGATGCATTCTTCCCACCCACGACGCAATGAACAAATCGGGTTGTGCAGAAATACCTGGGGAATGTTCCGCCATATGCGCAATAAAGAACAACGCACAAAGTAACAGGGGGATTGGCTCTTGACGAAGACGTCGTTCCATTTCACCCCAAACATGATTTATAGGCGATAAACCCGTTGACATCGCAGGTCAGGGTACCACATTCACGTTTTGCTGCTGTAGATAGTCACTAACAACGCGCGCGTTGTGCGGTCGTGTTTTATCCTGCTGCAGAATGACGTTACACTGGTTGTTGTGAATGATTGGAATGACGTTCTGACGTAGTCTCGTCACGGTCACCAAAGGGGTCCTTCCATGTGTTGTAATTCCACCCCAGACCATAACTCTCCATCAGCCGAACTTTTTGCTGAATAACGCAGGCGTCAATGTAATGCACCGGCACGACGGTAGGCCCGTACACGACCGTCACTGCTATGGAGATGATATCTGGACTCGACAGCAGTGACGGTCGTGTTAGGATGATATCTCGACTCGTCCATAAACAGAACTTCCGCCCAATTTCTGTTATTGAAACGGCGATGCCTCCTACATCACGCTAACCTTGCAACACGTTGACGCCAGAGCAGAACAGGACGGATAGCAGGACATCGAGGACGGATGTTGGCCTCTCGTAATCTTTTCTTTACGGTACGAGGACTTATCCGTCAATGCTCAGAGATGCTTTTAGAGATAAAAAGAATCCTATTGGAATCGATTACCCAAATGTGACGTCCGTATATACGTATCTTGCCGACCTGACGTCAAACGCGGGCGTCCTGACCGTTGGCGATCCCAAACGGTGTCCCAAACGGATATCATCCCCATAAAGCATTTACAGTGTTCCTTGCCAAATATCCTTGCCACATTGTTTTGAGACATCCCAGCTTCTAACACCCAAATAACACACAGACGATCATTTTCAATTATGCGAGGCATCTCTCAATCAAAATTTATTCTAAAAAATGTTTCTGTTTCCATACATTGAATACTGTCAATGAATGCATGAAATTCTAATCGATTTCTAACCACGTGTTGCTTAGGCTCGAAACTACAGAAAAGCATGCTGTGGCTATCAAGGCAAATCGAGCGCGATATTTAATGTCATATCTATTTATTATTATTATCATTATTATTATTATTGTGTGTGTGTGTGTGTGTGTGTGTGTGTGTGTGTGTGTGTGTGTGATGCCAATCCGACTCAGTGTCGTGTGATGCCAGTCCAACTTGATGTCGTGTTAGATAAAGCCATATCTTCACAATGAGCACAAAGTGTATGATTTGTCCTTTTCTTATTTAAAGGTATTAGTTTATACCGGTTTATTGTGTTTTGTGTTTAAAACCACAAGAATTTTAAAATGAAAGGGAAGTTTATCTCTTTGAAGATATTTTGTCTAATTTTTATTGCTTTAGTACACAAATTTGTATTTAGAAATTGCTAGGATGTGAGGCAGCATTGTATAATACAGAAGTAAGTCGAGAGCTATAACATGGTACTGACATCTCCCCTACCTCCTAAACTACGGTGTACAAATACAACGATGGATGATCGGATTTCATCTTGCGTGACTATGATTTAACATAGTTTCTAAAATAAATTCTATTTTGTTGATTGCGTTTTCGTTCTTCATTTGAAAACCGATAACACAGATTCATTTCCAAAACTGTATAAAAGCTGTTTAAAACAGTGCTCAATTTCCTATATAGAGGCTATTTTTATTATAAGTTGCTTCAACCATTGTATGTATGAAATACTCAACAAAAATATGGAACGTCCTGTAACCAAAGTGCTGCTGCTGAAAGGATTCACCGAGTGACAATGATTTATCCCTCACATGAAGAGAACCCAGATTTTCCATGTCAAGAATTGATAGGTTTTCACCTCTCCATATCACAATGGAATGATATAAAAAGCTATAAATTAGGATGAATTACTATATTGACATTTTTAAAAACCATCCTCGGGGACACATTCACATTAAAATGAATACATCCAAAAGATGCTTTTAAAAGGTGATTAATATAGTATATGAATCATAGAATTCGAGTCAAAATATTGTTTTAGAAGCGTACTTCAAAATGTGTCAATGTGAGTCAATCTAGCTTGTAGGTTGCATCAAAGAAGCAATGTGTCATTATACATCTTGACTTCACTTTTATCTAACTTTTTTAAAATGAAAAATAAGTAGCTAATTACGACTACTTGACGTCATTTCACCTAAAACGGCGTTGATAGAGTGTCTGTTGTAATGAGCCGTGCTGATATCTATATGAAATATACCTTAATGCAATTTTATTAAATTCAGTGGTAGTTGAATATTTTCTTCGGGCACTTCGGAACATCTTATGAAAAAGTTTAACCTTATTTAAAAAATAAAATTGTTTTTATTCGAAACAGTGACAGTGGGCGCTTGAAACCGTCGGCGAATCTTGAAAAAACATTTTTTAGCTGAACTGAGAGGGAAAATTAAAAATATGTATTGAAAGTAAAAATGAAAAAACTACCAATTAGTCTTCAAAACTTAAGAATTCAAGTGGGATATAAATACAAATTACTATTATTGTTTATTAGAAGGACTAGGGTTTAATACGAATTCTGGTAATCCGACATACACACGTTGCTCACTTTTAAAGGACGAGATCCTTCAAAATTACACAACAATTCCACATACAAAATTATTACTTTTTAGCATAACAGACAACTCACTAAAGGTAGTACCCGAAAATTTAAATATCTAGTGAATGGATATCATGATACTTATTTTGTCAAAACCACTCTGATTCTACACAAGAAGACACTGAAGTTGATATAAAAAAGATGCTGGAATGTCTAATAGACAATATATTTCTAATGTTCGGAGACGTAGTCTTCCAACAAACTTTCGGCATTCCTATGGAAACCAATTATACCCATTTATTGGCTGATTTTCCCCTTTATCCATACGAAACAGACTTCATTCAGAAACTGTTGACTCAAAGAAGAAACAGCTAGCGGTGTCCTTAAATTTGACATTTAGATATATCGACGACGTTTTGTCACTAAATAACGACAATTTCCATACATATGTCAATACGATATTAAAGAAACAACAGAATCAAGCACATACGCTTCATACTTAGACATTTAACTTACTACAGACACAGACGAGAAATTGGCAACTAAGCTTATACGACAAACGCGACGATTTCGGCTTTCCCATCGTTATTTTTTCACATATATGTAGTAATATCCCAAAGTCACTCCCATATGGAGTTTATATTTCACATATGATCCGATATGCCAGGGCGTGTTCAAAATATGAACATTTCATATACAGATGCACATTATTGACATAGAGATATCGAAAACCGCGTTTGATGTCAATGTTCTGCAAATTTTACGGTCGGTATAATATCTTGTTTGCGATTACTCTGTTTCACTAAGTGAAATGTTGAGTTGCCTTTTCGTTGACGGTTGTTGAGACGTCTATACCAATTGTGACAAGGATTCGATCCTCACGTATTTCATTTGGATTTGACTGTGAACTCACTGCGGGTGTGACCGGTCGACAGGGGATGCTTACTTCTCCATGGCACCTGATCCAAACTCGTGGTTTCCGGAGGTCCATGTTTGTCCATTTTTACCAGATTTGTATCTATATCCTGGACATAATAAAGATATCATCTGAGGTTTTCTTTATATATATATAAAGTGTTTCAACATAAAGAACAATTGAGAATGTCATACGAGATAGGACCAGATGAATATACTTTTATAGATAGACTAAAGGATTGTGTAAAAGTGTAAACAATTAAACTGTACAATGTCTTATAAAAAGTGATTTTGGGTATGATATGACTGACCCATGCGCATCGGCAGAGAACAAACCGGATAGGGATAACGTGTGGTGTTTTGTAAAGGGAAACCACCTATCTCAAAACAACATCGTCATGATATGTAAATGATAGCTAAAGTACTGTCACGATAGTAATTGTATGTAAACACAAATCTGCCAATATATGAATTTTCTGAATCATCAGTAAATTAACGATAAAGGTTAGAATATGAAATATTCCATATCCTATAGGTTGCATTAGAAATAGTGACAATGCGTGATTATTTTCACGCCTACAGATTGTAAATGATTAAGGCTGTAGCCTTAGTATGATGTAATATAGATGTTTGTAGTATGTAAGTTTAAGATTGAATCACGTGAGTACAAGCTTTCACCCATAGTAAAGTTGAATACCTTTATTGTCTAGTAAAGAGATTGGACACTACTGTATAATGATTTACTTCAAGCCTCGGCAAGGTAAATAAGTGTAGATATTGGGAACCAGTGTATGTTCAGGAAGTAGGTTTCTAATGTTGCTTGTCTCGGATTTATATATATATATTCATTAGCTATCAAATGAAAACAAGTTTTAATGGGCGTGCTTAAAATTTACACTGTAGAGGAAATAGCTAAAGAAATAACAGGTAAGCTACCTAGACATACAATATAGTATTTGAATATTCATTCGTCGTATCATAGATATCAAACATTGATAAAATATTTAGCACTGTATTAAACGTGTACCTGTATGTGATAGCCAGTATAGAAGTCTCGTAATATTACACAACCGACTTATGGGTGCACACGTTTTCTATTTATAATTGTCCCGATATGTCGTTTCTTTTATCAGTCCTGTTGCACATAGATATCCGTGCATTTAATGGTTCCTCTGACTAGCGAAGGTAGATAAAATTTTAATCTTTGTCACTTGCCGTACTCAAAATATCAATTACCTGTAACACCTGATAACACTCTGAATTTGTGTGATCCGTAGTTTATACATTGTGTATATATGACGTCATACGGGCATCCTGACTTATAACACTTTGACACACGTAATGTCGATATCACAATTGTAAATCATTTAATAATTATCAAGGATAGCCTACACGTCATATATAATATATGCTATAAAGTACTAAATATTACAACTCTACAGACCTTTATAGATTTGTCTAAAACAGCTAATATATATTAGGTAAGTGTTTTCTTCAAAACGTTTGTTTTTTATACTGACAGACGTAGCCCACTTTAAAAGTACGAAATCACTCAAAATCATGTATCAGTATTATGTTCTTTTGATGTACTTACAACCGATACAGAGTTTGAGCTACCACATTTATACTGGATACCTAAATTCATAAAACCCAATATAAACAGAGGTACATAGCAGAACATATATCAAAATCCAACAAATATTCCACTAAACCTTTAACTATACTCTTTATCAAAAAACAGAAGTCGGTTTAACTTCAGTAATACTTAACATTTGCTTATTCCGGAAGTAGCGATAATCAGATGAGGATACAGAACGTTTAGAAAATTCAAAGACACACCATTTCCTCCAAATTCATACTATCTAAACATTCGTCTTTTCTACTCTTAATACAACAATTCTGCATGGAAAACTAAAATAATTTGTCCACCATCAACAACTATTTGCGTTTAATGTTTTTTTTCGCAAATTTTATAGTCGGTAAAATGACCTTGTTTGCAATTACAATGTTTCACTAAATGAAATGTTTTACCTATTCGATACCGGTTTTGGAGTCATCTATACTGATTGGGATAATAACTTATTCCTAAAGTATTTCATTTTAATTTGACCGTGGATTCACGTGTTGTCAAAATAGGATACTTCTCCGTGATACCTGATCCCATCTGTGTATATTCAGAGGTCTGTGATAAGGATATTGTCTCCTGAACCAACTTACGAGTAATACTTTGATATCTGTTATTTATATATTTGTAAATTTGAGATGTTATTTGTTTCAGTAATTTTTATTCACACCAAAATACAATGACCAACATAGTGAAGAGATGTAAAATGGAGGTGCCAAATATGTGGTTCTTACTTCTACTCTTACTGGGATGGCTTACATATGTTAATGGCGGTACGACTACAGATTCAAAATACAATGTATGCACAAAATCACCTTTGCCAGGTGGATGTAAGTGTGACTTTGTTGGACTGGACATATCCGTAAACTGTATGAACAGGAGTTTGACGTCAGTTCCGGCTGATATCCCCTTCGACGCCATCATATTGTAAGTTTTTGAAGTTTGTTTCTGTCGTACATTGAAATATAATCATGTGAGTGTGACTATAGATAAGAGCAATTAAGGTCAGCTTTACTATGTTTACAGAATCTGACTTTTTCAAGGATAACATTGTTTTGACAAAATAATTATATTACCGCACTTTGCCAAGCTATTACATTTCTGTGCTTGCATGGAATCAACATTAAAACGGATACAAGGTGTGTCCCATATTTTTGTTTATTTCTTTTGTTTATCTGAGAATGGATTTTGTATATGATTGATCGCCGTACAATGTTTTGTTCCCGACAACTTGTATGTTTTTTTCTGGTAACTTTGTGTACGGTTTTTGATTTACGGTACAATAAGCCTTACATACTTATGACAATGATTTTAAGAGATTGTGTGAATGTGCACTACAATAATAAATTTTAATAATTTTTGTCCCAAAATAATATTTGCGTTTACAATGTTTATCAGAATATAAAGATTGACACAACATGGTAATGTTCTCCTTGATAAAATCGAAATGTCACTTAAAACTTCAGTAAATGATAAAACACTGCATGGAAAACTATGTATTCTTGCAAATCGTTATAGAAGGAATATGTATATAACAAAGATAAATCGACAGGCTGTCTAAGAAATATTTCTCAATAGACTCAGAGAATCATATTAGAAAAAACTTGTGTATTAGAACAGTGATTTTTCTGTAATGTTTTATCAGTGAAAATAACATTTTTTACAATTCTCTATAGTAGAAATTCTTATTCTACATAAATCATTTGGGTCACGATTACTTATGGTCGGGGCATCGTTTTCCAATAGACGATAATGTCTTCCTATATAATCTTTCGAGCGATTGTTAATCGGTAGATAATCCATGGTTCTGCCAGGCGTTCCTTCCATAATGGGAAATAACAAAACGCATAGGTTTGAACAGTTTGGTCTTGTCATATATCAATTCCAAACGTCTGAATGAAACAAGAATACATAGGGCTTCGTAAAATAGGAACCCGAATGATAATAAATAACAGTCCTCTTCATTTTGTTGCCTTGTAAACTATACGTATACATTTTGACGCGTCACGACTTCTGTATACATTTTAGCTTGTTTATGATATTCTTATGGGTATGATTGCTAGTAGAACAACGGTAAAAATGAGAAGTAAAGAATAAGCTATTATTGTATAAAAACAAAACATGTTATTTCTCTTTTATTTAAAAACTTGATGATTAATGAAATGTGATTGTTTATTGATATCATAAAATGATAACAATAGTTATACGCAAGTACAAATTAACAATTAATTAATCTATATCATGTCATTTTACAGAATTCTCAGCGGAAATCCATTGGCGAAATTGAGAGCTATCGATTTTGTTGGATTCATCCAACTATACAACTTGTGAGTACCATTTCACACAGTAAATTAGATAGTTAATTGCATAAACTGAATTTTACTTATGTATCAGAACGAAGAACTGGCAGTTGAATTGATGTTTCAACATGTACATTTCACCAAACCATTTACCTATCTACCTACTAGTATTTATAAAAAGCATATTGTTTTCATGGTGTGTCACGCTACATTCAACAATTCTTCAATGATATGGTGGTGGCTGTAATTACTGAAGAGAAAACACGGGTACATTATACCTGAATAATGATCACATGCATTCCACATGAAAAATGACAACATTCCTTACAAAATAAGGTTTGAACCCGTGATGACAAGAGATATTATACCCCCAACACAAACGACCATCTTTAACACACACACACACACACACACACACACACACACACACAAACACACACACACACACACACTATATATATATATATATATATATATATATATATATATATATATATATATATATATATATATATATATATATATACCAGTGCCTCTCTCTCTCTCTCTCTCTCTCTATATATATATATATATATAAATATATATATATACCAGTACCTCACGGGATTTAATAAATGTGCAATGTAATCAAACCACTTTATTACACAGTCACGGAAATCTTTTTAGAGCGTATTATGCTCAATGAAAACTGGAGCCTGCTCTAAAAAATTTCCACACCCCTGTGGTTTGGATTTGAAATCACTTGGTGCCTCAAAGATCATGCCAAAGTTATCGATAGCCATGGACAGCAAACTCGCTATAGCCTAATTTGATGTCTATTTTCTGTACTGTATCTCCAGTGTCACTGAATTGTTTTAAAAACTATTGAACAGTTAACCTAGATAGTTGATACATTAAACATTTCCACTGCATTTTGACCAGTTAAACCCACTTCATCAAAACATAATATCGCCTGCTTTTCAGTCGAGACAGAACAAGACTGTGCGGAGCCATTTTGTTTAACTTCGATACGGCGTTATAAATAGCTCACACGAAAATCCCTTCTTGGTACGTCATATATACAGTACGTGTTCAAAGGTTTTTACCACAGCATCACCATTTATTGGCAATTGTTAGCAAATGTGATCAGTTTATAATCAAACAAGGAATCGAAAATTGTCATTACATTATAGATGGGATTAATTAATCGGCTTTTCACAAGTGACCGTTCACTGTATTTTGACTGGTTTAATGAAAAATATCATATTTTTCATTTAGCCAATCAAAGTAAAATAAATGGAAAATAACAGTGCAAAAAAGTTTGGTTTTTATCTGATACATTTAACAAAAAGTAATAAATATCATATATTTGTCATGGGTATCCATTCACATCACATATATGATGCGCGTTGGAATATTTCCATTTTGTGAGCCTCTGGTGAGCAAAATTGAAAAAAAAACCATAACGAGTGTCAGAAATGTGATATGATTAGAAACCTGTGACAGATTCTTTTTATTATATGAGCTAACATAAACAATTTAAACGGTATTTTATGATGACTTGGGATGAAAATGTATTTCTCCTTTCTATCGAGTGGATCAAATTATTGCAACTAGGTCAAATACTTGCCCAGATATAAGTGCATGAAGCTTGTTGTAAATATTGTTTATAATTCAATACATATATTTAGCCTGCATTTTAAATTATTATTAAAACAAGTATACTTTATCAGGTGTTAAATTTATCAAAATTGTTTACTCGAACAAAGTTTTAAAATTATCTGCAGAACACTAGTGTTTTATTCGATTGTCCCCATTCAAGTTCAAGCGACGTAACAAACACTAAGTGACGTCTTCGCCAACCTTCAGAGGAATGAAGTCTGCGTACACAGTGAATAAAAGTAGTTCAGTTTGCTGCACGTTAGCCAGTCAAATATTATACGTGTTACATATAAAATATATATGTAATCTTTTATGAAGCTGCATAATGCACAGGTCATATAATACAAAATATTATGTTCTATTTTTAGATCCAGTGTTTTTCAAAATTTGCTTCCATTCTGTTTTCAGTTTTGGTGAATTTCATAAGAAAAAGAATTAAAAACATACAAAAAATGAAAAATATTTAACAATACAGACTCATAATCATACTTTCAATGGTCAGTCACACAATTTTAATGATGGACTTAAATAGGGAAGTAAATAAAACAGTCACATGTATATGCAACACTGTATGTTTTTATAATTTTAAAATATTTCAAAACTAATTGGTAAGTCTGTAGGCCTATACTCATATACATGTACATATAGGTAACAAGGTTTTTGCTTTAATTTATCACCTGACTTAAAACAAGTTTGTTATGTTTTGTTTGGTGTTTTTACTTTAAATAAACTTATAAAGTAGATCTACACAATGCATCTATATCTACATGTGTTTTAATATTTATAGTCTTTTAATTTATTGTATCAAGCCTAGCGTACTTTATACTAATTACCATGCTGACAGAATTTGCTAATTTAATAGTCACCATCCTCATAAAATCCAATGGAAACTGATCAACATGTGCTGATGTTTTTATTTTTTTAAATGGGAGCAAGTCTCCTCTTTTTACATACGTGTCTTCAGCCATCGTAGCTCGCTGTCAAAAACGTCAAGGTGTGAACACGTGCCTTTGTTGGTAACAAAAACCGGCTGTCAATCGAGCGGTATGTCGATAAAGTTAGGATTGATTGTACATTGTGGAATTTTACTATAATATAAAACATTTCAGATACCAAACTATAAATCTATAAGATTGGTAATATATTAAAAAATTCAACTAAACATTATGGAAACTTAATTCAATATATCAAATTAAAGCTATTTTTGTTTTAGAAGAATACGGATGTCAGTCAGTACTGATTGTCCGTATCTTTCGATAAATAAATGTATCTGGCGAATACTTATATATCTACTGGATAAAATAGTAATCGCTGTGATAAAATATTGTAAATAAACAAAGAAATGGAGTTTATAACACACGGATATAGCACACTAGTCTCACAATTTAATAAATTCTGGGTTTTTTAAAAAAGATTTTTCAAAAAATGCAAATTCCGTTTCTGGTTGCCGATTTCGCGATTCTGTCCGCGATTCCCCCAAAGTAAGGGGGTACAAAAAGTTTCACAAGTTTAATAGCGTGTATAAGCATTAGCACCGATGCATTCTTCACACCTACGACGCACTGAAGGTTATGCAGAAATGCCAGGGGAATGTATCGCTATATGTGCAATAAAGAACGACACAAAGCGTCCAAAGTACCAGGGGGTTTTGGCTCCTGACATAGACGTCGTTCCATTTTATCCCAAACATGTTCTATAGACGATAAATCCGGTGACATCGTTGGCCAGGGTAGCACATTCACGTTTTGCTCTGTATATAGTGACTAACAGCGCGTACGGTGTGCGGTCGTTCGTTGTCCTGCTGCATAATGACGTTACGCTGGTTGTTGTGAATGAATGGAACGACGTGCTGGCGTACAATCTCGTCGCGGTAGCGTACACCGTTTAAATTGCCCTCCACTATCACCAAAGGGGTCCTTCCATGTGTTGTAATTCCACCCCAGACCACAACGCTCCATCTGCCGAATTGGTGGCGCTGAATAACGCAATCGTCAAGTTAAAGTTCTCCGGTCCGACGGTAAGCCCAAACTCGACCGTTACTGCTGTCGAGATGAAATCTCGACTCATCCATAAACAGAATCTCTGTTATTGAAACGACGATGCCTCCTACAACACGCTAACCTCGCAACACGGTGACGCCAGAGCAAAACAGGACGGAGAGCAGGACTTAGAGGACGGATGTTGACCTCTTGGAATCTGTACCTTACGATACGAGGACTTATCTGTCGAAACCCGAGGATGCTTCTAGCTGTCAAAGAAGCCGATTGGAATTGATTACGCAAACTTCTCCATAAAGCATTTACAGTGTTAATATGAACTCCTAACTGTCTTGACATCCCAGGTTTTCAGCATCTGAATAGCACGCAAACGATCATTTTCAATTTTCATTTTTAATCATGCGAGGCATCTCTCAATCAAAATTTTATTCCAAAAACTTGTTTCTGTTTTAATGCATTGAATACTGTTAATGAATGCAAAAAATCAAATCCAATACTAACTACGTGTCGCTTAGGCTCGAAACTCCAGAAAAGCGTGCAGTGGCCATCAAGGTGCATCGAACGCGATATTAAACATATCCTGAGTACTCATATATATATATATATATATATATATATATATATATATATATTATATATATATATATATATATATATATATATATATATATATATATATTTATATATGTATATTGTAAATCGCTGTACACATATAAGGAAGGAGTGAAATTAGTTCTGTGAATTTTGTTATTTCGGACCAGAATTCGTTTAAGGATTATTTATTCTTAACATTGACAAACCACTACTGTTATAATTAAAATTTCAAAGATAATTTGACATCGATCGCTATTTTAGTCATGAGTTTTCTTTTTATTTAAGGACTATAGATGGGACCAGTATCAGGGAAATAGAAGTGGGCACATTCGACAGCATTCCAACGCTGAAATATTTGTAAGTTATTCAGATGACGTTTGAAATTTCAAAGCGAGCAAAGGCGTCATCGAGCTAAAATACGATAAAAACATTGAATATAAAAATCTCAGATACCAAAGTATTAATAAAGTATTAGAATATCCAGGATGTATCAAGAACTTAACTATCCAAACATATACTTAAGCACTAACTGTGCTTTATATGGTATGTATTTATGTTATGAGAAGCATTATTATGGAATAGGCCCAAGAATTTATTGTAGATGAGTTAAACCCTCACGTAAGTTTTCCATCTATCTTTGGGGGTATAACATTAATAATGGTAGACTTAAAAATATATTTTATTAAAATTACAAATACTTTTTTTAATGAATATTCTCTCAGAGTTAAAGATTATAAAAACAACAAATAGTTTTGGAATAATAATGTTAGCAAAGGTTCAATGGAAAGAAAACTGTTTATCTACTTGAAAGTTTTGATATTTCAATTTATTTACTTCTCGTATAGTTGATATATATATATATATATATATATATATATATATATATATATATATATATATATATATATATATATATATATATATATATATATATATATATATATATATATATATATATATATATATATATATATATCGTATAGATGATATACAGTCTGTATAATCTAATCCAATCAAATGAGCTGTAAAATACAATATGAAATTACGGACATAAGTATTCAAATTATAGAATTACAATGTCAACGAAAACAAACATGAATGGAATAAGTGTATTTGCATTTCAATATAAATATAAATACATGCTTTATCAAAATAGCAGCAATAAAGGGAGGTAAACACTATATTGAACATCGGCGCTGACCTAAGTCGATATTTTACTGTACTTATCATGTTACAATGCCCAATGAACTCAACTACAGAGAGTTTAGTATATATACAACAGGAAAGTAAGGATCGATCTGTGTAAATGATGCCATTTATTTTCTATCTCTGTTTTCACGTTTCAGATACCTGCGCGAGGCTTTTTTAACTCGCATAGATAACACGATGTTTGTTCATCTCCCAAACTTGGCAATTATGTATGTATAAAATTATTATTATCATTACAACTATACAGCGTCATTTTGACGAAATGTAAATTTGAAAAATTGTACTTGCATTTGCTTTAAACAAATGTATCAAAATTATTATTTGTTGTCAGATAGTAAAGTAAACTTGTTATTAATTCGTGAAATATTATGATAATTGTAATTATTTCATTGGTTGAAATTAAAGATGTAGAAGTTGTTTTTCCAAAATAAATTATTTTGTTTTTTCTACTAAGATTGATGTACAATATCGATGGGAGATTTACACAGGCATTACAACTTTTATATTCCTGTATATTATTCCTATAACTAGGCAGTTGTAAATCCTAAATCCCTCTTGTTTTTGTCTAGATCACGTGAAAAATTTTGAGAAATTGTTTGAAATGACAGACAATTTTGTTTGATTGATGAGTTAGAGGGAAATGGGACGGGTAGGAGACCCAGCGTCTTCCGATATAGATAAACCACTTGCCTTTCCTTTGATTGTATAAAATAAGGGACTGTAATACGGATCACACACATCGTGTTCCAGAATTATATTTTTTTAAGATAACCACTAACCACTCCGTCAGGAAAACTCCTGTAGAGAAGTGTCATATTACACACTTTTGGGTTACTTATAATGATAAAGTATTGAAAGCATAGTTTTATATTGCAATGAAAGTTCCTCATGCCACATGGAAACAATGATGCTTAAAGGCTTTGTCAACCGCCTGTGTGCTTGTTTTAATATATAGTGTTTTAAATGGTATTCTAAATTGTACAACTCATTGAGATTTTATTTAATATTTTTAATATTTGCTGAATACATTTTGAAAGGAAACTTCTATAAATGTTTGAAAGATTCCTTGAGAATATCAACGACATTTTAGAAACCGAAAAATACCACGGTTATTGTATGATCATCTATTTATTTCTAGACGTAATGTTCCAGGACCATTTACACTCATATATAATTACAATTTCCTCAGCAGTCACCAATCGACACTGTGATTAACTTAGATTGCATTGATACATGCTACAGTTAAACTACTTCATATGGCGTAACATAGAGTTGCACCCTCATTCATAAAATGTCGTCACATGAAGAGTTATATCAGAAATGTTCAATACCTTAACTTTTCTACCTTACACTTCCTTGTTCGATCAAGATTGAACAGATCACGTTTAAGCCTTAACATTGTCAAGTGTTCAATAATCACACACACACACACACACACACACACACACACACACACACACACATATTTATATACTTTGACAAATGTTCAATCCTCACACGCACACTATATATACTATTACAAATGTTCAATCATCACACACACAATATATATATATATATATATATATATATATATATATATATATATATATATATTATGTGTGTGTGATGATACATTTGTAATAGTATATATATAGTGTGTGTGAGGATTTATATATATATATATATATATATATTGCAGAGATGTTTCGTTTAATGACATCACTTATATACAGAGGGACGCCTTTTACAGTCTCCATAATTTACGGTCTATGTAAGTATTTTTAACTTATCAGTATTAGTATTTACTATCCAGCTGAGTCATCCTGATAAGAATATTAACAACGTCAAAGACAATGAATATAACAGCTGTAACAGTAAACCCAACTTTCACATCACCTTCATTACTCAGTACTGATTCCTTTCTTGTTTACCTCCTTGCCATGTTTTCAGTCGCCAAGGTCTTGAAATTATGTCTGCTGTTCCTTACAGTCACAACATTTTCCTGTTGCTCTCCTGGAACAATATTTGTCACTGCTTCATTTTGGCTGACTTGCACTATCGTTTTTACCAGTGATACCTTACTATCTAGCTGTCATTTCTTTGACAATAAAGTAGATAACAAAATATGAATAAAAATAGATAAATAAGTTTATATATATTTAACAAAATCTATATTATGTTCCAAAAACCTGACAACTGTCAGAATAAAAAGGTTTAACATTTGATTCTGGTATACAAATTAAATATATTTATATTAAATGTATACCCACTGACATATTTGTTAAATGTTTTTACAATAATACCACGACTTTTTGCGTTTTTAGTTCTTTAACGGGCAATCCACTCAACTGCGATTGTGAAATGGGTGGATTTAAAGAGTGGACTGATTTGAGAAAATCTGAAACGAATGTACTGGGAGCTGAATGTAAGAACAAAAATTACACGACACTCTTTGATGTAAAAGATTTTGGATTCTGTTCAGGTACGTTGAGCCTTGACATAGCTAAACAATTATGTGCGTGAAAATAGGCATTTTAGACTGAAGTCTGAGTTTATACTAAAATATTTTCAGATTTTTATCATATCGGAGAAAATTTACATCTTTGCATTTCTCGAAAAAACCTTAGTCGAATACTTTGCTTAAATTAAGTAAAAACTAAAAGTAACATACCTAGCAAACTTAGTTAAGTATTTTACTTAATGATTATAAAACAAAGGGAGAGGGTACGTCTCTGATTATGAATTTTGTGTATACGAACTTGTAAGCAGGTAAAGACACTCAAACTTGAGTCTGGTGTTTTAGGGAAATCATGTTACACAACTTACACGCCGACATTATGTCTGAAAATGTCCCTTTCACTTTCAATCATGGATTTAATACAAGTCTATCCTAACACTATCATCATTGAAATGTGTGACACAAACCGAGTAAAATATGTAGGCTCTGCCACATGACTGTGTTCTAGTCATAAATTCACTGGAAACCATATCTGGCATATAGTCGATGTGACGGAAAATGAGGCAAGGAACGGGTGTTTTATAGTGCTAATTCAAATAAAGACGAGAGTCAACACGATGACCGATGGGTGTTAATGTATGTTTTAACATTGTAAATAAATCTGTAACTGCAGCAGATACAGGACCACAGTTCACGAATCTTTGTCATGATAGGATTTTTAATCGTCTTTAAAATTTATTTTAAAACATGCAGAATACATGTCGTGTCGTCACCCTGTGGAAAGCCTCGTTTTATGCCATGTAGTAAACGCAATTTGGGGCACAAAATGGGTGATATAATAACCTCATGAACACATCAACTGAAAGATTAAATAAATCAAATGAAATACTTAAAAATACCGCTACAGTTATATCTGATGTTTTCGTTACAGACGAAATTAGTTTGTCCATCATGGTAGATTTTAAAATCCCTTTAACTGATAATGATAACTATTATCCAAAAAACATTTATTACAAACATTATGTATCCTTTTTTGGTCCCCTTGATGAAGATGTTAATGTTAACGTTTTGACCATATGGTTTGATTTTAAAGTCCAAACGTTTAAAAAAGAGGACATTATGACCAAAATAAACAATATTTAGTCGCTTTTTTATTCATTTTCAAAATGACCGCTTATGCACTCAGAGTCCGAAGTATTATTCGAGAAAAATCTTAGCTGAGTTTAAATTTGAGATTTGAGATAAATCTTACGTGAAAACATATTTTTTTCATAAATCCATGCCAGAAATTAAATACTAAATATAGGCCTAAACATCTTGTTTTTACGTCTGTGTAATCTGAATTCAAATTCTTTTTAGGAATATTTTTAACTTTAATTATATCAAAGAATCAGTAAAATTACTGGTTCAGAATATTGATTATTTTATATGTTGAAATGTAAAAATATGTTTATTGATACACTATCTACCAATCAGACACCATGTTACATATAAAATAGCACCTCCGCTTTCCCTACACATTTTTTTTCAACGAACCAATCTCACTGTTATTTAGTTGTCATTGACCGCTAAAGTCTCTCGGACGTTTAACTTACACACTTTAATTTCAGAGGTATAATGAAGAAAATGAACGTTAACAAGAGGTTGCTGTATTATTGCCTGAAATATATGTTTGAATTATTTACTTTATTTCATCAACTTTATTTTGTTATATATACAATTAAATAGTATTAGAACTATTATTCAGTTGTTGAAGGTAACGTTAACTAAACATCCGTATTCTGCCTTCATATTGAAATACATTTTGTTGGAGGAGTATGCATCCCCTGTCGACCGGTCACATCCGCCGTAAGTCCACAGACAAATCAAAATACTATACGTGAGGAACGCCAACGAAAAGGCAACTCAACATTTCACTTAGTGAAACAGAGTAATCGCAAACAAGACTATAATACCGACTGTAAAATTTGCGGAGCGTTTATATCAAACGCGGTTTTCGATATCAGTGTGTCAATAATTTGCATTATATACACATATGTTGAACAGTAACACACTCTTCATATTCGGATGTTTTTCTTACTATAAACTCAGACGGGAAATAACAACCAGGCTATACGACAAACAAGCCAATTTCGACTTTTAAGTAGTAATATCCGGTTATAAGGTGTTTATATATCACAAATGATCTGTCATTTAAAAAAATAAAATAATAATGATAAAAAACTAAAGTAAAAATCTATAAAGATACAAAGCTGGTAAAATGGACAAACACGGACCTCTGGAAATCATGAGGTTGGATCAGGTGCCATATGAACATTTTATTTACAGAGAGAAACCACTAAGTGAGAAGTTATTGTTACAGGGATATTGAAATGTTAACGTTGCGTAATCCTTACGGTCGGTATAATGATCTTGTTTGCAATTATTATGTTTCACTAAATGAAATGTTCAGTTACCTGGTCGGTAGCGGTTGTTGAGTTACCTGTTCGGTAGCGGTTGTTGAGTTACCTGTTCGGTAGTAGTTGTTGAGTTACCTGTTCGGTAGCGGTTGTTGAGTTACCTGTTAGGTAGTAGTTGTTGAGTTACCTGTTCGGTAGCGGTTGTTGAGTTACCTGTTCGGTAGTAGTTGTTGAGTTACCTGTTCGGTAGCGGTTGTTGAGTTACCTGTTAGGTAGTAGTTGTTGAGTTACCTGTTAGGTAGTAGTTGTTGAGTTACCTGTTAGGTAGCAGTTGTTGAGTTACCTGTTCGGTAGCGATTGTTGAGTTACCTGTTCGGTAGTAGTTGTTGAGTTACCTGTTCGGTAGCGGTTTTTTAGTTACATGTTCGGTAGCAGTTATTGAGTTACCTGTTAGGTAGCGGTTGTTGAGTTACCTGTTTTGTATCGGTTGTTGAGTTACCTGTTCGGTAGCAGTTGTTGAGTTACCTGTTCGGTAGCGGTTGTTCAGTTACCTGTTTTGTATCGGTTGTTGAGTTACCTGTTCGGTAGCGGTTTTTGAGTTACCTGTTCGGTAGCAGTTGTTCCGTTACCTGTTCTGTATCGGTTGTTCAGTTATTGTTCGGTAGCGGTTTTTGAGTTACCTGTTCGGTAGCGGTTGTTCAGTTACCTGTTCTGTATCGGTTCTTCAGTTACTGTTCGGTATCGGTTGTTCAGTTACCTGTTCTGTATCGGTTGTTCAGTTACTGTTCGGTAGCGGTTTTTGGGTTACCTGTTTGGTAGCGGTTGTTGAGTTGTCTGTACCGATTGTGTCAAGGATTTATTCTCTCATATTTCATTTGTATTCGACTCACGGTGGATGTGTCCGGTCAACAGGAGGTGCTTACTCCTCCATGGTACCTGATCCCTCCTCTAGATTTTTAGACGTCCATCTCTGATTTTTATATTTAAGGAGCACACTATATTTTCTACCCATAGCTTAACTTGAATATTTCAGGTATACAACTGTTTACTAAAAACTTACAATGTATACAATGTGGAACTACCACAAGCCCTAAAAACTGCCATCAGCAGAATCTAGTGACCACATGTGCCGGCCAAAAGGTAGGTAAATGCACAGATACATGTTGTCATGTCTTTATGAAAATAGCAATTATATATCTACTTATACTTGCAAACCTTAGACTGAAATTGTAAGATTTTTGAGATCTGAATCATATTTAAAATGCAAATCAAAAATTCTGTTCTTAAAATGAGATCGAACTGTCATTGATAATGGAATAAAACAGCTGCAAATGAAATCAAATCAATTGAATAAAGTTAAAATAATGAAATTAATTTAGATATGAAAGTCAGTTATCTGATTTAATGGAATTATTTTTTCATTCAAATGCATGGCTTCTAGGCAGTTTGTTATAGCTTAGTCGACTACAAAAATGACAAATTGTGGGTTACAAAAGGATGTACGGACGACAGTACGTGTCACAATTGGGAGAAAGGCAACTCAAGAAACTGTTTTCTTGCAACCGGAGACAGAGAATGCAAGTTTTGCTGTCTCGGAGAAAGATGCAATGTCAACAATTTGGCGAGTGAGTAAATAGATTGTTAATTCACGTTCTTTGTTATTCTCACGCAAATAACGTCTTACAACAATATGATTATTTTCAATCAGCCTTTGGTTTTTCTCTTTCTATACATATTTACTCTAATTTCGTCAGTTACACATTTTCAAAACAGTGTTTTAATAAGGAAAGACAACGAAGTATATAATAAAGGCATTCAAGCTGTCTATTTCTATTATAAGTTTCAAATACAGTTACAAATAAAATGTTGTTAAAATCGCGGATTGCAAAGAACTTGTTATAATGCTGTTACTAGTGAAACGAATCGAATATTTAATTCCGTATATTGAATCTTCAATAATTATTTATTGGCTGGAGTCCGGAAGTTAGCAAATCGGCGACCTGATACACAGAACAAATGGATGATGATAAGCGCATGCGTGTTAAATGTTTATGTACACATTTGCAATCGGTTAACAGATAAAACGTGTTGAAATGTATATAAATGCCATCAGCATTTTTGTTGTTCGAAGTGAAAATGAAGAATTACCAAAGGATAATCGAAGCTCAAAGTACTTAATTGAACCAGTGGTTATATCAATTACTTAAGTAAAACGTATGCATAAGGGTAACTTACCAAAGTTTCGCAACTTCTGTGTGTGTTTAGCCATAAGGCGTCTTTCAGTTCTGTTATATTCAACATCTGTGGTTACTCTGGTTTGGTTTTGTTTAAGTGAATCTCCGTTTTTGAGTTTATTTCTTGTAGAAGGTTTCAATGTGTTTTGTTCTATCACGATTTTCGCACTCGACATTTTCTTCGCCGACAATAATTTTGCGCATGCGCATTGCCGAGTAGGTCTACTGTTTGGTCATGTGAATAACGGGCGGGTTAACATTAAACTACCCCATGAATGAAAAAAAAGATCAATCGTGTTCGTCGGTGTGTTTATAATGGGCCATTTATACATGATGTATTGACAATTTCGGTGATATATGTTTAATATTACAAGCATAAAGTTTTTCTACCCTTTACATAAAAACTAAAAAAAACCCAGATTAACATCTATTATACAAAACTCCTTTGTATACAAAAATAAATATCGCAGATATAGATATTTAGTATTATGTCATAAAGAACCAGTGAAGTACAATGAAGACGATATTATCAAGATGCAGTGGTTTATAGTAGACAACATCTTCTTGGTTTTTTTGCGGGAAACGTTTTCCAGCAAATTGCCTGCATCCCAATGGGTACCAATTGTGCATTTCTTTTTGTATTCATATGAAGCGGAATTTATACAGTCTCTGCTCTCCGAAAGAAACAAACAGTTAGCACCTCGGTCCAATTTTACTTACAGGCATATCGACGACGTCCTGTCCATAAATAATTCAGAATTTCAGAATTACCTCGGCCAGAAGTATCCTGTTGAGCTAGAGATCAGTGAGATTTCAGAGAGTAACACATCTGCTATATACCTAGATTTACTCCTGTCGATTGGAAAGAACGGTCAATTCACACTTTCCTTTATGAAAAATGCGATGATTTCAATTTCAATATAATGAACCTCCCGTTTCTAAGTAGTAGTATCCCATCTTCCCCTGCCTATGGCGTTTTCATTTCACAACTTATATGTTATGCCAGGGCATGATCTTCTTAAGAATGTTTTACTCTGAGAGCAAATAAACTACTTACACAAGGTTTCATTATTGGACTCTTGGAATTATAGTTTAAGAAGTTTCATGGTCGATACGTGGATCTTGTTAAACATTTTAAGTACCCCTATCAGGAATATTAGATAGTATTCTGGAGCACGACCGCAGACAGTGACTCCCTTTCGCTAATTGTGATTTTCACCGAACTTGACCTTTTCGCCAAACGTGACCGTTTCACCGAATTTGACCTATTAATCGGACTAAAAAGGTTTCCATGTAACATTTGCGACAAGTGTGGCATGCCAGCAGAGGACGCTGACTCCTGCCGCACACCTGGTCCTATCCCGTTTGGGATTCCCAATTGTACGTCATGTTGAGACCATTTTACATCTAATTCGTCGTGTTCTGATGGACTGCAGTTTCGATCATCAGTTGGTACATCTTCATTTTACTTTTTCAGTTTTTAATCAAAGTTTAGGTCAATCGCGGGATATTTTGTATCAAAATGGCAGCCTTGAATTATTTACACATTCAAATGGCATTTTGATCTATATTAAATCTTATGTTATCTGTAGACAAAACAATATCATTTTCGTTTTAGATCGAATACGTGTGATAAATTTCAATGCACAGATGCGGCTATCTGGAAACATTACTTCAGGGCTTGCAGATTCAAGCACCTCAGAATATATCAACTTTGTAAATAATGTGAAAAATGAGGTATGTGTCAAATCTGATACGGATAAGAATGACAAACCAAAATAACGTAGAGAAATTAATATAATGTTTATATGTTGAATACGGATTATAGCTTTTTTCAAGACAAAATGATGAACACGTGATTTAATAAAAGAACAATATGTTTTGGCTCATTATTTCAATTCAGAAGGTAAAAAGGGTAACTCAGTTCATAGGATATTTATGAGTAGTATCTAAATGCAGCCAAGGTACAAAATAACTTAGTAAGAAAAACAATAAAATATTTAACTTAAGAAAAAAAGACTAATTAACTATGTTATTATTATCTTGTTGCCATGTCATAGATATGTATTAAGTTCTGAATTATAACTAGTACTGTTTGGATAGTCTGGGGTCAGACGAGGTAATGGACAACATGTAGATATATTTTTTTGCTAAGCTTTAATTGTCAAAGTAAGTATGAACTAAATTCAAACCTTAAAACTTTCAAACCATAACAAGCTACCATTATCTTTAGCAATGTTGATTATTTAGTATCATTATTATGTTTCACTAAATGTTGTATCTTTTAGCTAAAAAATTTAATAACAAACGGAAGAGGAGCAGAAGGGTCGTTTGATGTCAAGATCAAAAGTTTGGGGTAAGACATTTGTACATGTCATGATCAATTTATATATGGTTATTTTAATTATTATATATATATATTTAGAGAGAGAGAGAGAGAGAGAGAGAGAGAGAAAATAAATTTGGACTTAATCCAAACTTCGAAAGATAAATAGGTGTCTACTTTCGATGTATTGAGAATTACCTATATTTTCATTGATACTTAGTACGTACTTATATCGAGTCTCTTTTTGAGTTTTCGTTATGTTCAATATTTCAAACAGACCAACAGATTTGACCATTTACTTCTCTGTGTCCTGTTCTACGGTACGGGAAATAAAGAAGAACAACGTTTTGCAGTACGTGAACACCACACTACACACAGCGTCTACTCTACGAGGATATCCAGTTGATATTAATTCGATAAACGTTACAGAAAACGGTATGTACCTTAGTTTAAGTTCATAGAATCACTTTGAATTTTTTATAAAAATATGACATTCTGACAATTTATGGAATTACACTGTAGTTCTTAGAATGAAATCAAAATAGAGATATACTTTTAATCAATTCCGGATTTGCCCTATTGCTTTTCCATACATGGAAAATGATCTATAAGATACTCGTTGTATCTAAATAGACACTTTCCTTTCTTTTCAGTATAAGTTACGACATCTGTAAAACCTTCAATACGCTTTATCCTGTCATTTAAGGAGCGGAATATCAATTTATTAGTTTCTGACTTATTTCATTCTAATATCACTGTGGACTGGTAGAGGTGATCGATCAACAGGGGATGTTTACTCTTCCATGGCACCTGACCCCGCCTCTGAAATTCCAGAGGTCTGCGTTTGTCCAAAATTCACGGGATTTGTATATTGTATACATATATTATAGACATAATACCAAAGTTATAATGCTCAAGACGATATTGTTTCTGTCAATTAGACTTCATCAGTTGAGCTCCAATTTGAAAAGTATGTGTTTTTTTTCTTAAGATAAAGTGGAGCCATACAAGGCCAAATAATATATCTAAAAGTATAGCTGAAATCCGTCTAAGAGTAACCACTGTAAAAAATGACTATCTTAGCTTTAGAAAAATTTCGAATTTAAATGGTGTTAACAGTGCCAAATATTCCTTTAGTATAAGATGAACAACTGTTACCGATATACCAGGTACTAGGTTTATGTATTCCCTCGGGGACTCAAACGGACCACCAGCTGTGGCAACGACCTAGTGGTTATAAATATTATAAACATAATACCAAAGTTATAATGCTCAAGACGATATCGTTTCTGTCAATTAGACTTCATCAGTTGAGCTCCAATTTGAAAAGTATGTGTTTTTTTCTAAAGATAAAGTGGTGTCATACAAGGCCAAATAATATATCTAAAAGTATAGCCGAAATCCGTCTAAGAGTATCCACTGTAAAAAAATGAATATCGTAGCTTTAGAAAGTTTTCGAATTTAAATGGTGTTAACAGTGCCAAATATTCCTTTAGTATAAGATGAACAACTGTTACCGAAATACCAGGTACTAGGTTTATGTATACTATCGGGGACTCAAACGGTCCACCAGCAGTATAGCCGAAATCCGCCATCCTAGACATCGTGTATATTTATACTTTGGTATCTGTGATTTTTATATCTATATTTTGGACTGATAGTTCATTCTACTACTATAGAATTGACTTAAATTGATAACCTAATAGTATTTATTTTTTATTTACTGTTGTAAAATAACATTTTAGAGAAAAATCAAGACTCGCAATATTGATCTTTAATAGTAGATACACGTAAAACTAAAATTGACAGCACACAATCTTTGTCACATAATCTGAAAAAATTGGTAAAACTTCTTAACGCATGTTCTTAACTTATGCCTCAAACTTAAGTTTAAATGCTTTCTCATATACAGTACAAATAAATAGCACAGGTAGGTACGGCATTTTTAAAATATATATATATATCGACTTTATTTCCGGAATCTTGAAATATGCTTGGATTTTTAAAGCTTAAGAGTTCCCATACATTATATAGCATTAAATAATGATATCTCAAGAAATCAATATTTTTTATTTATATGCATTGAAATTATATTAACACTATCTGGGCTTGGCATTCAAGTTTGCAATTTTATGTTTTTTTCTGAACGTATGCCTTGATCTCTTTCTGCGAAACCATTTTACATCCATGCGTCATGTAATATTAAGAAAATAAGTCATTTTGCACCAAAAGTATGTTTCCAAAGAATCATTAATTTAAATGTTTATACCACTTCCATTAATTTTGATTGTTCATTTATCCAGTATTTTATAATAATTTATCATCATCATCATCATCATTACTATTATTATTATTATTATTACTACTGTAAGATTCAATAGTTTATATTTTTGAGTTCATTAGAAATTGAAAATCTTTACCCCAATGTTATGATTTCAAATTTATATAATTTCATTAGTTTGATTTTTTAATTTCCCAAGGCATGTGGTTGTTTTATTTTATTTTTTATCAATATAGCTTTTTATTTATTGCTTTGGTATTAGCCTGGTTTATGATATGGAGGTCGCCGATTGGTAAGGCGACAACGTTATACATTTCCTGGGTTTGACAAAATTTCTTAATTTACGCAGTTTTTAAACGAACAGAAACTACTTAAAACTTCGTCTAATGAAGAAAAAATTACATTCTGAGAAAGAAGAAGACATATATTTCTAAAATGGAAATAAATTAGAATGGCGATTAATTCTTTTGAATTAACGTCCGAAGTGGAGTCGATGTCGAAAAATGGCCGACATTAAAATCCTGTTTTTAACATACTGTTTTCAAAAATAAATCCGGAAGCTATCCTCAGGCGTAGAAAAATGGCTCAACGTTTTCTAAAAAACATTTACTTTAAAAATCTGACTGGGAATGGACGATTAATAGCTATCTTCGATGTGTAAAATATTTTAAAAGAAAACGCTAAAAATATAATGGTCGCCGTCGTGTTTCGTACCATTCCCAGTCAGATATCTACAGCCCCATCCCTCTGCTCAACATCCCTAACCATGGTTTCACTTGGTAAACAACACTAATTCGCGGAAATGATTGGATGCTGGGGTCATCCCCACGTGTTTTCGCTCCTTTTTTTACAACGTTATCGGTCTTTGTAGCCTGGAATCCCCGGATGTTTTCTATCCTTCCTTGTCTACAGACGCTTTTTTCGCCCACTCACAGTACACGATGGCTTATACAGATGCTTTGATTTGATGCTTAGATGTTGACTGGAGATGAGGTCTACAGCGATGGAGCCTCACCAATGAGACCCATCACGCATGGTATTAAAATAAAATATACATCATGAATAAAAATCTAGTCCAAAGCAAAACTTAACTTTAGTCTTTGAGAATATCCATCCATTACTACACAAACCATTCGTAGTCTCATTTCTGTTTTCTTTGTTCAACATCAGAGTAAGGAGAATTTTGCTTAAATATCTCATTTTTAAAACACATATTTGATGTAAATTGAAAGATACATCAAATATGTTATTTATAGAAAATTTGGATGAACCGAATCCAAATTTTGAGAAATATGAAAATATCTAGTTTTTATTGATATTGTTCTCTTCTGTTCATATTTTGCTAATATACAGTGAATCTTGAAAAAAACTAACTCAGTTTCCACGAATTCATGCACAAAACGAATCAATAAATAATCCCCGACTGCACCTCTATATATTCTTAGTAGAAAACAATTCTATAACGAAAATTTTTTTCTATAACAAACCAATTTCAATGTCCCTTGTGATTAGCGCCTTTAAAACAATCGTCAATTCTGAACAGTTTGCCAAGCATGAATAGGCTTACTCTTTGATTAAATAAGTTGTCTAAATAAAAAGTGACAAAAAAGTTTATAATCTTTTTTTTTTCACTTTCTCGGAAAGTTCATGTTCAATAGCTGGTGACTTTTCCAAATTAATCAATTAAACTTTAGTATTTGGGACGGGTAGGTGGGGGCTTAAAATAACTATGAATTAATTGTAGTGGATGGATAGTTACCCTTTAGATCTATTTTTTTATTGAAAATATTCATCAAACTGCTTTTATGAAAAAAGTATATACTGGTACATGTATATATCTGTATTGAAATACAACTTGTTCCCGAGATATTGCCTTCACTTAATCACAGACAAGTACATGTATGTGGTCTTTAAATTAATTTATTAGCTATTGTATTTGTGAATATACACAAAGGTATATGGACAATTGAAAGTAGCATGGTTAAATTCACAAACATGAGTACACATGACCAATATGTAGTGTTAACATCTTATTTTATCTTATAAACCAATGTTTTTATTGTAGGATTGATATGTCAGTCCTAAAGGTACATGTATTGTAATATATCAGGTTTACAAAGAGAACCTTTTTATATCAGGTATGTGTATATTTCAATTAGTTTATGATCTAATGATAAACCTACAGATTAGCTAATTAAGCCCTAATGTGATATATATCAGTAAAATCTACTATAGCGGCCACCTCTATATAAGGATTATCGGTTTATAAATGTAAGGTTTTTCAAGTCCCTTGACTGCATATGTCAACTAAATTGAACCTGTGTATAAGGGTCATCTGCACTTAAAGGTAAATATTTTCTGGTCCCTTGGGTGGCCCCTATATACAGGTTTCAATGTACACATATATATTGTTCGATTAAAGGATATGTCCGGCTACCAATGGTTATGATGACCCGTGTGTTAATGATGGAAATCGTCAGGTATTTGGAGTACTTTCAAGGTAAGTGCGAGGATAGATTTTATGATAACCTAAGATCAGTTTTTTTCAGATTGACAGCATGGCTGAAAACCAAAAGCATGTGATGTATAAGAGAGTATGCAGAGATCGAACAAATTAAGAAGATGAAGAGGAACAAGCAGCAATAACAGATGGAGAAAATGATGGATGAGATTTTCCAGGTATCCGGCACAACACAGATAAGTACCAAGAGAGACGATTTACTTGACAGATTAATATCCCCTAGTCTTCAAGTGGATGAGGTTAGTATACCTTTACAGTTAAGGGAGTGGCTAATACTTGATCAAAGTCTATTGTATCACTACATAATATTATGAATATTATAAACATAATACCAAAGTTATAATGCTCAAGACAATCGTTTCTGTCAATTAGACTTCATCAGTTGAGCTCCAATTTTAAACAGATTTTCTAAAGAGAAAGTGGTATCAGTCCAAATAATAAATCTAAACGTATAGCCAAAATCCGTCTAAGTGTAACCACTGTAAAAAGATGGCTATCTTAGCTTTAGAAGAATTTTAAATGGTGCTATCACTTTGAAATATTACTGTAGTATTATCAGCTGGTCCTGAATGAGACGGCGAAAGGTGATTTGACGAGAAGAAACACAGACTTGCACAAGTAGCAAGAGGAGATGTCTGAACAACACCGACTGGATATTTCCGATTTACAGATGCGACTTGATTCGAAAACAAAACAGCTGATGGTAGCCAGACGTTCCAGGAATCATTATAGGGAAAAGGCCAATACGGATGCAAGTAATTATTAGATCAGTTCAGCGACAATTCTTATCGCTTGTTTATCATCATGTGTTGATGGCTCTTAATTTTTTGACAATTTGCTAATTTCAATAGCATTTGGCGGGAATATCCCCACGTGAAGCTGCATAACGTTTGCAAATGAATAAAAGCTAAAACCAATGCATCATGTAAGATAAAAGTCATAATTCAATGATCAGCCAATTCTCACAGCAGTCATGGTCTACCCAAGTGACCAATAAAGTGCATTGGGTCTCGTCTTAAATATTTCAGTCCAGCAGAATTTTGTTGGCTGCGTTATCGTTCAGCTTAACTATAAGAATGTAGGAATGACAGTCATTACTTTAAGACAGTAGAATTGACAGTTATTCGTTTACTTTACACAACTTTTGAAAATATGAGACAATCTCACTGTACACATTAAAAGAAAAAAATTATACATACAGCTATACATAATATTGAAAATAATTGAAATTTTACAGATATGCAGATTGATTCCACAGATGATGAATGGCTCTATCATAGAACTACAACGTCAGACGAAAAGCATAAAAGAACAAGTAAGGTATCACAGGGAGTGGTTAATACTAATACATCTTCAGATTTCTATTCAAGACTCTGAATGAGGTGGTAAAGTTTTGGCAGGGACAGTACCTAGACTGCAAAGGGGCAGATGAAAGCCTTTCTGAACCAGAAAGATGTTGTGATATAAAAGGTCTCAGATACCAAGGTATAAATCATTAGGATGTACAGAATATAGGTACAAATCTGGTAAAAATGGACAAACACGGATCTTTTGAAATCAAGAGGTGGGATCAGGTGCCATTGAGGAGTAAGCATCCCCTGTCGACCGGTCACACCCGCCGTGAGTCCACAGTCAAATTAAAATGAAATACGTACATGAGAGTTAGCGCTAAAATGTACAGAGGATTATCAGGACTATGATTGATAAGATGACTAGACTTCTGTCGCAGTGTTTACATGATACAACGTTTGCCAAGTACATGTTGAAGTGCCATTACCCACTTGAAGGAGGAATTGCATTCCACGGAAGGTAATCTAACTTCAGGGTCTGATGGTACTACAAAGTTTGGTCATTATTATGGAGCGATTGCTATTTCCATTTCAGGTAAGACCATGTGCATGGGTTTGCGTGACATGGCATGTGGTGATTCTGAAGCCTACCAGAAACTACTTGAGTGTATCATAGCAGAGTTGACAGGTGATGGCAGAACATAGACAGATTGCAGCCAAGATAAAACATTGAGTTTAGAACTCAAATTCTCTCTGATTGTTTCCTGATTCCCAAGATGCTACAATGCACTACTAAAATGGTTCTTGGCCCTGATACTTCTCCGAAAGAATGAAATATTTCCGGTCAATTCAATATTAATCTTTGC
The DNA here is from genome assembly GCA_030159075.1 of Atrina japonica. Taxonomy (NCBI): domain Eukaryota; kingdom Metazoa; phylum Mollusca; class Bivalvia; order Pterioida; family Pinnidae; genus Atrina; species Atrina japonica. The sequence goes on along the minus strand of BROG01000048.1, from coordinate 1,942,169 downwards.
CACAGCCCCTTCACATTTTATGTCAGATCGTTTTAACCACGTGAAAAGGTTCTATAAATTAAATTTACAGTAAATGTGTTTACATTCAGTTGATTGGCCACTTGTGTTCACATGACAAAAAGAATTTAATACAGGCTGTTCTGCTGATTATTTTAAACCATTTTCCTGAAATGACGATTTTCTAAGAGTACAGGGTTCTATCTTGTGGATGTATTTATGTAGTAAATTCTGTGCAGTTATGTATTGTATAAGCAAATTCATATTACATAAGATAATGGTTCCAGACATGAATGCCCTTGAGAAAATCGTGAAAAACCTTGTCCTATATGTACCCAGAAGCACTAAATTTACTAAAATCACTAATTTATGTTTACAGAGATATAAAAACCAAATTCCAGAAGTTAGCTGAGGATGAGCAAACAAGACGTACCAAAACAAAGAAGCGACAGAGAACAGATGGTGAATTCTCTTGTGCAGCTGTCCTAGACATTCAGAATCCGGATGATCTAATTGGAAAATCAGATCATCATCTTATAGAAGAAACAGATGGATCCAGCAAAAGACACCATGGTGTTATCACTTAACTCAAGGTAAGAAGAGGTAAGTATATATACTCACTTAACTATTATGGAGAGGAGATCATATACCATTTTCCACTTTTAGAGAACTACAACAATGATGATCTACCGATTGTACTTTTGAACCCAAAATTTATAGCTGGGAAACGTGTGGAACACAGAATTCAGAAAGCGGATAATGGACTTATTTTGGTATTCAGGTAGGGTATCTAGTCATGATTTCAGGTCAAGTTTATCAACCATTTTGTGCGACTATGAAGATCACGAAGAAGACGACGACGACGACGACGATTATGATGATGATGATGAACCGGGTAATGTACTTGAAGAACCACTCCTGGATGACTACCCAAAAATGGTGATGTACGGATTCTCCTGTAAGTATATATTTTTATTTAGTTAAAATTGTAAAACTTCAGGTGACATCAATTTCATCTCAATGTAAATTTATTATAAAAACAAATTTTCTCAAAGGAAACAAATAAATATGCTTTACACCACATGCAATTTTTATGCATTAGTTTATGTGGATTGGATGGCTGTTATAATATAATTAAATTTGCTTTAAATAAATTGTTAATGCTACATTAATTCATTCTGTCTTTAAAATTAACAGATATTTAATGGAATGTGTTAATTTGACAAATATGATTTCATCTATGTAATGGTGGGGTCAGGATGGCTGTGAGGAGAGGAGGCCATTGTATAATTATGTAGGAAGAATGTATATTATAAAAATAAAAATGAAATTTTTCTACATTAATTAAAAAAGCTACATTAATTTATTTATTTTATATATATATATATATATGAAATATGTTAATTTGATTGTTATATTAACTTATATATTTGGTGAGAAATGGATGGCTGTAGGGGGAGGTGGAGGCCATCAGTTGATATTTATTCTAACTTCTAATTGACTTCAATAATGACTGAAATGTTTTGATTTTCATATACAATGTATATACTGACAATATCTTTATTATTCCAGAAGAGCAACTTAAGTGTATATTGACATTTCTTTGTTTCTAACAAACTATGAATAAATTGTTAAGCAAGATCATGTGACTTTGTTGTTATTTCCATAAAGTAATCATCAAATACTGACAAAGTATCTGTCAGTGGTCAACTTACCTGGAGTCTACATCTATTTGTCAAAAAAAAGGTCTTTGTCTTTCATTCAAATTCTGAAAACGCGCCTTTTTTATTGCATCGACTCCACAAACAGATTAAAAAGTTCCGTAAATACTTCCTCGCTAAAAAGGAGATAATTATAGCACAACTTAATTTTTACACATATTATAAAAACATATCTTGTCCCAGTGCATAACATGTATGTTGTTATTTGTAATCACAGAGCTATATACATTTGTACCTGTAAAATACAAAAATTAAGTATGGTTGACATAAATTATTCCAATGCTTTGCTTGGATAGTCTGATTTTAATATGACTATATCTGTTGAACTTGAATAGTCAGTTATTTTACTTGGAAATGGTCAAAAAGGGAACAAAAACTTATAAGGCCTCAATTTATTCTTAAATACCAATAATGATCAAGAATCATAATTTCTAAAGATGTTAAAGTACATTGAAGTCCAAAATTTTACATTTGTTGCACAAAAATGATTTTATTATTGCTTCCAAGTCATCAAGGGAGATAATTTGTTGCATATTTTGCTGATTTTTTAAGGGGTAGGGGTAATAAAAGAGCTCTGAAGTTAACAAAAAATTCATTACATCGCTTTTAATATAGGTGATAGTTCACGTTATACATTTATTTTTATTTATAAATCAATAATCCTATTTGTTCTCAAAGTGTACTAATTTTATATTGTATACTTAAAAAACATGATAATAATCCGTAAACAATGAGTGTTTTAAAAGATTGATGTGTCTTATACACTTTAAGTATCATTTTTGAAAACTTTATATCTATTTCTAGTTTTATGTCAATTTTGGACCCTGGGGATGTCTCGAAAAACCAAGTACACATGAACCTAAAAATAATTTTTTTTCCAGGTATCCAAAACCATATCATAAACTTTCGAAATCATTTTTCTCACTGAATCTAACTTTGAAAAAAATAATGATTTTTTACTGATTTTCCTGACAAAAAATATATGTTTTCTGGAAAAATGCCTAAAAATTGACAGCAAATCATATGTGGGCTCGCGCTCTTTTGTGAGACTAAAATATTTTTTTCTATGACTGTAATTGATCAATTTTATTGATTTGTGTGCGGTGTGCTTTGGATTGAATAAATACTTATCATTATAGAACTCTAGGGAACTCTTCAAGGTATACATTGTAAATCAGAAAGTTAAATTGTGTTACACATCACTCACAATTAGTGATAGAAGTGCTGACTTCTTAAAGGGACGTATGTCATGAACCAAACTACTGACTGGCTTAGGACTAAACTTGAATTTTTAAATGACCTAGATCTAGGAACTGACTTCCTGTATTTGATACACTTCTAGAAACATATTGAAGCTATTTTGTCAGTAAAATTCAAGCGATGGTTTCGGTACATAAAAGACATCAGTGAACGAAACCATATTCGTTTGTTTAAACGTACCATAAGAAAATATAGATAGAAATGCAACTGACACCAATATACTTCTTCTAAATAATAACGTGTATCAATTTCGGTGATTACCGATCAAATGTAGGGGAAGTGTGATGCCTCAAAAATGTGATGAATTTAAAAAAACATCACATTTTCTAAATGTAATCACGGCTCAGTATAGAAATCAAGAGTCAAATGTAAGAAATGTAACATAATTATTTATGTTTCATGGAACTATTTGGGTATATTGAAGGTTTATTTCTTTCCTTACATGAATATACAAATTTATCATTAAGTGAATGATAATGAAAAGAAAACATAAACATATATGTTTTTGAATAGGTAGAATGGATTTTGAAGCTGCCGAATAATTTATTCTAGTAGTAATGCCTTTGATGTTATCTTGCCGTTGCCAAAACATTTAAATTCTCAGTTTTGATTTTCTTTTTCAGGTATTTGTCTAGAAAGTAAGACAGCAGACTCAAAGGGAGTGTTTAACTGGCCGCTTACATACGTAGGATCGAAAGCTTCTGCTTATTGTGTATCAAGTTCATCATCACAGCCAATAGTTATTTATCGACAATGGTAATTTTGATTTATATAGGTAGATTAGCATTAGTCTTATAAGGTCACATGAGTCAAAGTATCATGGCGACCTATTGCGATTGTCTTTTGTCTGTTGTCGTTCGTTTTTAATATTAAGGATATTTTCGACTTCATGGATCAAATTCAACAAATCTTGGTAGGAGCTACCCCATTTGATGCGGCATTAAGTTTGCAAATGGAAAGGGGCTAGGTCTAATAGGGACTTCAAAAGGGCCAATGCTCAGATTTATGTCAAATTTGGTATCCATGATTGTCAGGTCAATATCTACGATGTTATAATTTTGCAAACAAAAAAGTCAAAACAAATGCTGAAGACGATCGTTTTTGTCAATAAACGAGTTACAAGGGAGAGCTTCAAGTGATATACAAATATCTTATCTACTCAAAACCGATTGATTTTTTTTCTGATATATATATATATATGAGAAAATTGTTAAGAACATTTTGAAAAAATATTAAGGTCATGTCTCTGTGTGTGTGTGTGTGTGTGTGTGTGTGTGTTCCCCTCTCTTTTTCTGTGGTGTCATTGCAGTTTGATATCTAAAATTATATAAAAAAAATATTTTTAGTGTAAGCGTAAGCGGCATTGCCACATGGTTGGCTCCAGATACAGACCAATGCAGGACGCAACCCAGTACGACCACTGCGACCATTGCGACCACGACGACGCCGCTAACAAACTTACTTGATTTAGACAAGCAAATTGTTACGGAAAGTATGTTTAATTATAAATTTGATAAAGTGATTATTAAGAAGTCACTGAAATATTATGAATATAAAGATGTATACATGTATTTGTATATTTATATGCTTAAACTCACCGTAGTAGGTGTCATACAGAAAACTTTCCGCGTAGAGAATCTTTCCCGGAAAATTTTCTATTTAGAAAACCTTTCCCCAGAAAATGTTCCACATAGAATACCTTCCCCTCAGAAGGAATACTATATAGAAAACATTCCCCGTGGGAATTTTTTCTATATAAAGACTGTTCCCCTTTTAGAGAAAATGTCCCCCCCCCCGGAAATTATATATATATATATATATATATATATATATATATATATATATATATATATATATATATATATATATATATATATATATATATATATATATATATATATATAAAACTCCCCCCTCAATCTGGAAAATATTAAAAGATATATTCACTGATTATTTCAAAATATGATATAATATGGTAACATATGCTGGTTGTAAATCCCACATGTTTCCAGATTTGAATATATCAGAGACATTCTCACTTACTTTGAGGCAGTCTCATCTGATACTTTCTCACTTATTTTATTCAAACTTATAAGAGACGTTTTCACACATTTTGATGGTAATAATAGATGTACTATAAAATCTTTTTAAAATCTTGACTCTTAAAATTATGTTGGTAAATCATTCCATGTCTTAATTAGTTAGAATCTGAGCACATTAATCAAATAAATATGCATCGTCGGTGCTTCTAAACCACTATCAAACAAGTAAATCAACAACCATTATCAAACAAGTAAATCAACAACCACTATCAAACAGGTAAATCAACAACCACTATTAAACAGATAAATCAACAACCAATATCAAACAGCTAAATCAACAACAATTATCAAACAAGTTAATCAACAGCCACTATCAAACAAGTAAATCAACAATGCACTCGGTGAAACAGAGTAAAACGATCAATATACCGACTGTAAAATTGCAAAATTAGTACATTAATTAAAACATAATTCCTGATGAAATCCTATCAGTTAGAAGTTGCTATTGTAAATGAATCATTTGATGTTGAGCACACACAGATATACCGGATATCGTTTATGTCCTTCTGAATGAACATGGTGCTTTAAAATATTATCTCACTGTCAACCCGAATTGCAAACCTTATTGTCCAGATGTCTTTATGTAAGGAATTTGCAAGGTTATTTACCGGAAGTCAAATGGTCTTTTTTTACAATATATTATCTACCACTGCTAAACATGGCGGCAACAGTGTGACTATATAATATTTTAGGATATGATGTAAAACAACAGTAAAAGAAAACCTGTCTTACCGACACCGGTCTCAAAATACCCTGGCAAGATATTCAAGGCATCAGTTACTTATTGGCTGTATGTCGTATTGTAAAATTGGAATATATTTCTATAATTTGTGTTTAGGTAATGCAGACATCTACTCTAACGACTTACGTATGTTGTCCACGGGTGCGGAAAGTTTTAATGCGAGAGATGTGAACATCACAATATCTAGTTTGGAAAAGTTACTGAACCTAAGTGGCACATTTGAAGCAGACCAGAGGGAACAGAATATAGTACAAACAATGAGTAACTTGCTAGATTCTTCAGTGACAAGTTTAAAGTCTGCTCAAGATGAATATCAAGCAGGTTCAAGGTTAGACATCTTTGTATAGGAAAGAGAAAAAAATATTTCTTCTCTTATTTATATGTTTATTGATCTGTATTTTATCTTTTCCAATAGACAGACTCTCATCGAAAATTATCAGATTTAGGATGACTTAAAAGTAAACTTATATTTTTAAAGAAGACAAATAGATTTGTTGACAAATCCAATAACTAACAGGAATTGCAGGAAATATGTAACACTCAAGACGAGTCAAACCGTTTACTTCAATAAGATTTGTAGATAAATACTTTTAATTTCGTTCCAAACTATACTAGATTTCTTGGTGTGATCGACAAATTAACAAACAGCACATCCTTATCTGATGGAAAGTTTGAAAACGTGGAAAAAAATCTTGGATTATTCGCAGTACAGTCAGATGGTGGAAAGTTCAATGGGATGACTTTGAGTACAACTTCTGAACCAGGCACTGCCTTAGATTCATCAAAGGTATTTATATCAGTTGGCATTGAAAATTTCATTAGATATACAATCCAGGTATGTATCCGGCAAAAGTGAAAAGTAACAAGTATTTGTTATGTATCTGGTTAAAGTAACAAAATTATATATGAAACTGGTAAAAATGACAGATGATAACAAGTATGGTATATATATATATATATATATATATATATATATATATATATATATATATATATATATATATATAATTCTTGTATAAGACAGCGACAAGCGATCATCTATTTATTTAATTTCTCGATAAATTGGTTAGGTTCCTTAGACACGCCCATTTCCGGAAATGTTCTCTTATGTCGTTTCAGGTTATCGAACAAAGCCAAATGGATGAAGCTCCAAGCCTTCTAATTTCACTTTAAGCTCCCAAAATTTGTCGGCTGGACTTCTGTCTAACTCTTCATACGCCAACTGTATCTTTCACTTAAATCTATGTAGAAAAATATCTTTCCAGAAACAGCTCTCGCTACATTGTGTGTTGTCTACACTGATTCAGTATGGCTGACTAGCATTTAATGTTGGCGGTTGCTAAGTTTTTAGTTAAAATTAAGATGTGAATCCAATTTAATCTTGTCTTGAATTATATAAGATTATATAATTCGCGAATTATAAAGTGTGCACCAAATGTTAATTTGATGTATAGTGAAACCTATATAACCTGGGGTGCGGAGTCTTAACCCGAACGAGTTTAAATTTCAAGTTAAATTTTAAAATTAGTGTGGCCAGAATAATAATTCCTATTTGTTATCATACCGCTATCCAGTTTGTAATAAAACGCCGATGAAGCTTGTCTTAACCAAGTAGAATCGAGCATATGATAAATACAAGGTTGCCCCGCCCCGTCAAGTCACGTGAAATATGACAATATCTGTAGAAATACCACGAAAAATAAGAAATATTTCAAGCTCAAGGTAAACCTCAGTAAAGATATGACACAATATCTTTAGAAATACCACGACAAATAAGAAATATTTCAAGCTCAAGGTAAACTTCAGCAATTGATGAAAGATAATTTTTTTTGGCAGTTACAACTTACCAATACCCCAGTGGTTCCCGATAAATCTACATCTTGGATAAAATTACCATCAGATCTGATATCGCAGTTACCGTCTAGTGATCAAGATAAAGTGTCCAGGGTAACATTTGCAGCATTCAAAAACGATAATCTGTTCAAGGTAAGTATTTTCAAAAAGCAACGATTTTATTTCAAAATGTTGGTTAATTTACAAATTTGTACACTTATAACTTAAAGCTTTGACCTTTTTGACCCTGTAGTTGAACACATTAAAGGTTTAGATAGGAAATACATTTGGTCAGTTTCTATCAATGTTAAATCTATTTTCTAACATATGACGCTGACACCTAGTCTTATCATGTTTAGGATTCGCAATTGTTCTTCATGTTGAGACCATTTTATATCTGATTTGTCGTATTCTTATCGACTTGGAGTTTCGATTACCCTTTGATACTTCTTCATTTTACCTTATTATTGTAGGCTATTGGATCAAACCTTGATAGTAAAGGATCGAGCAGTGTTTATGTGACTGGTATAAATAGCATGATTCTTTCCGCAAACGTTCCTGGGGTAGTTGTAAAGGGATTGCAGAATCCTATAGAATTCCAGTTTAAACAAGAACAGGTAATAAAACAGATCAGAGAAACTTATTATCACAGTAACATATATTTTGATTTGTGTGTTAATAACAGATAAATGATGATCTGATGTGATTCCTGGAATAGTGACATCAAGTCATGGCTTTAGCATGCATTACAAATTGTGGTAATTCACCTAACAAAACAGTGGTAATACTGCATGTAGTTCAATTGAATATATAAAATACCTTGTTTCTATTGTTACATTTATTAGTAATCATTTTTAACAACAGTAAGTCAAAAATAATCTTCACTTATATCATTTCAGTGTGGCTATTTTTTTTATATTTTACAACTATTCCCTAAGTGGTGTTGCACATCTGTATGTCGCACGTGTCACCGGCGTCATTTCATTCATGATGTATAACTGACGCTATAAATCATTTTATTCTGACGTTATTGTTGTAACCGGTGGAGATATTTAATATCACTAAACTATCATGATGTATCATTCCTTCCTGCATCATAGTTGGATGAAATACATTGTTAGGATCGTAAAATTGTTTGAAACAATGTTTAATTTTTTATGTTAGTATTTCTGAAAGCAAAAGGTAATACTATAATATTACTCTTAATATATTAATCTTTTTTTGCAATACCGTAATATTTCGACCTAACCATAATCATTCTTTATTTCCAAGAATGGTACAAACGCAACGTGTGTTTACTTCGTTGAAGAAGGTTCGTCTGCTGGACAATGGGATGATGATGGTTGTCAAGTGCAAAATGATGTACCTGGAAACTATACGACCTGCGAATGTGATCATCTGACGAATTTTGCTTTGCTTATGGTATATATATATATATATATATATATATATATATATATATATATATATATATATATATATATATATGGGGAGAGTGTCTAAGTGTGTGAAAGATAGTGAGTGTATATGTCTGTGTTTGCGTGAGAGTATGTGTGTGAGTATGTTTGTGTGAATGTGTGAGAGAAAGAGTAAGTGTGTATATTTGTCTACCTGAGAGTGTCAGTGTATGTTTGTGTGTTTTTGTGTTTGAGTATGTGTGTTTGAGAGAGTGTGAATATATGTTTGTGTGTCTGAGAGTGTCGGTGTATGTTTATGAGTGTGAGAGTGTATAGCGTGTGTGCGTGTGTTCGTGCGTGTGTGTATATGTGTGTGTCTGTGTGTGCGTGTGTGCGTGTGTGCGTGCGTGCGTGCGCGTGTTTGTATATTTCTTATTGTTGTCCAAGATGATTATTTTGTCCTTTTAGGACATATACCAAATCGGAGGTGGCATCGACGATACAAATAAACAAGCTTTGACGTATTTGTCTTACATTGGCTGTGCTGTGTCATTACTTGGACTTCTACTAACTCTTCTAACATATACCATGTTTAGGTATGTGTTAACATATTTCCTTATAAATTTTCGTTGTGATAATTAGGTATGTTTTGAGGTCTATGATGTTTAGTTATCTATATATGTATATGGGTTTACGTATTTATTATGGTATCCGATGTTTAAATATCTGTATGTATGCAAATGATTTTATTTATGTATTAAGATCCTTGATGTTTATGGGTAAATAAATGGTGTAATATTTTAGGTACATGTATTAAGTTCTTTGATTTTAGGCATAAATAAGTGGTGTAATATTTAGGCAATGTAATAATGTATGTATTTTTATATATATACATCTTGTCTGATGAGATTGTTTTTGTATGTAAGTGCTTTCAAATATAATTGCATTATTCTTCAGATCCAATGATTTTCGATTGCCATCTTGTACTGTCATGTTTTAATTCGAAATACGACATAGAACAACATTAAAAATGAATTTATTATGCAAAAATCTTTAGTCTTCTTCCAACTTCTGATGAATATGGTTTTGTAAACATAGATATTATTTTTATTGTTTTTAGGAAATTGAGGAATAATAACCCTTCGAAGATTTTGATAAACATTTGCATAGCCATAGCTGCCACCAATTTAGTATTTCTTGTCGGTGAACAGAATTATGCATTACAAAATGAAGTAGCTTGTAAGGTAAATATATGTTTCAAATGAGATTTTTATCGAATTTCATAAAATGTTTGTGTTAAGAAAAATGTCATTGCTTGCGCTGTTTTAATACTTATATCAAAATTCGAAAATGAGAGAACAACAGCGTTTCTGCGATACTGTCTTTTTGGTCCATGACTGATCACACACTGTGATATGTAATTGATAGGTTATGTACATGACTGACCACACACACTGTAGTCTGTGATTGATAGGTTATGTACATGACTGACCACATACACTGTAGTCTGTGATTGATAGGTTATGTACATGACTGACCACATACACTGTAGTCTGTGATTGATAGGTTATGTACATGACTAAACACACACATTGTAGTCTGGGATTGATAGGTTATGTACATGACTGACCACACACACTGTTGTCTGTGATTTATAGGTTAGGTACATGACTAATATCTCTCTCTCTCTCTCTCTCTCTCTCTCTCTCTCTCTCTCTCTCTCTCTCTCTCTCTCTCTCTCTCACACACACACACACACACTGAGAACACACACTATCATATTTGATAGATAGGATAGGTCCATGACTGACAACATACACTAAGATTTATAGGTTAGGTCCATGGCTGACCACACACAATGTGATCTGTGTGATTTATAGGTTAGGTCCATGACTGACCAATACACAATGTGATCTGTGATTGATAGGTTAGGTCCATAACTGACCAATACACAATGTGATCTGTGATTGATAGATTTGGTCCATTACTGATAACACACACTATCATATGTGATGGATAGGATAGGTCCATGACTGACCACATACACCAAGATTTATAGGTTAGGTCCATGACTGACCACACACAATGTGATCTGTGTTTCATAAGTTAGGTTCATGACTGACCACGTACAATGTGATCTGTGTGATTTATAGGTTATGTCCATGAATGACCAATACAAATTTGATCTGTGATTGATAGGTTAGGTCCATTACTGACCAATACACAATGTGATCTGTGATTGATAGTTTAGGTCCATGACTGATTTTACTGCGTCATTAATTGCAATGTTTTAAAAAATTCTGCATAAAATGTAGACGAACGTAATAATAATGGATAAAGCTTCAAAGAGGCCATGATTTCATTTTACTTTATATATCTGTATCTCAATAATGGAGAAAGTGTCTATTCAGTCATTTGAAAGGTCGCATTGTATCTAGAATACAATGTGTTCAAAACGCAATTATTAAACACAAGTATATTGGGAGATAAAATGTATACCTTACTACCAGATATGTAAAATTATCTGATGATCATCTGATGATAATTGTCTTTGCACGAATTGTATTGTAAAATGACATTTGTACAGATGACATAACAAAGAATATTTATAAATATTATAAATAGTTGGATTTTAGTAATATTTTCACCTATAGACTTTTGACCATCCTCTTTAACACTCAGCAATTATATTGTACTTCAAAAGCATTCAGAGTTATAATGTGCTGCTCTAGGTGCAGACAAGGGAATACAGAACAAAAGGGGTCAAAGTCATTATAATCATAATATGTAAAGGATGTGCCAGACGTTGTAAAATGATCCCCTCACTGTATCGCCATTTTGACTTTCTATACTTTCCATCCTAACTTCTATATCATTTTTGTAGAAACTAGTAACTTGTTCCTCTTATGTTTACTTTGTAGGTGGTAGCCGGTCTCCTTCATTATTTTCTACTGGCGACAATGATGTGGATGCTGGTTGAAGCGTTTTACATGTACAAGGCTCTCATCCAAGTTTTTGATGCACATTTTTCCAGATTTCTACTCAAAACTTGTCTTTTTGGCTGGGGTAAGGGCACTTGTTAAAAAAAAAAAAAAAAAAAAAAAAAAAAAAAAAAAAAAAAAAAAAAAAAAAAAAAAGGTTTGCATTGAAACAAATGAATATAGTAAAATTCGATTTAACGGACTTCGATTTATCTAATATTTTAATTTGCTGTATAAACAAGTCGTTGTGCAGGTACATCAAAATGAAAATGGACACCAGACAACTTTTGTAATGCGCATGTATAACGTGAAACAACGTTGAAAATTCCAGGGGCGTGTCTGTATAAACTATTGAAATATAAAAATCTCAGATACCAAAGTAGAAATCAATAAAATGTCCAGGACATAGATACAAATCCGGTAAAATGGACAAACACGGACCTCTGGAAACCAAGAGGTGGGATCAGGTGCCATGGAGGAGTAAGCATCAAATTCGTGGGGTCTTATTTCACAATCTGCAAACATTTTCAAAGTGATAAAATGAATTGTTTTAGTGTTTATGCGCACGTTTGTGTGAAATCTTATGTTTGTGCATATTTTATTGCATCTTCAAGACAAATAAAATATGATAAAGAATGAAACTGATGCATGTAACCTTGTCAAGTTGTTTTGTAGGTATACCTTTAGTAATCGTTGGAATTACAATTGGAGTAAATACCACAGATAACTACGGCAATCAGGCTGGTGGAATGTGAGTAACGCTATCAAATCCTTGCCTCTCGTTTTGTAGTTTCTCTGTATTTCCTGTTTTTTATTCTTAAATGTCTTTTGCAATACCTGCAATGCCAGTTTAATTAAGACCAGGTGTTAGAACTATCTAATTATCATTTATGTTGCAAATATTATTATGATTATGATGATTGTGATCATGATGGGATTATTAGTTCAGCCGATCCACTCCAAATAACTCTTTTGCTATTGCTATCATCATTTTTCTTCCAGCATTTTTGTCATATCTAGAGCGAAAGAAAGATGAATAGATGTCGGTGAAATTTTCAAACAGTCATCATCTAAAGAGTTATTTTAAGTCACTCTATCTCTGTGTTATTTACCTGTTTATCACCACCTGTCAGTAACTGCTGAATATGGAGACAAATCTGATTGAATTTTCTGAAAGACCAGAGTATTTAGCTGTGTATTTTGATACAAGTGACATCAGAATTGTTAGAAACTAAACTGATTGGGGTCAATCTCATAAGTTCAAAACCAATCAAATCATTTCAGAAACACATGTGCATAACAAAATTGAATAAGCTAAAACGTTTCCACGCCATTTGATTAAAGGTCAAAGAAGAACCTTAATATCACTAGGATTTCAGTATTGTTGATTACATTACAGATTGCATGATATAGAAATTATATGAATAAAGTTTCAAAATGATATGATCTGAAGTCAAGGTCACAGCTCAATTTGAAATTCTGAATTAAAACGTATGAGGTGATTGTATCATAATTTCAAGGTCATCAGGTAAAAGTATTTGATAATTCTGAATATGCCGAATCACAATAAGGTATACACAGTATTTCTTGTCGATTAACAATTAACAAAACAAATATTGTTATTATAATTATTATTATTATTTTTATTATTATTATTATTATTATTATTATTATTATTATTATTATTGACAATTCCAGATGTTGGCTTGCTCCAATACCTTTCTACGCATCTTTTCTGGCACCCATTGGGATTACAATTATTATCAATTTTGTTGTGTTTGCAATGGTACTGAAACGAATACTTGGAGTGCAAGCTAAGAAGATAACGAAATCGGATAAAACAAAGACATCGAAAAGGCTACGAGGCGCCGTGACAGTTGTTGTTATGCTTGGCCTTACTTGGGCATTTGCTATATTTGCGGTTACCAGCGAAGCAGGAGGTTTAATTTTCCAATATTTATTCACAGTTTCAAATTCATTGCAAGGATTTTTTATATTTCTATTCCACTGTCTTTTAAAAGTGGACGCACGGAAGTCTTGGCGTATGAAGATACTTGGGACTGACAGTGAAATGTCACAAACATCTAAAGGTATGTTTTTTAAACTTTGTAACAAATGGAGAGTTTCACAAAAGGCTGTAAATCAAGCATTGGTAAATTTTGTGAGATGATCTCAAAATAAGATACCGACTAGTGATGTACCACCTTTTGTTTGCCGATATCAATATAAATATACCTTCTAGTGATATATTGCTTTTTGTGACAGATTGCCTGAGATAGATTTAAAGAAACATAACATAACCAAATTAGATAATGTTAAATTATTATTCCGATTATATATATATATATAAATCTCAGATACCAAAGTATAAATCAATAGGATGTCCAGGACATAGATACAAATCCGGTAAAAATGGTCAAACACGGACCTCTGGAAACCAAGAGGTGGGATCAGGTGCCATGGAGGAGTAAGCATCCCCTGTCGACCGGTCACACCCGCCGTGATATATATATATTCTTACGTCGACGTAAAAAGCTTGTCTTAAAATGTTACTCCTTCGTGGCATCAGGACATCTCAATATTAAAATTTCCGTGAGCGACAAATATGACATCTTAATACATCAACGGTCTTATATCACACAAAGTATTAACCGTATATTCACATCACTTTTCGACTACCAATAATTCTAGGACTATACCTGAATGAATTTTGAAAAAGAAATATATATATGTTTGGATTTTCTTTTATTACTTTGATAAATTACTTGTGTCACATTTCATACCATTTAAGACACATGAGCTTTCATTATATAATGGAATAAAATATATGTATAGTGGTGTTGGTAATTTTGTGTCGACGGTTACTGGTCGTTTCAGATGCAGAAGTTCAGTAAGTAAAGACATATAATGTGTGGAATTTTGCTTTTTGCTACAAAAGTATAATTTAGGCGAGAACCTATGTATCCTTTATCCATATAATCAGAAAAGGCATATTCCCCATTCCGATAATTTTGGCGGAAATCATAACCCGATTTTCTCCTGAAAAATTTAAGTTTGGTATTAGATCATTTCTTGAACATTAACACAGTTTTTCGGTTTGACATTGTAAGCCCTTCATTAGACTTCAATGATCTTTAAAGGCCCATGACCGGCGATTTACGCCCTTTAAGTAGTTAATTTTGTTTTAACTGGCAATATTATTTACAAAATGTTTATATAAAGTTATTTTCTTCCCATTAATTACGGTTCTAAGTGATTCTCTGTTTTCTAGCAATCTGAGTTTGAAGATTAAAAATGATTTTTACTCGTAACGACAGCATAATATTCAAGGTAACCTCAGATGAATAAGTTCAGCATATAGGTTATTGTCATCTCGTATCCATCACAAGTCGTACCTAAGTGAATTGGTTGACTCGTACCCATGTTTTAGCTGACTCGTGCTCATCGATTAACTCATTCGTGCAAATCGCCTGTTTGATTGTAGAAATATTTATCAAGGTATACATGTATTTACCAACAAGGTAATTAGCATAATGCCGTTTGGTATTGAATTAACATACAACAGTCTGTGGAAATGAATTGGCTTCAGAAGTACTTCGCTGACAGAGGTATTGTCACTTAACGGATTAACATTTTGATTATCTACTCAAATTTTGTTTATGAAAATTTTATGGAAAAAAAAATATATTCCCCACTGGATACTAATAGGTAGGATAACAAGAAAGAACGATTATTCTTATCAGTGTAAATTTAATGTCGCTATTCTTTATTACCTAAAATTTGAACGTGTCCGGGTCAAGTAATGGTTCACGAGACCACATCTCGCCAGGCTATATGGATATAAGGTAAAGGGGTCGTTACAATTTTCGAGCATTTTGCGATTTGATTTAATTTTATCTAATACCATTCTGAAATTGTTTAACAGCCTCGATCTGATTAGCTGACGAATGCGCGAGCAGCGTTTACTCGTATTGGTTAAGGCTTCATGAATAAAAAAAAAATATGCACTGATGATTTCGGGCACATGAATCTATGGGTAGGAAAGAGCATAGCGATTCCGGACCGTGGTTTTACAACGATAGGGCTACCCATACTATTTATTTACAATTCATGGCAATTTTAGGAATCACTATGTCGGATGTTTCAGTTGTTTATATGACAGAAGAGAAAACAGTTGTGTCAATTAGTAGCTGTTTTAGAGGAACCTTTAAAGTAACATACTATTAGTAGGATCGTCATTGCGCGTAGTAAACTTCTTAAGCCATCGAAAAGGTCGTTATTTTTAAACGAAATTGCACTGCTTGCAAATACCACAGAATTGCTGTGTATATAGCTATAATTTCAGCCTACTAAAACACGTGTAACTTGTACGACATGGTCATTATTAACTGTTGAATATTTATTTTTTTTCCATTGTGAAAATATACGTGGGTTACTTTCCTTTGGTAGAAAATCTTGGGTCATTTTTCTCTGGTGAAAATAGTACTGTGCCTTTTCTAGATCCGTACAAAAGTTATCTCGGAATCGGGTAATTTTCCTACTGGAATGGGTCAATAGACCTTTTTGGAGTTGATTGCCTCTGTTACCGTTTGACATAATAGTATCCAGCTTCAGTAAACTTTCTGTTAAACATTTGATCTTGCCCGACATTCTATTGAGGACACATGATATGAACACTAACTATTCCGACAAAACTGTCCGGAATGGAACAAACCGAAAAAGCGTAACGGGTATTCATGATTTCTACGTAGAAATATGATCCGGGTAGTTTTTCTATGTGCTAGAGAACTCAGTCATTGACGTAACCATAATTCCTACGTTATTGTGTACAAATTAGTAAAACGAGCGGTACGACTCTTCCAATTGTTTTGGTTACAAGTCAGTCAGCCGTAGGCATGACTTAGCCGAAGAGGGTATGAGTTGAGATGGGCACAAATTAAAATGAGTTTACAAACATTCCACAAAAACGTAAATACGTTGTCATACAGGTAACAAACAAACAAAACAAAAAAAAAAAAACACAGAAAAAGAAGAGAAATAGAATCGATAAAGAAATTGCGCTGTTCGTTTGGGAACAGACACAGAGCGTTAAATGCTTTGAGGAAGGAAATGAACCTGAACACAAATTAATAATTTGGCACCCTTCTTTGAAGTTCCTCTGAAGCATCCTCAATCTGTCAAGGCTATTTATATAACACTTCTGTTCAATCGTGGAGTCTCAAACTGGTCGGAGAATGCCAATACATTCTTCTGTTTTTATCTATTTAACTTGAAAGTAATAAAAGTATATGTATAGAAATAAAATATTTTTATTTAGAAAAATGAATAATTGCAGTTTTCGATGAAATACTTCCCATAATTTGACGTATATTCATGTTTGACATGCTTAATTAGGGTTGTTTGTATCATTTTCTGCGTAATTGCAGTGTATGTGTGCACTAGTTTTGATCAGTATGTCTTTAAATTGTATAATATGTGAATCGGAAAACTGTTTCTGATGTTTCATGTAGTTCAGTACTAGCCGGTCATGGGCCTCAAAGTTATATAACAACTACAAGTACACTTTACTATATTTGACCAGCATTCTAACTCCATTATGAAATTTCGAGTCTCGCTGAAATGGTAAAAACTTTGACAAACGTACCATAGTATACTAGCAAAAATTCATGTCAGACTTGGTAGAATTATTGACAAAGGCTCAATTCTATAAATGTCAATAGCAGCAAACTTTTCTGCATGTCTGGGTGTGGTTTACTTTGGCAAATGTATCTAGAAATATCAGTGTCGAAAACCTGTGTATGGGTTTATCATCACCAATTTGAGCACGAATATGCGCGCAAAGGTTATTGTTTGTTATCCTCAGACACCCCGCGTAAATTTCCCTCCACCACAATTTCAGTGCTTCGTATTATTTTGATGTACAATATAAGACTTATCATTGATGACATTTTATGTAATAATTGTTAGTTAATCTAGGTTTATTCCTTACACCTTAAAACACATAGTGGTCCCCAATTGAAACACTCCCGCCATTGATTTTGGTGATCCCTGTAAATATGCATGTCTAACTGCAGTTGATTGTTTGAACCAAGTCATTTTCTAATCAGAGATACATCATTAGCATGTTGTTTTAAGGGTTGGAAAACAAGCTAAGATACTGCAGTACTTTGCTTGTATGATTCAGTATCACAGTTATGTGTCCACAGTGTGTGAGAGTTGAAATATTTCATGTTCTAAAATGATTTTCAGACTTCAAATCAGCTACAGCCCTTCACAACCGTAAAAAGCAAACAGGTAACTATTGTAGGTGCTCTGGTTAACTTCATCTATTAACAGGAATGGGAATGTTTTCACTGTTACTTACTTTAATGTATCGGACACTGAAGGATCCGTTTGTTATGCTGCATGGAAACATGTTTTCGATACATTTGCCTTCATGCTCTCATTTTCTGTTGATCTGACACACGAATAGTGTTGTCATTAACCAGCTACGTCTGCAACCACAAAATGTTCCGTCATGTGTGTACCACGTATACATTTTCCTACTAAATAATAAATAGCACCAATGCAATATACGTTGATAGGGATAAGACCTATCTATGTATGTGTTGGTTTATTATTGTACGATATAGGGATATGATATCTTTATGCATGTTTTATTGTATTATTATACGATGATATTGTTGCATATATGATAAGTTAAAATATCCTGATGTTCTGTCTTTTGAGTTTTTATCTATTAAGCTATTTTTGAATTAGAATATAATTGTGAAATTTGCTTCCAACGTTTGAAATGAAAATTCCAAACATACCTTACCTGCGTGAAACAGCACGTTGCCTTTGTGTTACCTTTTCAAAACACCTCTCTTTGAATTGCTCTGCACCTAATCCATGCTTTGACATAAAACTTTCCTATTTCTCGTACTTTTCTTAGAATCCTTAAGTTTCTATTCCACGTATTTTACCATGAAATCTTTTCATTTTAGGGTAGTGTAGTAATAACTCTAGTGAAAATCATATAGACAAGTACAAACCAAAAAGATGACAACTTAACCTAAAAATGAGCCTGTACGATATTGCTTTCAGTAAACACGAAAGGTTTTGTAAATAAGATTTTTTCCAATGTTCAATATTGTTGTGCTCATGTTGCATTGCGAAGTAAAACTGCTACAATAAAGAAGAAATTTGAATAGATTCAATAAAACACCGAAGATAAAAACGATAATAATAATAATAATAATAATAATAATTTCGCTACATGTTTCAACGGAGTTCTAATCTGGTATTTTCCAGACCCCAAAACAATATTACTGCTTTGTATAAAAGCGTGTGTACTACCCGTATAATGTGTTATTAGTGTTAGGGCTTGTTTCAAAAGAAACAAGTTATTTTAAGGATTTCTTAAAAGCGCTCAATCTTTGACAAACCATTATAATGATTTTCAGGTTAACATAGGGCATTATGTTGTACAAACAATAATCAAGTATGTGTATTAATGTTTTAAGGCTACTCGAGTTCAAGCACAAAGGAAAAGACGGGTGAATTCACTGACATTTCAAAATCGATTTCCGAAGATGGAGGAGGAGGTTAGTATCACGAGTGTTTGCAAATTCTATAAATAATATAAACATATCAACAACACCCCAGACGATCCTTCCTGTCTGTAAGATTTCATCAGTTGAGCTGCAATTTAAAATTCATGTTTGTTGAATACTCCCCGTTTCTGTTTTGTATTAAGAATACAGTGAATTGCAATCATTATATTTATTAAATCAGAATTTCTTCTGATCTGTTTTGCACACTTTTTGGGAATTTATACTTTCTCTGGATATCATTAATAAGAGTATTTTAGCTTTGTGCAGGAACAAAATATCATAGAGCTATGTCTTCTGTGGCGACTGAAACATTTAAAAATGTCGCGATGATTTGGCTATAGTTTTAAATTACCTGTGACACTGATTTTTTTCCGTTTCAATAACTTTATTGACAAAATTGTTCGCCTTTATTGGTCATATTACAGTCGCTTTACCTCTCTCGATGAATTGGTCTTTTTACATATCCCTCATGTCCTTTCGTTTTTCATTTGCAGCTAAACTAGGACGTACACCTGATTCAAATATCAAACCAGTATTTTTTTGTCTGGGGCCTCGTTATTAGATACTCTATTTTAAATACATGTCTGTTTTATCATCCTCTGCAATATAGTTTGTTGTTTCGTCGTATCTGTTGGACAGCAGGCATAGCTTTCCACGCTATACATGACACAGTCCAGACTGGTTGTAGAGTTAAATATTTCATTTTAAATACATCTAAAATGTTGCTTTTTGTCATTTCTTGTCGTGTTACATAATTATATTTCACCGACATAAACACTATGAATGACTATTAGGATATTAATATATCAATTTCTGCTATAAATGACTTATAGGTTATTAATATGTCAATTTCTACTATAAATGACTAATAGGTTATTAATATGTCAATTTCTACTATAAATGACTAATAGGTTATTAATATGTCAATTTCTGTAGCTGTATAGTAATGAAATAATAGCGTGTTTTCTTTGACGCCGGAACTCTTTTTTCATTCCCCGTGTTTCTTAAATAGGGATGGGAATAGAAAAAAAAAAACAATGATTGATACTTTGCCGTTGATAGAAAAATTTTATCATTAAGAATGAATATTTCTTTTCAGGAATTTCAACGGTACAAACAACGTATGAAAAGACTAAAGTCAAAGCATACCCGTCGTACTCCACTTCGTCATCATGATCCGAGATTTCAGTTTACAAGGATGTGCAATATCTAATGTGGGGAAAATATAAAAAACTATTAGTTACTTATGAGAAACTGATCTAACAATGTATGATTATGTTGGTCAGTTGATGATGGAACTATAGGTACAGTACATGTTAAATTAGAACTATCGGTACAGAAGAGGGTTAAATTAGAACTATCGGTACAGAACAGGTTAAATTAGAACTATCGGTACAGAACAGGTTAAATTAGAACTATCGTTACAGAAGAGGGCTAAATTATAACTGTCGATACAGTACATGTTAAATTAGAACTATTGGTACATTACATGTTAAATTAGAACTAACATGTAAAATTAGAACTATCGGTACAGTACATGTTAAATTAGAACTGTTGGTACAATACAGGTGTAAAGAGTAAAGTAGAACAATTGGTACAGTGCAAGTTAGCTTAGAATGGTAAGAGGAAGAAAAATGAAGCGAAGAAGGAGGAAAGATAATAACAATCACTGCATCATTGATGGATTTCTGACTCTCAATAGTTGACAAATCTGGTTTATGTTTAATGCATAAAAATCATCAACATGAGTTTGTAATGCGATATAACTCATATTTCATTCCATCTCATCACGATTTCTTCTTATTTGAAACTGCTCATTGGATTCATATGCAATATATAATATACTAATTTTCAACTTTCTAAACATTCCGATATTTTATAGAAAGGACAATTGATAAGTTAAAAATGTTTTATATGGGAACGTGAGACATTTATATTCAAACATATTGTATATCTGATTGTATTCTGTATTCTACCCCATCAGATGTTTCGGTTATTTATTATCATTTCCGATATTTTGTTTTTGAATATTTAAAGAGATTATAAAATTTCCATGAAAACTCAACATATTTATAAAGCACTAAAATGACTAACAACACGGACATTTTTGTCTGTGCCTATATAATTCGTTTCATGACTTGTACATGTGTATCTATTTGCTTTGATCCGACATTAACTATATATATATATATATATATATATATATATATATATATATATATATATATATATATATATATATATATATAAATTGTTACATTTAGGTGACTGATGTCTATTATTGCCTTATTAAAAACATTACATATCTGACATAAGTTATTTATAGTATTTTAATCATATTAAATATAAGATAAAGATGAATATCTTAACGTTGTTATAATATGAAATGAGACGACGTGCGCTGATTTTTTGTTTGTTCACTGTTTTCCATCCTACAAAGAATTTTTCACCTATATGGAGATATCATCACCTTTAGGTGAAATGCAACAGATTCTGACCTGTGCTATGAAATGAAGTCAATGAAATGGGTGTGCTTTAGCGCGCCACGAGTGTCGTGACACGGGACCTCGGTTTAAAGTTTCATCCTAGAGACCCTTGGTTTTCATTTCGTACGACGAGTAGTCACTACCATTCTCTAAACTATTTGGTATGACCCCATACTGGGACTGTGTCTACCAGAAGCGGTCATGCGTTGGTCCAATATACATTAAACTTTGGCATGTTAATATATATACATGTTATAAATATGCCTGAACAATCGTGAAGAACTTATTGGTTTAACCCCAAATAGGTGTACATTAGAACCGTACAATCAATGTTGACTCAATATTAAAAAATACTGTCAAATCCAAAATTTCTGGAAACAATTCTGTTTTAGAATATAGTTCCTAAAATTATAATTTAATCAAAGAAAAACTTAAAGAAATAAAATTCATTGGTGTGTGTTGAAAGTAAATAAGATTTCGTTGAAACCTATTGTGTAATGAACAACAAAATACATTAGAGTTGTTCCGTTCCGTTATGGTTCGTCATAATAATTCATAGAAAAATTAGGCTAATGTCACTTCCGGGTAAGCAGTTTATCAAATATATTAGCTGGAATATAACTGGAATAATTGCAGCACACTATTGTTTCTCGGGGGCTTGAAGGCTACATGTTCACTGGACTCGCCAGCTCTGTACAAATTGTACAAACCAATCAGAGGACGATTATCAAGTAGAGAATGTGCACTCAATACTTCCGGTAAAGAACCCCAATTTCAAAAATTACGATTCTCAATGAATTTGGCTTTTAAAAGATAAATATGAAAATTCAAATAGAAAAGTGATTTTTGTTCTACTAAGCGCCACATGTTAAGATAAACAAATCCCATGATGCTCTGATATCAGTAATGTCCAGTTGACACACGGAATATAACGACTGGACTATTCTGGTTAGCTGGAATACAGATATCATTCAGAGATAGGTGAACGATTTGAAGCCTTTGGGAAAGTGATGTCACCTGTATCTTTAAACGAAAAAAAAATTATCTTAATTTTATTCCTCGCAGATGAACTGAAAGAAGATATCAATGAATGTCATTAATTTCAATACTAATACACCGGAAGTTACTTTGCCCGATTTTGGTGCTAAAATCACTGTTCTGAGTACAAACTATCATGGAAAGCTAAACGGAATTGAACGACTCATAAAAAAGTCTTTTGGTTGCTATAAACAATAAATTATCACAAAACTACTCATCTAACTTACAAATTTGAATTTATGGTCATAAAGTTATATTTGTATATGTAAATGTTTATGTATATGCCGTAATTGTAAATATTAATCTGAGCTTTATGCAAATAAAGAGTACTGAGAGTATTACAAAATATATTGGTTCCTTATATATTTTTTGGATTTGTGTTCATATATCGGAGGGATTATATAAAAATGTCGGATATCAAAGCACAAGTCCTCAGGATATCTAGGATACATGTACAAATCTGGTGAACAGGGTCCCCTTAACACAATACGTCGTTTCCGAGATTCGGAACGGTTCAGAAATTACAACACACTGATCATGTGACTTTGAGGAAATTTAGGGCACTTTGGTCGCAGGGAATACGCATTAACCATTAGGGGTAGAGGCAATAAATATAAATCAAAACGCAAGTGCTGATATGTGGTGTCATGTTGTAAATCGGACTCAAGAATGAAAAAAACCCAAATAAATATCCGTGGATGGACAACAATTCATACAAATTTCCCAATAAAAGATTGAGCCTTCAACTGAAGCGTATTTTGATCTATGACACACCGTGTCACTGACACTGATGTAAACTGAGTCAAATCAAGAGTATACACCTAGCTAACAACTCTAAAATATAGGAGCATGTTTACTAGTTAGAATAATTGTTGTAGGACCTTTTGTATCTGATCTTATCAAAAATCAGCTGATACAAAGACTACAGTGGGGTCCCCGCCATTTTGTCCAAATTATGCCTTAAATTTTGTCACGTGGTGATGAAAGTCACATGACAGAGCGTAGTCTGTCGAGGGATCGGAAATGACGTATGGAGCAATAATCTACTGCAATTGTTCTAGGTTCAAACTGTTATTTACTGGACCAAAAGATTAAAAGATTAGTAGATATCCTGATGAATTACATGATCTATACTTCGTTTATCCTGAGGCAACCTGGCTTAAAAACTATAAATTCGTGCATTGAATTCAACAATCAAAAACCAAAATATATAAATATATAAAATCTTAGATACCACAGTATAAATCTTCAGGATGTCCAGGATACATATACAAATTCGGTGAAATAAGAAATATATAAAAAGCACAAATGCCAGAGTATAAACCGTCAGTCAGGTGGTCTGAGAGACGATATAAAATCTGATGAACATTGGACAAAAATTCACCACCGGAATCAATTGTCATTCCGGATGTCTGACGACCGGTCACACTCCTCGCGAGTCCATAGTCAACTTCAAATGAGATAAGCGAGGAAAATTCCTCATCAGAATCGATATAGACGATTCAAGAACAACTATTGAACAGGTAACTCAACATTTCATTTAGGGATGTTTGATACACTTGTGCCAATAAGTTATCAATATGAAAATCTTAGATACCAAAGAATAAATGTTCAGGAAGTCCAGGATATATAGACAAATATGGTACAAATTGGACAAACACGGACATCTGGAAATCCATAGGTGGGATCAGGTGCTATGGAGGAGTAAGCGTCCCTTGTTGACCGGTCACATCCGCCTTGATTCCACAGCCAAATCCAAATGAAATAAGTGAGGAACGACTCTAGACTCTATGTCACAATTGATGCAGACATTTCAACAACCACTTCGAACAGGCAACTGAGCATTTCATTTACGGAAACAGAGTACTCGGAAAAAGACTATTATACCGACCGTAAAAATTGCGGAACGTTAAAAGCAAATGCGGCTTTCGATATCCCTGTGTTAATAATTTTTCAGTGAGTAGTTTACCTCTGTATATGAACCATTCATATGTTGAACACACCCTGTCATGTTGGATCCTTTGTGAAATGTAAACGCCATATTCAGGTGATTGTGGGTTATTACTTCTTAAATGTTGAAATTTTACACGTCACGTTTGTCGTACAGTCTCGCTGTTAATTTCCCGCCTGTGTCTATAGTAAGTAAAATGTATAAGAAGGAAGGTATGTTTGATTTTGTTGTATCATTAGTTTCTATTTCTTTGGGATATATCGCATTGGCATATGAAAATAAGAAGTTTGCATATGTATATCAAATATTCATGAACTGAACATGCCTTGCCATATAAATATAATTGGTGAGATATGATATACATCATAAAGAGGCAAAGAGGGATATTATTGCATAGTACTTCAATGTAGAAATTAGACAATTTGGAGAACAGAAATTGATTGGACGATAGTTTCGAGTTATATTTGATTGCATCTACATTCTTTAGCAAAAGACACATATTTGATACCTAAGGTATTTGTGATGTTTTAGATACAATGCACAATTTACAGCCTACTCGGTGTGGGATATACTATAACTAATTTCTAACACTAAATTACTACGACATTAATAAAAGCTGCACATTAATAATCAAACAAAATTTGAGCTAAGTATATGAGAAACAAAAAAAATAAATAACAGGAATTATCACGTTTGTCCATATAACTCCGTTGTTTAATTCCTGTCTGTGTCTACAGTAAACTTGTTTGTTTGTTTGAACTGTGTTTTACGCCATACCAACAGTTTTTGTCTTTATGGTGGAGGCCAGTTTTAAAAGCGGAGGAGAGAACACCATTACAATGTACGCGGGAAGAGATTATCGGGAAATATCTCTCATAATATCAACGTAGGTTACAACAGGACTCGAACACGCGCTAACTTGTTTATACATGTAGTAAGTAAAGTGTCCAAGTAAAATGCGTACGTGTTAGATTCTGTGGTGTCTTAAATGTCAAGTTCGTTTGTTTATAACGCTAAACACGGATTTGAACATCTTAGTATTAATTGACTCAACACCGTCAATATATATATATATATATATATATATATATATATATATATATATATATATATATATATATATATATATATATATATATATATATATATATATATATATGTCAAACCAAAGGCCGCAGTTAGCCTTTTTTCTTTTTTGATTCAGAAACGTCTGGGTGAAATCTTCTTCATAAATTATATAAACGGAGGGCCTCTGCGGAGGTATTACCTCCACCTTATGTTATTTAATATTAAATAAATTTATTAAAAAAAATCTTCATATGATAAAAAGAGCAAGTCAGCATAATAAAGGGGCACAATTGTGCGGAATGATATGCTCTTTAAATACTACGTACATATTATTGATTAGATATTTCAGCGTTTTATATCCATTTTTATCTGAAACTAATATGTAAAATACTTTTCAAGTTAATGAGCAATGTTATTTTTGGTAAAATCACGGACAACGTTAAAGCATGTTTGACATTTCTAAGTACCAAGTAAAAATGAAGAAGTACCAATAGATTTGTGGAACGCAAGTCCATTAGAACACGACAAATTAGATGTGTAATGGTCTCAATATGAAAAACAATTGCTAATCCTAAACGGGAAAGGACCAGGTGTCCTTAGTAACATTAATATAAATGAATATTGATGTTATATTGAAACTTACCGATACTGACCTTGTGCCATATTGAAATGTAGTGATGCTGACCTTGTGTCATATTGGATCTATCAATATTGACCTTATGTCATATTGAAATTTATCAATACTGGCATTGTGTCATATTGAAATTTACCGATACTGACCTTGTGTTACGAACAAACAAATACTGTTTGTAAAGTTGTTTATATGAATATACATCTGTAGGTGTCGTCGAACTATCCTATAGATAGTTCATATTATTATATTTTTTAATTACCTAATAAGTATTTCAAAGATGGGATTGAATATAAGTTTGACAAAGATTTCGTTTCAAAATGAACTCGTTTGTGTACAAAAAGAAAACCCGGTAGTTTAATAACGTATTGTTAAAGTCACAGAATGAATAATGTCTGTCACGAAATGTTCAAACAATGTCTGTTTGATAAATAATTGAAATGAATTCTGTAATAAGTGATAAACATTAGACACATTCTAAAACCAAGAATAAACTATGACTGGCTGATTCCACTTATCATTGACATTAATACGCTCGCTTTCATTAGTAAGAAATATCGATAAAGAATCAGTTGTAAATATTAAGGTGGAGGAAGTATTTTGCAATCTAAATCGACATCTATACTGACATATTGTGTTATTCTTAAATGGTTTAGTATAAATATATGTGGCACACCAAAATCAAATTAATGAGTTAAACCTATTTTTTCTAAGTTAAACCCAGTTTTTTTCCAGTTAAGCCTGGTGTTTCCCAGTGGAGAAAAACCTAGTTTTACTGGGAAAAACTAGGTTCAACTGCACCAAAATCGCAAAAATTAGTTAAACCTTGTTTCTCTCGAGGAAAACATAGTTTAATAGAAAAAACTAGATTTAACTGCGCCACAATTACATTTATGAGTATTAATATGATGTTGTTACAGTTAATCTAGTTAAATCTAGTTTTTCTCCACTTAATATGGGTTACGAGAAAAACTAGGAAAAAGTATGTTGAACAGAGAAAAACTTGGTTTATATCTCTAGGATTAACTCATTGTTGTAATTTCGGCGTGTTTCATCAGTTAAACCTAAATTTTCTCAATTAAACCTAATTTTCTTCAGTTAAACCAAGATTTTCTCAGTAATCCACATTAAATGGAGAAAAAATAGGTTAAACTGTGACAAAATCACAAAAATGACTTTTCTCGAGAAAAAATCGTTTAACTGAGAAAAACCACAATAACATGAATGAGTATTTCGCGCAGTTAATCCTAGTTTTTTGTCAGTTAAACTTAGTTTTTCTCTAGTTAATTTATGTTATGAGAAAAATTTGCATTAACTGGAGAAAAATTAGGTTTAACTCGTAACCCACATTAACTGGGGTAAAACTAGGTTTATATGAGAACAACTAGGTGTAACTTATTAATGTGATTTTGGCGTGCCATAAATATAAAAGGAATTAACTTAGTTTTTCATTGAAATAATACTTTTTTACTTTGTTTGATAATAGCCAAATGTATCCTACTGCTAAACAGTTTTAATTTTTCAAATGTTATAAAATGCCGTGAATGATGATGTCTTAAGAAATAAAAGGTTATTTCTAGCACCTGAGGTAGACGGATCTCGATTTTTAACAGTACTGCAAAATTCTATCCGGAACTTCTGATCCAGAACACTTTGTATCCCTACATACGTCATCTGTAATGTTTGTAATCATGGGGATTAAGGATAGCCTCGGTTGGGGCTTTATGATCTCGACTTATATTTTATTATTTACCTCGACTGATATTTTTTTTATCTGGAACTCAAAGTTGAACTAGATTCTATTATTCTGTTTGTTTTCAAATATAGTAAACAATACCAAAGTTATAATGCTCAAGACGATCGTTTATGTCTTAGCTTTAAGATAATATAGAATTTAAATGGTGTTATCAGTGCCAAATATTACTTTACTATACGATTATCAGCTGGGACCGAAATACCAAGTACTAGGTTTATGTATACCCCGTTGACTCAAACGGTCCGCCAGCAGTGGCAACGACCTAGTGGTTATAAATATTATAAACATAATACCAAGGTTATAATGCTCAAGATGGACCTTACGATCAAGAGTTGAGCGTGCTACCGACTGAGCCAGACCGGCTCGTAAACGTTTAGAAATATTGCCATTAAACACGACTCTTGGCCGATGTCCATGTAAGAACAACTTATCAGTAAGCAGTTTGCCTCTTTGTATAAAATGTTCATATGTTGTATCAAATCCTTTTTAAATAAAATAAATTTAACCCAGGATGTACCTTTCATGAGATTGAGATTGAAACCACTGAACACATGTTTAAGATTGTCCACTAAAACCTCACTACTGCATCTTTTTATTCAATCACCACCATGTTTAACATCTATTCATTTAACCAACACGTAAGACAATATTATAAAACTGAAAAACTGGAGTATACAATCACTGATAAAGAAGAGCTATTTTATTGATAAAGAGATGGCAAGTCAGGATAAAGTATGCAGATCAAGAAAAATACAACATCCATGTATAGGTCTGCAAAGGTAAATCTATCAGCCACCTGTACTACTGACACGTTAAGTATATGTTATATACATGTATACCACAAAGCAGTTTTATTTGATATTAATGATATGAATTAATGTTCACGGAACATGCTACATTTGCGCATTTCTTTATCCATCCATTTGATTGTAAAGGTGAAGAGCTTCTAAATTTTGCCCACCATACAGTGGCTGATGTAGTGTTGTGTTAAAGGTAAGAAGCATATATAGGCTATAACTATTAACTCGACTTTAACATGCCTGTACAGAGTTCATCGGGTTCGGGTCTTAATTTTGTTTGCAAAGAAATAATGTTATTGTACTCATTTAATTAGTTGAATTACATATACTTTGACAATATAAATAACTTAAATGTTATATTGGGCGAAACGGTTACTAAACTATCAAACGAACTATGTTTTTATTATTGGAAATATTTATGATAAATTGAAAAAATATTAATGAATAAATTTTTAACAAAAATTTAAAAAGCGCTTTGAATGATTAATATGAGAAAATATATGAATTAGTATGTAAAAAATAACTTAAAGAAAAGTTCAATGATCAGTTTTTATATAAAGGCCAGGATATCCATCTTCCCCATAATGACACATCTGTCAATTACGGATATTAAACACTTTTCACTTTGCTCTTTTCACCTACGGTAAAAAGTAAGTCTCTTTCTCTATCTTAGGAAGGAAACTGTTGGTATTTTAACATGCGATGTGTTAATTATATATCTAAGGCGGAAGACTTCCTTAAACACAAATCTGAGGAGTTTTTCCATAAACGTGATTGAAATATTGAACTACTGTACCTAAAAGGGCATTAGCTGTGTTTACAAAAAAATATGTATTTAGACTTTTTCTAGTTTTACTTCTTGTACTTGATGTTCCTATCTATATATTTTGTGAAAATTAAGATCAGGATCAATCGGTATTCATATTCAAATAGTAAAGTTGAGTTAGTAAAAATGAAGAATCGAAACTCAAGTCCATTAGAACAGGACTTATTAGATGTGCAAATCGTCACAACATTAAGAACACTTGCAAATCTCAAACGAAATAGGACAAGGTGTCCAGACGGAGTCACCGTTCTCTGCTGGCATGACACACCAATCGCAAATGTTCCATGAAAACCTGTATAGTTCCATGAACGGGTCAAATTTGGTGATAAGAACAAGTTCAGTGAAAAGCACGATTGGCGAAAGGGGGTCACTGTTTGTGACCGTGCTCCAGAATACTATCTAATATTACTGGGAGGGGGACTTCATAATGGTTAACAAGATCCCCGTATCGACCATAAAACTTCTTAAAATCAATTGCAAGTGAAAAAGTAACAGACTTCGGTTTCTCAAGCAATTTTCATAAAATGTAAAGGACTCTAAGATTTTGTATGCCTTTGTATACCTCTTTTCTGTTATTGTATATCAATCGAAGTAGTAAAACGGAAAAAAGCACAGCTAATGCCCCCAAAATACATTTGTGACAATCTAAATTTTTGGTGAACGAGTGTACGTTTTGATGGGTATTGCAAAAGAACCAAATGCATGATACTTAAATGTCACATGACGGGGATATTATTGAAATTCATTGTATTTGAAATTTTCTTCAAACATTAATTCCTAACAATGTGCATAATTAGAACAAGAGGCCATATTGCTCACCTGAACTATCTTGGTATGAATTTTTTTTTTTTTTTTTAAAGATTTTCTTCATTATATGCTACTTTCTAAACTGTAGAAAAACTGTTTAACTCATTAATGTGAATGTAGCGTTGCAATTTGAATCGACTAGAAAATATTGGTTTAAATGAGAAAACCTAGGTTTAACTGGAGAACAATTGGTATAATTGAGAAAATCTGGGTTGGGTTTAACTTATCGATGTAAATTTGGCATGTCATACAACGTTTAACTAAATGCAATAGGTTTAACCGACATTGCTTACCAAAATCAAATAAACGAGTTAAACCTACTTCATTTCTTCTTTATCCCTATGAAATGTTTCCTTCATGAATAAAGTGAAACGTGTAAAATTAAGGTTAACTTTTTTCAGATTGATTTTTGCTTTAAGATTTTACATCATTTTTCTTACATTTCTGTCATTTAGTAGCAATAGTTGTTTTGAATATTCACTACCTTTATTGAGGTACTGCAAGTGAATTAAAGGTAAGTTCTATTACGGGCCTCTAATTGTTTGAGATAATTCGATGTTACTTTAGTCCCCAGGTTGTTCGGGGAATACACCAAATCGCAAGAGGTCACTTAAGACTTTGGCTCAGGTGAAGTAGAACGGAATGCGTCACTCAAGCTTGAGGAAATCTCAGATTTGATATGTTTATACAAGCGGGCCAGGTCCTCTGATATGTTTTAATTTTGTTTCATTCTCTCTTATATCTGTTACTGTATGCAACCAAACAATTTTCGCCTTTTTATTAAGGTACTCTGGTCTAACGGTATAATGTATTGCATCTAGATGACATGGTATCTATATTAACGTCAAAAGAACACTACACGAGGTACAATGAATAACAGTTCTGTGTCTAATCTGTTGTCTCAGTAGATTCTTAATATGCAAAAACAAAGTCATTTAAGTTGTTCTGAATGGTATGTAAGTGTAGTGTAAGCATTGACTTGTACATGATCTATTTCCGATTCCTAATTCAAACAAGCTTAAATAAGACCGAGTTCTGAGTTAAATACCGTATTAGATAAACATAAACATTATCATGTTCGTGGCTTAGCTCCTGTTGTCTTTTCGACTTCAGAGCCTCCCAAAGAGTAATTTTGTTAGAATGAATAAAGTCTCATAACTCTGCAATTGCAAAAATCAAAATCGTCAGAATCGAGAGGTACCCAGTCTTCATGAAACCAAAGCTGTAAAAACAAAAATTAAGACTCGTGAAGAACAAAGCATATAACAAGAGGCTCAATGGCCTTAAGGGTCACCTAAGTGAACTATTATCCAGATTTGGCCCCTTTTGGGATCCATTTTGGTCTTAGCCCCTTTTGATTCGCAAACATGCAGCTTCATTTGGGATCCCATGACTGAAATTTTGTCAAAATGATCCTTAGATAATTCATAACATATTTCTCATATATCTTTATATACAAAAGGTCAATCAGTTGTTATGTCATTTGTATAAAACTTAATCCTTTGCCGGGAATGCCCTCTAGTGGCTCGTTATCGTCATAATTCACTTTCATTCACAAACTGTGTAGACATTGACTTAACAATCATGCAAACAAAATTTGAAAGTCATCTGATTATTTGTTCATGAGAATGTGTAAAAGTTAACGACACATCTCAACAGACAAAAGACAATTGCAGTAGGCGTAGTGACGTAAAAAGTTAATTCCCGAAAAACCGTCATCATCATTCACTCACTGGTACAGCACCAGTAGTTGTCACAAACGTCTTTAGATACTGGAATTTAGATACAAAATCTCAGCAAATCTACCACTACATGTACTACCCATGGCCTCTACTCCTGTAACATGTGCCATGATACAATACATGTACAGTAAAACCTGCTATAGCAGCCACCTCTATATAAGGATCACCTGTCTATAAAGGCCAGTTTTGAAAAGTCCCTCGACTGCATACTTCAACTAAATTGAACCTGTGTATAAGGGTCACCTGCACATAAAGGCCAATATTTTCTGGTCCCTTGGGTGGCCCCTATATACAGGTTTTACTGTACTAAACTTTATTCAGGTGATATAATTTGTTACAGTCCGATTCCCTTACAGGTACATACCTACGTGTATAAGCATAAGACTTTTCGAAGATCTAGAAACAATATAAAACTTAAAATAAATCTGAGTATAAAATAAAAATTTCAGGATAAATACAAACCCATTCAAAACATGTAATACAAAATAAAAGCTAATGGTTTCTGTGATGACAACATTTCAAAATATCTAGATAAATCAACCTTGACAGTCCTAAACATGTGTTCACATGCCATCAGAGCTATGGATAAAGACTTTGTGTTGCAAAATATGTAAAAATAATCACATTGCAACTGACGGTACAATTGTATACCATCAGAGCTATAAATATTATAAACATAAAACCAAAGTTATAATGCTCAAGACGATATCGTTTCTGTCAATTAGACTTCATCAGTTGAGCTCCAATTTGAAAAGTATGTGTTTTTTCTAAAGATAAAGTGGTATCATACAAGGCCAAATAATATTTCTGAAGTATATCCGAAATCCGTCTAAGAGTAACCACTGTAAAAAATGACTATCATAGGTTTAGAAAATTTTCGAATTTAAATTGCGTTTACAATGCCAAATATTACTTTAGTAAAAGATGAACAGCTGTTTTTTGTGCCGCAAAATATTTTTAAAAAAATCACATCTATGTATAAAAACTTTGTACTGTGAAACTGCAAACACTTGAACATAAATATATGATAAAGGTATGGATTTGGCATACATTTCTAAGAATCACTTCCAACAAATTTTCCTCAGAGATATATGTTAGAAACCAATAAACTTGTTCTCACACAAAGACCAAATAATCAAATGGTTGGGGTTTATTCTCTTACATAGTACTAAACTTGTTTTTGCTACAAGGAACAAGAAAACATATTGTTTTAGGGTAAATATTTAAATTGTTATCAAGATACTTCATTATTTCTACTGAATCCCGCTAGGGTCATTTCGAATTAAGTGTGAAAGTTTGCCAGTTTTCTTGCGGAAGGTCGGTGGTCTTTACCCGGGTAACCGGGGTTCCTCCTCCACCAATAAAAATTGGGCGTCATCATATGACTGAAAAAATGTTGAGTATGGCGTAAAACAAAAAATCAAATCAAATTAAATCATTATTTCTATTGAATAGAGTCAACCACTTGCACTGACTCAAAAGCTGAAGGTCTCAGTAACAGGTCGTGCCAAAAGAAACAAGAGGCCCATGGGCCACATCGCTCAATTGTGTTGGTATCTTACAAATAGGGGAATCTCAAATTTACAAATTATTTTAACACTCCTTGCGAGTAGAGGAGATTTAAAAATGAATAAAAATGACAAAACTTGGAAAAATGTCAACAATATGTTAAAAATTAGTTTTACAATTTATTCCAAAAACAGGAAAATCACTCAGATTCAATTAGTTTTTCAATCCATGCAGCAGTTCTGAAGACAATTTTTAAAAAGGGGGACCCCCAGGCCTCTTTTGCCCAACCTCGATCCACCCTTTGGCAGATCTGGACGTAATTTTCATACTTGGTAGAGGACCTTCCGTACTTACTTCCTATAAAGTTTCATCAAAATGCCTTCACCGGTTTTGGAGAATTAGAAAATGTGGAAAATTACCCCCCCCCCCCCACACACAATTTTGCAGTCTTAAAAAATTCATAAAAAATTCGAAAATCGAATTTTAGCAAAATTCTTTCAGGAAAGCATTTATCTACCAAACCACAGGTAAAACACATAAAATAAATGCATCATAATGAATAATAAGGGAGAAAATCAAAGAAATCATACAAAAATGAATAAAAATTACAGTCTAAAGACGTCAAAAAAATTTATTTTCTGATTTCAACGAAATTAACAAACTTGAATCATACATCTATGTAGATCACTCAGATACAGTTAGTTTTTCAATTCATGCAGCTATTCTGGAGGAGAAGAGTTTTAAAGAGGGGTAAAAGGCTTACTTGAACCTTCTGTTCAGGTGAGCTAAAAATGGACAAATTCAGATCAGAAAACCAAACATGAGACTTTGACTTCTGTTGACATTTTCCCAATGGTTCACAAAAAGAAGTCAAAGATCAAATGCATAATGTCAATGCCAAGACAACAGACAAATTATCATCAGAAATAATCACTTAAATTTCACAAAGAAGTACAATACAATGGCTTACTCAAGAAGCAGAGTCAATCAAATGTGGATCCTCAAGAAATCAATTCCTTATCAAAAATTCAGAAACAGATTAAAATCCATTATACAAAACTACCTTATATACAAAAATGGAAAACGCAGATATAAATATTTAGTGTTAGGTCATGAAGAATCTTATTTTGTTAAGGAAAACTCCGATTCCTATAACAGGTACACTGAAGATGACCCATTAAGATGCTGGAGTTTCTAGCATATAACATTTTTGTGGTTTTGTGGGAAAAGTTTTCCAACAAATTGTTGGTATTCCAGTGGGTATCAATTGTGCACCTTTTTTTGCTGACATATTTTTGTATTTATATGAAGCGAAATTTATACAGTCTCTGCCCTCGAAGGGAAACAAACAGTAAGCATATCGCTTCAATTTTACTTACAGGTATATCGACGACGTCTGGTTCATAAATAATTCAGAATTTCGGAATAACCTCAGCCAGATGTATCCTGCTGAGCTAGAGATCAATGAGACAACAGACAACAACACATCTGCTTCTTACCTAGATTTACTCCTGTCGATTGGAAAGAACGTAAACTTCACACCTCACTTTCTGACAAACCCAAAGATTTCAATTTCCATATCACAAACTTCCCGTTTCTAAGTAGTAATTTTCCATTTTCTCCAGCCTATGGCGTTTTCATTTCACAACTTATACATTATGCCAGAGCATGCTCTTCTTAAGAATGTTTTATTCTGAGAGTGAAACTACTTACACAGGGTTACATTGTTGATTGCTTGAAATCATCACTTAAGAAGTTTTATGGTCGATACGGGATCTTGTTAAACATTATGAAGTCCCCCTCTCAGGAATAATAGACAGTATTCTGGAGCACGATCACAGACCGTGACTCCCTTTTCCCAGTCATGCTTTTCACCGAACTTACCCTTTTCACCACTCTTGACCTTTTCACTGAATTTGACCGGTTCATCAAATTAGAAAGGTTTCCATTGAACATTTGCGATGGGTGTGGCATGCCAGCAGAGGACACTGGCTCTTTCTGGACACCTGGTCCTATCCTGTTTGGGATTGGAAATTGTTTGTCATGTTGAGACCATTTGCATATCTCATTCGTCATGTTCTAATGGACTTGAATTTCGATTGCCTATTGGTCCTTCTTCATTTTTACTTAATCAACTTTACTATTTGAATATGAATACCGCATGATTGCGCTCACTTGGGCCTTTAGCTTAATTGCACTGAAAGCAAAATATACCATCTTGCAGAAATGGAATAAATGTACATACCAACTGTCATTTCCTTCATTGTAAGTATACAGACTGGTTGCATTTATATGCAATGCTTGACATACAGCTATTCAGCTGTTACTTGATATGAAACCTTTCCCCGGAGAAGTCAATTATATAGATCGAATTTCATATCCAGCTGACTACAGATTCAGAGAAAATGGTAATATATATATAAAAATAAGGATTGTTTTTCATTTTTTGAAAAACATGGAATATACATGCAATAACTCATGGAAAAAAATTCAATGTGCAGCACTTCGTATCACATAGACATTTTTTTTTATGAGCCATCTCATGTTTATTCCATGTTTTTCAAAAAATGAAAAACAAACCTTAAAATGATCCTGACAAACATTTAAATCCTTGAAAAAACATATGTCTTTGATATTATTACAAAACAAATTTTCCTCCAGTTTTGCTTAAAAAATCACTGAAAAAGAATACCTGTACATGTATGATATTACAAGAGTTAAATAGCACAGTGACCTATACCTGCTATATATACCATGTTTATTTACTTTAAACTGTTAATCTATTCTTTCACTTTGGTACTTTCCTTTTTTCATTCTCACTTCAATGTTTGCGTACATATATCTTTCATCGCATTTGAGATTTGATGTGTATATTTTTTCTCTCTCATTTTCTGAATAGAGAATGAATACACATGGATATGAATATTGAAATATTTATCTATAATGCAAGTAATTACAAACATTACACATGTAACTGTCATTTTTTTAAGAAGAAGATGATTTCACATAACATGTACATGCCAAAAAACAAATACAAATACAGATCAGGCTTAGTTTTAAATCAGCATGTAACAAAATCATTTAAATTTAGTGCTTTTCCTCACAAATTGAATTTCATGATTATCCATTAAACATGATAGAAAACAAAGTTTCAAAACATTCTTCAACATACAAAGATATATCCATGCATCTCACTTTGTTTGATTTTATGATAAATACCATTTATACCACTAAGATACATATACATACTTCAGCATTTCAAAGCTTCAAAGAATTTTAGATTTAAAGAGTTAACCCTTTCACCCCTAAATGTCTAGATGATATGCTCTTTTCTATTGTTTAGACCAGGTCTATTATGGCCTGTAGGATTGAAAGGGTTATTGGCATATTTGTCTGCTGTATACTACATACAGCAGTTTGTACAAAGAACAATATGAGCATAAATAAACTGCTAAACTTAAAAGAAAGTACGTTTTTGTCAGAAATTGAAAAGTATACCAAAAGTCAAACATACCTCCATCAAAGATGATCAGATTTAAGATGTATCTACAATATCATGAAGCACTACATTGCAATATTCTGCATGTCTGAATTACATACATAATGTCAATCATGTTATAAGGTTACAAGACTGCTGGTCGACAAAATACTACCACAATTATCACAATTAAATAAATATCATATGTTCAAACTAACTCTTTCCCGTTGTCAAGATCTTTAGAGCTTTAGTTAAATTGTCTATAGCTGTACTGGAGTCCTCATACTGGAGAGCACTGCTTGCATATTTACAAAACTTCATAGCTTTCTGATAGTCTTGAGCTCCCAGTTTAACACCAGCTGTTGAGAAAGACAAAACAGAAATGTTCAATACATGTAGAAGGGAAGATAAAACTTTCCAACTATCTTTTAAAATATCATACAACAGATTACATCCTGAAATGATTGTATGGATTTTTTCTTTAAAAATAGGCTGATCCAGTATCAAAGTTAATACTGGCCTAGCTAAAATTTGAATGACCATGGTTGTATATTTGACAGTGAGTACAGTCTAAAATTAATACAACATATAATACCAAACAATTTTTCAACTCTTCTAATGGAAATTAGATAAATTTGCAATCTTTGTTATAAGTTTACATGGACAGAACTTTATCATTCACAATCGAGTGGTCAATCTCTACCCATGAGTGAAAAGTTTAAGGTTGTCTTGCGGTCAATCTCACTACCCACAAGTGGAAGGTTTAAGGTTTGAACCAGTAGCCTAATGGTCAATCTTGCTGCCCATGAGTGGAAGGTTTAAGGTTTGAAGCAGTAGTCTTGCAGTCAATCTCACTGCCCACAAGTGAAAGGTTTAATGTTTAACCCAGCAGTCAACTGGTCTTTACCGACAGGTGGAAGGTTTAAGGTTTGAGCCAGTAGTCTAGTGGTCAATCTCTCTTCCCACAAGTGAAAGGTTTAATGTTTAAACAAGTAGTCAACTGGTCAATCTCTTTACCGACAGGTGGAAGGTTTAAGGTTTGAACCAGTAGTCTAGTGGTCAATCTCTCTTCCCACAAGTGAAAGGTTAAATGTTTAAACAAGTAGTCAACTGGTCAATCTCTTTACCGACAGGTGGAAGGTTTAAGGTTTGAACCAGTAGTCTAGTGGTCAATCTCTTTTCCCACAAGTGAAAGGTTTAATGTTTAAACAAGTAGTCAACTGGTCAATCTCTTTACAGACAGGTGGAAGGTTTAAGGTTTGAACCAGTAGTCTAGTGGTCAATATCTTTACCCATGAGTGAAAGGTTTAAGGTTTAAACCATTAGTCTATTGGCAAATCCCACTGCCCTTAAGTGAAAAGTTTAAAGCTTGAACCAGTAGTCTTTACCCATAGTGGAAGGGTTAAGGTTTGAAGCAGGTCCTATCAAAAACATTGACACTGACATGAACTTTTTCTTTGTAAACCACTTAAAAAAAGGCGTTTTATTATGAAACTAAAAATAAAGCTTGATGAGTGAATAGCTGTATTCCTCAAGGCACAGGAAATAATCCATAGAAATGGTGAATATATATGCCATTTCATCTTAAGTTCGTATCATTTGAAAATTTCTTGGTGTGAAGAGAAACAAACATATTATGTTGTGCTTGGATCAAATTATCACATTAGTGATCTAAAGTGAAGCTAAAGACAACAATTGCTATGTTCTGTAGCAAACTTACTAGGATTTGGAGGTGGAGTCCACATGTCTTGTGTTGGTACCTGGCTTGGTGACTGTTTTGGAACTTGAGGGGGATCCTGTGGTGTGGTAGGTGGGGCATGTGCTCCTGGTGATGGGTACTGATTATTTGGTGGTGGGAGATTAAGATTTGGATTTTGCCCTCCGTAAGTAGCCGGGTTTGGTGGTTGACTTGGTTGTGTATATGGAGATGGGCCAGGTTGGCCCATATCTGCTGATGAATCTTGCCCTAAATCTGGAAAGGAAAATTAAGATGTTTTAGAGATATGAATTGTTTTTCATCAAGTGGTCTTTCATTGTAAAGTTTTGTAATAAATTTGTCCTGTCATTTGGGAGAACTATTCCATATATTTTCAAGCTGACACAAATAAAGGCAAGGAAATGCGATTAACGTTTACATTTATAGAAATATTTACCACAGTGTAAATTCAAACTCTGGTCTATAGGATTTTTTTTTTCAATTTTGTAAGAAAAAAATACTGTATACCTGGAAATTTTTACCCTGTTTTTTTTCACCATTTTACAATAGAAACCATATTAACTCCATCTTAAATTTGCCCTAAATCAATAGAGCTTCATGGATAGTATGTTTGTCCATTTTTCAATTATTTAGCTAGAAAGGCTCATTCTCATTTAGCATTGGCCATCTCATCTAAAGATGAAAGTAGACAGGAGTGAACATATCCATTGTATACGGTAGTTTCAATCACAAGATAATAAAGAATTGATTTCTTTAATTCACAAAATTATGACTCTTCATTAAAAGCCCAAGTAAATTATACACATTTTCTGAAGAATTATACTACATGCAAAACTGATTCTTTTAACAGACAGATTTTGAAGAATTTAAGATGAGAGCCATGTAAATTCCATGCTTACCATCACCACCTTCTTCCACAGGCCCAGGTATTGGTGTTTCTCCACTTTTTAAACATCTGTGTATATAGGCTGCCTTCCACTTTGCATATTTTTTATTTTTTTCAATCTGAAAAACGAAAGATATCATAAGCATAAGACAGTGAGATATAAAAAGGAAAAGGAAGAAGGAGACCTTAAGACCTAAAACCAAAAAGCCAATATTATTCATCCAAAGCCCCCTACCTATCTACAACAAAAAACATCATTACAATATTCCCACCAGAAAGTCCAGGGGTGGAATTCTGGGCTCCAGAGGCATTATCAGATCCTCTACATGCTACATCCTAGTCTGTGTTGTTACTTATTACTGGTAAAATATCACTTTGTAGAATGATAACTGAGTTAAAAAATTGCAGGGATTTGTTACACCAAAATACATATCTTTAAGGCCATATATCCCTTAATAGTACAATTAATGGTATAACACATGGCTGTATTTTATTTCACTGGAAAGAGGAGACTAAACCTCATTAAAATATAAATGTCGTCGTTAACTGAAGTGTTTTTCACAGTTTTTAAAATCTGGGGTCTAAGGCTGAAACTAGAAATTTCAGAATAACACAGTCAAATTTAAAAAGGTTCAAACCCCTACATACAAACCCCTGTGTTTAGGGCAAAATAAATTTGAATCATTTAAAGGATAATAACTTTAGTTTCAACGTTCAAAACTTACTTGAATTTTTAATTTACAAAATATGATTTGAGGTGGACATTTATACTTAAAGGGTGCACATTTGACAATTTTCATAAGCTGTTAGATAAAAATGACCTTGACCCATTCAAATAAAGATATCCAATTTTTTGTAATAAATTAAATACAAGTTAACTCTTTAAATGTTTTTTTAGATATTAAAGCATTTGTATGTTGTCCCCGAAAATGTTGCTTTTCCTGGTCTTTTGAAAGAAAAGCTTCATCAATTTCTTGGTAAATAAGAGATTAAATATTCACCACAATGATTTATTAGCCTGAAAATATGGCACTTTCTTTGACAGTTATATAGGTATTAAAAGATTATTAAGCATAAAACTGAAATAGCATTAAATATACCCCCTCTATTTTGGGGGATTTACTGTACCCTCAAAATTTCTTCTATGCCCCCAAAATGACAAGTCAAAGGGTACAAAAACCACCAAATGAAAAAATGAGTGGGCCTGCTAAGTGTTATTCCCTTAACTTAAACTCATTAATTAGATCACTTTTTTGACACTGAGCAACATTATATATAAAGGAAAGTTCCACTTCTTAAAGTGTCATGCCAACACTGACAGGATACCTTGTGTTCTAAATCTCATACAAAGGATCTGTTACTTCCATTTCATATGCCAAAAATGTCACAAAGTATAGTTCCTTAGTGAAAGGTCTCATCATGATTTTTTTGCAAAGCAAATGCTAGACACAATTGTCATTGAGCTTATGATATGATATAGTCCTCTGAAGTGATACATTGATAATCTAACAACTTAATTTCTGGATAGAAAACTTCGCATATGGCACATAATATCATCATGTTAGTGAAATGTTCCTAGTACATAATATCGTCATGTTAGTGAAATGTTCCTGGCACATAATATTGTCATGTTAGTGAAATGTTCCTGGTACATAATATCGTCATGTAAGTGAAATGTTCCTGGCACATAATATTGTCATGTTAGTGAAATGTTCCTGGTACATAATATCGTCATGTTAGTGAAATGTTCCTGGTACATAATATCGTCATGTTAGTGAAATGTTCCTAGCACATAATATTGTCATGTTAGTGAAATGTTCCTGGTACATAATATCTTTGTGTTAGTGAAATGTTCCTGGTACATAATATCTTTGTGTTAGTAAAATGTACCTGGTACTTAATACCATCGTGTTAGTGAAATTTTCCTGGTACATAGTATCGTCATATTTGTGAAATGTTTTTGGAACATAATATTGTCATGTTAGTGAAATGTTTCTGGAACATATTATCGTCAAGTTAGTGAAATGTTTCTGGTACATAATATCTTCA
The DNA here is from genome assembly GCA_030159075.1 of Atrina japonica. Taxonomy (NCBI): domain Eukaryota; kingdom Metazoa; phylum Mollusca; class Bivalvia; order Pterioida; family Pinnidae; genus Atrina; species Atrina japonica. Next base: position 1,899,797 of record BROG01000048.1, on the reverse strand, counting down.
TGTTAGTGAAATATTCGTGATACATAATATCGTCATGTTAGTGGAATGTTCTTGGTAGGATGTAAAATAGCAACAAAGATATAAGCAAAATCAATATACTTACATCTTCACTAATTTCCCCAAATGTGCTTAAAACATCAAACAGCATTCCAGCAGTATAAAATGATTTCACAACATTCCTACAACAGAAAATGTGCAAGTATTATTCAAAACTGCTTGTACAGCCAATACATAATTGTAAACAGGACATGACGATACTATTCCATAAGGACGATACTATGCGACCCGGGGTTCGATCCTCGGATTGGGCATAAGGAAAACTGAGACAGTAAAAACCGAGGTCCCGTGTCACAGTGAGTGTCTTCAATGGCCACATACAACTTGATGGGACGTTAAACAAACAAACAAATTACATCCATTTACATCTCAGACCAGTTTGAGAGGTGGATTATGGCCCCTTCAGTCTGGTTTGAGAGATGAAGTTTTATTTCTTTAGACTGATATACAAATGCATGAGGTAGATCACAACAACCTCAATCTGAATAACCAACAAATTATGATGTCTTTACATTGGATTGACATGCAGATCATGACTTCTATAGAAATATATGAGAGGAGATATTTGCTGCCTACTTTTACAATACTTTATGACTGAAGAATGAGAAGACTAGTTGTCCAGACTTGTTTGCCAGTTATGATAGATTCAGATGCTGTCCAGTGGGGCAAGCTGCACACCAATAATTATATATTTTCTGTATTAACACTGTTCATCTCTTGCTTACTTGTTAAACCGTCCAGCTCTATCTTCATTGTCTGCAAACAGAAAAACTTTCAGGGCATAATTCTCTAAGTGTGCCTGTCCAACCACTTCACTCTGTATAGCTTCCTCTGATGTGTTAGTCTTAACCTGCCATAGAATTACAAACAAATAAACAGATAAGGGGGGTGGAGGTAACAACGTCCCTGAAGGTATGAGTCTCTGAAAATACGGTACGAGTTTCTACTGTGGATACCAAGGGTATACCGAGTCCACAAAAAATAAAATAAATCGACGATTTCCACCAAGGGATTTGTGTCCAACACAATAAAAACTCCAATAAAAATCCGTATGGTATTATAGATATATTATGAAAGAAGTTGTTCTGAAGACAGCTCTACTTAGAGTCGAAACATGTCAACTTGATCTTTCATAATATATCTATAATACCATACGGATTTTTATTGGAGTTTTTATTGTGTTGGACACAAATCCCTTGGTGGAAATCGTCGAAACAAATAAACAGACATAGAACATAGTTGACCAATATATAAACTATATGCATTATGCTCTTGAATGCAGTTGACAATGCCTCAGTGATATGTATCATTTTCCTGTAACTTAACCTCTCAATGAAAGCCATTTCAATAATATACAAGTGCCTCTCCTATCACAGGTGGCATTTTCATACATGGTTCTTTTTAGAGGGCAATTAGAAGATATTAGATGCCAATTAGATGGTTCAGCTTAGAGGCAGGTTCTAGGTTCAATTCTCAGTACTTCCTTTACAAATGAGGAATGCTGCATCACAACCTCAGCATAAAAAGTGAAGTCGTACTTCAGAGTACCCTCACTATTTGCATATATGTCCATAGAACTGGTGATGCCTCCAGCTATAGATGAAGAGTTATAAATGATTGCTATAAAAAACAAGAGGCTCAAGATGGCCTCAACTGCTCACTTGAGAACCATCTACAAATGCGGAAAGATGACCAAGAAGAATATATGTACATGTAGGCTGATCTGGCCAAGAAACATAAATATTGCTATTTTAAGAATTTCATCAAAAATTCTAGAAATCAAATTTCGGCAAAATTCTTGCACAAAAAAAAATTCTTTACCTAATTACAAGTAAAGCACATTAAATGAATGCATCAAAGTGAATGCAAGGGGAGATAATTGAGGAAATACTTCAGAAAGTCTGAAAAGACCTCAAAAATGCGTCAAATATTAATATTCCAATTTTTATGAAAAATACAAACTAGAACAATACATCCATGTAGATCACTCAGAAACAATCAGTTTTTTAATTCATGTAGTGGTTCTGGAGAGCAAGATTTCTAAAAGGGGTACCTTTTGGGACCTATTCTGCCCTGCCCTGGATCCACCCCTGAGCCAATCTAGCTGAAAACTATACACTTGACCTTTAGCACTTGCTTCCTGCAAAGTTTAGTCAAAATTCCTTCAGTAGTTTTGAAACAAAAGCTGATAGTGTTAATAATGCAACCCCACCTTTCTTTTTTTTTTTTAAATTTATCAAAAATTCTAGAAATTTCTGCAAAATTCTTGCACAAAAACATTTCTTCACCCAATTACAAGTAAAGCATATTAAATGAATACATCAAGTGAATGCAAGGGGAGATAATCAAGGTAATAATGCCAAAATTAATGAAAATGACAAAGTCTGAAAAAATTGATATTCAGATTTTCATGAAAAATACAAGCTTGAATCATACATCCATGTAGATCACTCAGAAACAATCAGTTTTTCAATTCATGCAATAGTTCTGGAGAAAAAGATTTTTAAAGAGGGGTACCTTTAAGGACCTATTCTGCCCCGCCCTGGATCCACCCCTGGGCCAATCTGGCTGAAAACTACAAAGGTGGTAAAGGACAATGAGCACCTGTTTCTGTCAAGCTTCGTCAAAATCCCTTTGGTGGTTTCAGAGAACAACCCATTCACCATGTATAGAAAACATTTTCCCTTTGTCAACCATGGTTTTGGAGCATGTAAGTTGATTTTCTACTCTGGCAGAATTTCAAATTTGAAGAAAATGTGTATGTGTAGCTCTAAAAATTCTTTACTTTATACACATAATTTTACATGTACATTTTGCAGACACAAATACGCACCTTTTCCAGATAATCCATTAATCCTACCAAGAAAACCCTACAGTCGGGAGATTTCTTGTCAATCTCCATTCCTCTCTGCATGGCATAAAGCCGACCTGAAACAAAAAACACATGCAAATTAGATCAAAGTCGTAATCATGACTTTGTACATAATCATCTATTCATAAATCTCAACCTTTCGTTCTTTCGCCCAAAAGGATGACATTTAGTATATTTCTTTATTCTCATTCTTTTCAAAATTGTTGTTTTGCCATGAAAAAATTACATTTAGTGTGTTAGTTAATTCTCAACCTTTCATTGTTGGGACTCGAAAAGATGACAATATTGCTTGATAATTAGCGATCTAAAATTATGTTAATTTGCATAAAAATGTCAACCTTTCATTGTTTCCCCCAAAGGATGAAATTTTATCTAGAGTGTTATTAAATCTTGACCTTTCCTAGTTTCCCCTTGAAAGGATGAAACAAGAAGAATTGTTTCATGAAAATGACGACAATGTTGCTTGCCAATTAGGGACATAAAATCTTGTCATTTCGCTTAAAATGTTTCTCTCTACATTGTACATAGATGTATATGTTTTACTCCTGAAAGGATGAGATTTTATTTTCTTAATCATTGACCTTTCATTCTTTTGCATGTTAAGAATAAGATACATTGATTGGAAAAACTAAATTGATCAAAATACTTTAATTCTGTGAAATATACAGGTCACACTGGATCATATTGTAGTTGTATATCTCATTGACTGGCATGCATTCTAGGTTGTGTTTGTAGTGGGTGCCAGTCAATCGACATATAGTTCTGACCAAAATATGAGCAACTGACTGAAAACATGAGAGAGAGAGAGAGAGAGAGAGAGAGAGAGAGAGAGAGAGAGAGAGAGAGAGAGAGAGAGAGAGAGAGAGAGAGAGAGAGAGAGAGAGAGAGAGAGAGAACAATGACTGGCTATGGGAAGGGTTCCTTTTGGTCCCCCCCGACCCGATTCACCATGAATGACATGATCATCAGGAAATGCGATTGTGAAATAGCTGTCAAAATTACACATGCCATGGAATGCACTTTATATAATTTACACGGCTAACGAAGATTGAACGACCCAAACTTACAATAGTAAGCGACCACTTGATCTCGCTTATCATGTTCGATTGCTGTCTTCAGATAATGCTGTACAGCTTTTAAATTTGGAGGCAACGGTGGTAGTGACATTTTGTCTAAACAATTTTTATATGCAACCTTATTTAACTTTCATCATAGGAGAGTTCCACAGCATAAGGGAGATTACTCCAACAATGTTAGAGGCATTATATCCGAAGTAAAGCGAGCTTTAGCCTTGGTTCCTGGCCCAATCTTACTTAGCCTGGGTTCCTGGTCCAATCTTACTTTGTCGATACCTCACACCGTTAGCATCAGTGAGCCATGGGGCCGTTTTACGAAAGGTCGTAAGTCCTCAATCCTAAGTTTTTGTCCTAATTGTCATGGAATTGACTAATCAGCGATGCGCGTTGCCATGGTAGTTAGGACTGAAAGTTAGGAATTAGGACTTACAAACTTTCGTAAAACGGGCCCCAGGATCCCAGGCTAAGCGAGCTCTAATATTATTGGAGTAAAGGGAGACAACATGTGCGAACGGGATATAACGACGGGTTAAATAACACGTCGAGTTTATGACAACATAATTTGTCTGACAATCCAGGACGAGCAATTGGGTGAAATAAAAAGGCAAGCTTTATATATCGCTGATGCAACTGATGAAATTGGGAAACATTTTGATGCTGAATAAAATAAATCAATTGTTATATTTAAAAAAGAAAAAAAAAATTATAAAACAAATCAAATGTAAAGTTTTTAGCAAAACCAATCTGTGGATCGATTGGTAATTCCTGACCTTCACTTGGTAATATATAAATAAATAATTTTAAAAACGCCAAAAAAATTCCCAAAAAATAAACAAACGAACAAAAAAAAACAACAACAAAAACACACAATTTAGAAGGTAGTAAAACCAAGTCCCGTAAGAATTGAAAATTCATCATTACATTTGTGTCTTAATTGTTTATTGCACCAATTTGAACTACCACTCATCTCGAACACTCACCAACTTTTATGATATTTCATATTAGAAATTATGCTCACAAAAACTCCATATTCTTCAAAATAGTTTGTAAATATCCAATTAATTGTAAAGTATCATTTAACACGTATTTAATGTTGCTAGTGAAATAGCAGTTTCATATTTAAATAAAGCTCTTGCACTTTATAACAGAATTTAGTGCGGCAGACAATTTTTGGCAGTATGTTTGTTTTGATAATTTTGTTACCTGTATCATGTTCCATGGTGTATTACGTTTTGTTCCTTTCCAGATTTAGTAAATTTATCAATGGAATATTTCTGAAGGATAAAGAGGTAATGTTTTTGTGTCTGAAAGCTACAAGAAATCCTCTCATGCCTTTTAAAATAATAATAATAATAATCTTAAAAATCCAGTAATGCATCCACTGGACCCCTTAGCATTTAGTTCTCTTATGGAGTCAACTTTCTTTTGAGATGGATACTGTAATGTATTGTTTGGTAAACAGGCATATTTTTATGAATGCCTCTTCACGTTTCCACATTTCAATATTTTTTTCTGAAAGGTTTTTGTTACCAGCTACCATAGCAAACTATTGCATTACAAATAATCAATCAATTAGAAATATGTGTAGTGAGTTATATTTATGTATTATTTTAAATTCAAATGTAATTGGATTTTATGTAACTCGCCCCTTTGAACAATCTCTAGATCCGCCACTGCATTAGAAAGAACTTATTAACATCTGTACATGCATATCTACAAGTAATCTAATATGTACACTCTTCAAAGCAGTTGTATACTGTCATAGGTAACTTTGTCATATATGGGTAAAACAAAATCCAGGATAGCTTCAGATAGTAAAAAATAAAAAGCTGTGACGGAAATTACAACGAAAAATAACATCACCCCCATAGAAATCAAACTGTTGCTCCCTTATAATTCGGTCAATTGGACCAATGAGTTACAGCTGCAAATAGACGCCCACTAAATTCTAAACGAAAACAACTTCAGGCAAAATTAAAAAAAATAAAAATAATAAAAAATAATAAAAAATAAAAAATAAATAAATAAAAAACAAACAAAAAACAACAACAACAATAAAACAAAAACAAAACAAAACAAAAAACTGTGTTTCCGCTAACATGTCGACAAAAACTAAGGTAAGTAGGTAAGTTCTTTTTTTTTTATTACTACTTATAAATTCAAACAATGCATTATTTATACAACTGATCTTTGCTGTTCTTGCCCGAAAACCAGAACTATGTAAAAAGGAAGACTACATATGTCATATTAAGTAGATTAAGAAGATATTCATTTCTCTCTAAAATTATACCTGTACTTCTACTGCTGTTTCTATCATTTTGTTATGTTTTTGAATTCCCCAATCATGATGATGATATTAGTAGGCCTATATAGGTCAACAATTAGTAGGCCTATATAGGTCAACAATTAGTAGGCCTATATAGGTCAACAATTAGTAGGCCTATATAGGTCAACAATTAGTAGGCCTATATAGGTCAACAATTAGTAGGCCTATATAGGTCAACAAGTCGTTTGTCCATTTGTCAATGAACTTTTTTAATATTTGAAAAAAAAATATTATTCTTATGATGGGGATTTCAAAAACATTACGTAGTGACTGCAGCTATATGATAGAAAAAAACCAAGTACAAATTATCTAGAGTGTGAAATTTTACAACTATATACATGTTCTTGAATAGATTAAAATTATATCCAAAGTATAATGTAGGCCTGCGTATATTATTTACAATCTATGAAGAAGCTGAATTGCAGATAATGGCTATGAGATGTGAACCGATGAATTCGGCCTACGTTGAGACATCATGTATGAAGAGATAGAACTTAACAAAGTAGGGAAGAAAAATCAAAATAGTAAAATACCTTCCTAGTTGCCATTGTTACTATATTTTAACATATTTCCAGGGACCTAACAATCGATGGAAGCAAAATGCTGAAATAAGAAAAAAATTGAGGACAGAAGGTCTGGCTCAATCTGTTGCTGCTTTAAAGAAAAGTTGAGGATCGGTCGGGTTAGCGGAAACGCGGCTATTTTAGGCATTATTGGCAGTATTTGGTCACATTATTTTCACATGTATAAGATACAAGGTCATGTAAGCATGTGGGATTTTCTGCTATAGCTGCTGTGTTCCGATTTCAAATTGTACACATTATTTTATAATATACAATGTCGATGTGATAATGTGGAACTCTCCGAGTGCAAGATTTCGAAAGTTTCCAAAGCAATGAACTCAATGCGTCTTAGTTTTAATGTTGGTGAATTATATTTATTTTAAGATCATCGTATGAACTAAGCCGATCATCGTAGATAAAGGACTCTCCTGAATGCGTTGAACCTTTTGGCGTTCGTTTCTCTATGTACAGACATGCCATATGGGGGACAAAAATTAAAGTTTTAGATAGCATGAAGGATGGTAGATATTTACCAATACCTTTATGGCAATCGAGTTGTTTAGATACCTTTTTACAGATGTTAGAAATATGAGAATTTATATTTGATTTGAAATCGATGGCAACGCCTAAGGACTTACGTCATTTTCAGAAGTTATATTTACAATACTCAAGGTAAAGCTGTCTAGTTTTTGACTGACCTTTGACCTATTGCAATGGCTTGATCTTTTCCTGGGTTGGCCTCATTCTGCCATTTTTTAATTAGATATGGTGAAACATGAAGTTGTCATTAATGAAGACATTAAAAAGTACTGGCCCAATAGAGATCCTTGTGGTACTCCTTTAAGTATGATTTCATAGGAACTGGTGACACAAATCCTAATTTTACACACTGGTTTCTGTTGGTGAGGTAAGACTCAATAACAACGTCCATAGCAGACGTCGATAGGTCAGATTCCCCTGGTTTCGGTAATTATAGCATATCCTATGGAAGGCAGGCAAACGCTTAACAAGTCCATAAGTATTGCTACGACATTATTTGCATCTAGGGCTTCCTTCCAGTCTTTGATGATTCTAAGAAGAGTTTATTGACAGCTCTAAAGACACCCAAGTATGGATTGACGATATTATTGAAGTGCTCTGCAAGTTGTCAATTGATAGCGTATTCAGTTAAGAACTTATTAGAAACAGTTGGTAGAGCACTAACAGGTCTGTAGTTGCCTTTCTTTTAGATACGTTTTCGTGTGGATGGGTACGACTTGAGCTATCTTTAGAGCATCTGAGAAAGTGGACTTCATGAAAGACATATACTTATGAGTGTAGTAAGAGGATGATCTATGACTGGTTGACTTGATGATATATTATCAAAGCCCGTAGACTTTTTAGCACTGATGTTATTTAATTAGTTTTTTTAACAAAATTGGTTGTCACTGCGTTATATGTAAGTTCTTCATTATTGTTGATTTCATCCCTCATGCATGGCAGAAACACTAGGATGGTTTTCATCAAATGGGATCTCAGAGTTTCCAATATCTTTTTCTACGTTCATAAGAAAGTTGTTAAAATTTTCACATACCTCAGACTATATGTTTGAGACAGATGTCATAAATGATACGTATTGGTACATTTGACATTCATTGTTTATCAAGTTTTGTATTTGGGGTAACACAACCACTCTTTTAAACATAAATTTGAGACAAAGTAGGTTTACATCACATTCTTCAATGACATATAATTTTATACTTTGATTACCTAATTTTGCCTAAAATATTTTGTTACCACTTGCATCTATATTAAATTTACAAATTATTATGTCAATTAGATAATTAGTTATGTATGTAATTACCGTATCAAAACTGAATAGAATCCACAACTCATTACAAATAGTTTTAATTAATTTGGAAACATGTGTAACTACGTAACAATGCCAACCATTGAGCTTAACTAATTGAGATTTTATCATCAATATTTGTAATAAGTCCATTTATAACATACATAAAGCTTTACGACTTATAAACGTTCCACGGTGCTTGAATCTACTCAACATACGAATATTTGATATACGGAAGTAAGCAGCCTAGTGATAACATAATATTATAACACAGAGTATGATTTGTATCGTACTTAGTAGTCCTTTGCACATTCTACTCGAGTGTTCGATATAATGAATATGTGTGTAAGCTTGTTTTACATCCCACTCACTTTATAAACTGTCATTGTCTTGGTCTTATCTTGATCTTCTTCAGTGAATCAGTTCAAATTAAACATTTGATTTGAATTACTACGGATTAATGTTTGACATGCATAAAGGCAAGATTCTATACAAAAATTACTTTAGTTTGGCGTCTCGGAGATAAAATCAATAAACAATCATATTATGACACACCTTTTTAGATCCACCATCGTTTTTTTATCAGTTCGAGTTGACAGTTACTGCGAAATTAAATCATATAATTCATATCTATAGCCAACGTACGTGGCAGCTAAGAGACAGCTTATACTTTTGCAGTGTTTCCATAATGCTGTATAATTTGGAGTATCAATGGCTATGTGGTTAACCAAAGTAATTGGCGTGAACTGATGCGAAATTGACAATGGAATAAGGTTGCAGTCATGTTGATTTCCTCAATCTCGCATACAATGATGTACATACTTATGGTAAATATATCCGCGCTTGATATCACGTGCATCGCACACCAGGAAGAAAAGTGACAAAGGGGAGATGTAGCCGGAATTTGTCGTTGTTAGTATTTGTATCAGAGATCTATCAACAAACTCTTTCGAGATGTCGAACGAAAAACCCACCCTCGATCCTACAGACTATCAAGGTAAGCTTTTTGTTTTTTTATTTTATTAGTTTAGACTCTCTTTTCCAGTTTATTAAATTGCAGTAGATCCAATAGGTTTGAGAATTGCAGTAATCTATGTCACCAAGATTTTGCTTTGATATGATATTTTTTTCTTTCGTCTAGATCTAAATGTTCATAGATAAAAAGAGAAGGAACATTTTAACTAAACACCACGCACACACACACACACACACATAAATATATATATATATATATATATATATATATATATATATATATATATATATATATATATATATATATATATATACCCCATTTGATATACATAAATGTGATACTTATATAGATGCTTATTTCCTCTGTTGCCAGATTTATTTATATATAATTTTTGTTTATTTCTATCAGAATTCCAAAATCCCCCTTCTTCAAAGTATGTGTTTATGTGTTTTTGTAAATAATTTCGATATAAAAAAATTATCATGTTATAGAATCATGAAAGTGAAACACGCCAGATTGAATGTTTTACAATATTAATTTCCTGTAGCGCCGCCAATTACTACTTGTTAGTTTGAAATCCTGCTGATAAACATATTGGAGTTCTACCGGAGTATCAATTCATTTAACTACTTCAACACTAAAATTTCGTACCACATATATAAAGAATGTAACGCCTGCATAGTTATCAAATTTCTAATATCTGTATATTTTATTACTTGCATTTAGAAAATACGCCAGTACTTTCACTCACAGTTGAACAGAAATGCCTTGTATTTTATTCGTGTATTCACTAAGTGTTTCTTTATTTTAATGATGAAACATAACGAAAGTTATCTACATAATTTTATTTCATTGGAGATATTCTATAATCAAACTGACATTTGCCCAAAGTAGCTTGAATTTACTACAGACTATAACTTTTCTACTCATCGTGTTTGATATTGTTCAAAGTTTAGCAACATATGCGTTTTTGTTGATGATCTTATCGCTTATGGCGAGGAGTACCAATAACCAAATGCCTTGAAAGTCATATCTCCAAATATTCAGACAAGTCACTATATATATATATATATATAAAGCCGGTTCGGGGAATACAGTACCCTTGGATTCTAGCATTGAACTTAATAATGACCCTTTTCTCGTTAAAGCGATATGAGCTGTCGTAGGTGAAAAATTTTACATGCCCATTTTATGTGATATTTTATCTCATATATATTCCAAAGAGACCATCTGGTGGTTAGAATAACTAATGCATGTGTAAAATTGCAACAATCTTGCCAAACGTAACCCGTAATATCAGTTATTTTTGTCCGCCATATTTTGAGCATTGCAAATTAACTTTCGGTAATTTTTTACGAATATTATCGAGTAACCAATAAACACGTGGTATTTCCAGTTAATATACATTCTATTCTTATTAACCCTTGCGTTTATTTTCGTACATCATCATTTCATACCTAAATAAGGCAAAGTATGTCTTTTTCGTCGTTTCAAAACATTCGTTTCTGAAATTGTCCACGTGCCGGGTATATCAGGTGATCTCGACCCATCGTATTCTCGGCTTTATCATTCTTGACACATATGATCATGAACTGCCCAACTCCACCGGACATGGCGGCACGATTGTAAAACATGAGGTACGCATACTTTTTACAGTTATATTGTTTCGATTTTGTCAATGTCAGCATTCAGGGTAACATTAAAGATCGGAAAAATTTCTTTAAGTGACCTGGTATATTTATTCATATATTAATCCGATTTTCTTCAGGTATTTAAAATAGCGTTGAAAAGCAGATATTTTATATAATACATGCACTTTCCAATAAAAATCACATCATGTATTTTAAAAATAAATATAAAACACATATAAATCGGTCGACTTTAACATAGTCCGAGCGCGTAAAGGACCGAGATCCCATGACCGAATTACGAAGTACATTAGATATGGCGAAAGAGTTTATCTGAAAGGTTATTGCATACGGAATACAGCTGGATTTTGTAAGGTACGGGAAAACTTAAATTCTAATAAAACAAATAAACAAATAACGAAAAGAAGATCTTTTACAACGTTTTACGTGTTTGATAATGTATTTGAACACACGTTTTATCATATTCTCGATTATATGTCACGGGCCAAAAATAACCATTGTGACAGCTTATACCGCTTTAATTTTTGTACTGTAATTTTGGACGGCAAAGTGATGCTGTAAGCAATATTACCATAGAAAATGACATTGTTTGTTGCATGCTTGTGTGCTTGCTTTGGCTTGATTTATTGAGCGAGGTGACTATTTAAAACTCCTGCCATTCATCCCTGTAAAGCAGGGAAAGATGGCTAGTGCGTATCTATGTCCTTGTTTGTGTGCTTCGTATTTCTATCGTTTTTTAAGTTCTACTACACTTGTACAATCCGACGCAGGAATCAATTTGCGCATCTCAGACCATTCACGCCTATTTAGGCAAATGTACTGATAGGAGATGAAAACTCACTTCTAAAAATCTGGCACGATCGGGGATTGAACCAGGGGCCTTCATGTTGAAAGTATGACGCTCTACCAACTGAGGTACTCTGTTTAAAAGTATTGATATCCAGGGATCGAGTTCAGTACCATATGAACACCAGCCCATGTACTTACCACCTAGTACATCGACAAAAGTATGTGTTACTTGTGTGTAAGGTTGAACATTTGAAAAGTACGAACTAAACTAAAACCAACGTTTTAATACTAATACAACCATTCGTATATAAGTCGTATTAGGGTAAAACTGTACATATTGTACTTCCTCTTCGGATTTTCTATTAACGTATACATATAATTAGGCTAAATATTTAAATATTTCAATCTAATTTGCATGCCACATTTATCATCATGATGAACGTAGAACTTTTGATAAAACTGATTTTATGCAATATTATACAACGCCATTAAAAACAACTGATTGATTTCTACAGGAGGAAAAGCATTTGGAGAACTAATGGAAATGAGAGCAAAAAAGCTGGATGATATAAACCAGGTAAATATCAATATGTCGTCTTTAATCAAACAAAGGTGTTTATATGTTCGAAAATGTGTATTGTTTTTTTTGTTTTTTGTTTTTGTTTTTTGTTATATTAAGCATTTCGTGTCCCGTCAATTAACCTATTGCCAAATGCCCGACACGACACCTTTTTGCAAAGTTTTCCATTATGACCTTACAATGAAATGTCCCGTCACTGATCACTTGTGTGATTATGACATCATAATCGACATGGACAGCCATGTGTCAGACATTTGGCGATAGATCAATAATTTTTCACTTTTAATGCGACGTCAGCAGTTAAAGGTAAAGTTCCACAAATATTGACTATCCTTAGGTATCTTGTCATTGAAGTTCTTCAACGTGTTACACATTACACCTCATATATATAACTTAAAATGCCGAGGGCTTGGCAAAGAACGGTAAATGTATTTTTTCATTCTCTGGACTTTGGCAGCTGTGCTTTTTATTATTCCAACATGGCGCGATATTGAGCAAACTCAAACTGACACAAGGAAAAAAAATTTCAAGTGAAATCAAATGATTTTACAATCGTTCTCTAGTATAATGTAGTTTTAGTCTGAGCGATAAAAGAGAAAATTTATAAATTTAAAAACGACCCAAATACTTAATAATTGTGATATAATATCAGTTGAATCATTTCAATTAGTTTTCGTGATACATTTGTTACCAAAGTTATTTTGTTATCTAAAATTGAATGTACAAATCCGACCTTCTCCTAGTAAAATTATTTAATCAAAGACTTGTCCATTTGTTTAAACTTAAAGTAAATAATTTCTGCACCAATAAGTTTGTATTATATATTGGTAAGTATCAGGATGTTTAATGGAACCACATATTTTTGATAAACCATTAAATAAATGCTTTTGTCCTTTATTAATTCTAATTCCACGTACTTCAATTTCATTTAAGAACTAAATTAGAGCATAATCGTTTTGATAAAAAGGACGCAGTTAATTTATTTTCATAATTATTCCTCTATAATGGTGTTCTGTATATAACTGTTACACATCCCCAAGATCTTATCCGTATAGTTTTAAAACAACGGAAATGATATTATATATATATATATATATATATATATATATTCTTAGGATATATAGTGTTGTTGGTTTTAGTGCTTTATGTATATATTGGTTTTAGTATTTATGTATATATATATATATATATATATATATATATATATATATATATATATATATATATATATATATATATATATATATATATAACTGTTGTTGTTTCATTAAATTCATTTTCTAAAATTACTTTTATACAAGCTCTCTAACCATGTGATGTACAATTTACTATTATTTTAATTTTCAGGAGTTCATTGACGACGACCAATATAAGGAGGTTGAAGAGATGGAGACAAAGTTAAACAAGTATAAAGGTCAATATCTTTATAAAAACTTATTTAAAAGCCAGACACTCTTAAGTATGACAATCATGCTAATTGTAGATATTTACACAACAGGAAGATACTTTTAGTGAATTGTGATTCAAATACTTGAGATAACTTCCCCAAATCATGACCAAAATAATACTAAGGCGTATCATTTATGTTTTCAACTTCTCGGAGTCGTGTCTGAGTTTATATATGTATCTTTATTTCCTTATTGTATGCAAATTAAACATTATATCAGAGTGAATAGGAGGTTGGATATAACGTTATTAAATCAAAGAACTAAAAGTACTGAGAGCCGGGCTTATAAATACCAAAGTAATAATATTGTTTATTTGAATTCGGACGGTATTATCAATTCATCTATACTCTCTGATTTTTTTAATTTCTTTTTTCGTACATATATTATTTATATATTCATTCATACATTTATTTATCTATCTAATTATATGTTTATCTATCTATTTACTTATTTGTCTATTTATTCACCTACCTATCTATTTGTTTATCACTGTACAATGTATTCATTATTCATTTATTAACAATGATTTTCGTGTAATATTTTATATTTTCCTTGTATATCTGTACTACACACAGGAAAATACAAGATATGCACAAGTCGTCCACTGGTTTAATAGTCATTTCGTGTACATAGACAGTATGCAGATTGATAACAATATGTTATCCGTAGTTAAATCAGATCCACAAGTCAGTATGTAAACATAGACAATTTGCAAATTGATATCAATATGTTAAAATCAATAGTTAAATAATAAATCCGGTACTCCCAGAACGGGCTTATAGCAGCCTGCAAGGCGAAATAACATTTTCCCCGACATCTAAATTCGCAGACAGATCAGTCACAAGTGAGAGAATACTTTGGCTATAATAATATGAAAACCTGGTTATCTGGACATTTTCATCGCCATTTAATTTTGGCACCAAGATGAGAGGGCGAATATGAAATGAAGGCGAAACTTTTAACCTGAATATTTAAAACATGGATATCTATAACATCCGTGAATCTGTGGATATTTAATTCGAATTTAAGACAGGATGAATAAGTTATCTGTCGCAAAAGGGCGAAAATGACCAAAGGCAAAAAAAAAAAAAAAAATGCCAGGTGTACAGTAACCCTTGCTGAAATGATTTGTTAGATTTTCAACTCGATTAGAGTTAATCAAAGTCGCAAATGTACACATGGCAAACCCAAAGGAAGCATGTTCAGACTTGAGGCACCCAGGGAGATCGTATTTGTCCCAAATTGTAAACGCTTCTTGAAAATGGTAAACTGTTTTTCACAAGTCAACTTTTGTGTCACGTGGTAAGTGTAACTGCTCTAGACCAATGGTTCATATAAAATAAGAAACAATGGATAATATTGGTTTTCTTCATTCAGAAACTGCTGAATCAAAAGAAGAAAAAGTTAGCGGTGTCCTTTAATTTGACATTTAGATATATCGACGACGTTTTGTCAATTAATAATGACAATTTTCATACATGTCAATGCGATATATCCCAGCGAACTACAAATTATTTTGATACAACAGAATCAAGCACACACGCTTCACACTTAGACATTTTACTTAATATAAACACAGACTCGAAATTAGCAACTAAGCTATACGATAAACGCGACGATTTCGGCTTTCCCATCGTAAATTTTCCACATTTAAGTAGTAATATCCCTCAGTCACCCGCATATGGAGTTTATATTTCACAAATGATCCGATATGCCAGGTCGTGCACAACATATGAAGATTTCATATACAGAGGTAAACTACTCACTGACAAATTATTGACACAGGGATATCGAAAACCGCGTTTAATATCAACGTTCCGCAATTTTTAAGGTCGGTATAATAGTCTTGTTTGCGACTACTCTGTTTCACTAAGTGAAATGTTGAGTTGCCTTTTCGTTGGCGGTTGTTGAGACGTCTGTACCAATTGTGACGAGGATTCACTCCTCACTTGTTTCATTGGACTTGACTGTGGACTCACGGCAGGTGTGACCGGTCGACAGAGGATGCTTACTCCTCCATGGCACCTGATCCCACCTCTTGGTTTCCAGAGGTCCGTGTTTGTCCATTTTTACCGGATTTGTATCTATGTCCTGGACATTGTATTGATTTATACTTTGGTATCTGAAATTTTTATATTTATGTGACAATATAAATTATATAAAATAAAAAAAACATTTTAGGAAAACAATATCGAAAAAACAGTTCTTATCTACAGGGAAATTATTGTAGTATATTTTGGAGACGGTGACAACAGAGAATTTCAGTGTTTCTTGCTTCAGTATGTTTAGTAATTGCTACCAGACATTTTGTTACTGGCATTACACCTTTGGTATTAAAATGGAAAAGTTTTATTTAATATATTTTGAATACTGTTAAAGATGGTTTATTGCAAAAACGATAGGACGGGTATATACCTCCGAAACAATGTATCAAATAAATTTTAGTGATACATGCATCCTTTAATTTCCTACAGCTATGGATTGAATTTACGCATTTTAATAAAGTCTTCATCCAACAGAATATCTGTCATGACCACTGTCCGTTTATTGTTTCTTCATAATATATCAGTCATTATTACGCTAAATATTTTTGGTCCATATAAATATTACTACCATATTGCTAAAGTTAGAATTTTTTTTAAAAGGGGCCAAAAATCCTATATAGTTAATGATTTACTGTTGCTGTAATAACCACTACGATAGTGTATGATATACCTAATGTTCTTTTTTATTTTTGGAAAAGTATTATCTAATTTTAATTAACTTTTATGTATTTTCAGCTAAATTTCTTGAATTTGATCTCAACACGTCTGGAGATATTGGTAGGTAATTTGTTTTCATCCTACATTGTATCTGTACTCTCTGTCTCTCTCTCTGTTAATACATTAATGCAGCACTTATTCTATTTCACAAATAAAACTAATGGCAAACTCCTACCAACAATTTACTTGTTTACATGTATTAATCATGTTAATTGCACAATTCCTAATTTATAAAGATATTTCCATTTAAAATTCCAACAGATTTTGAATCATTAAAAAAGATGTTAGAAAAATTAGGTCAACCAAGGACACACCTGGAGGTCAAGAAAATGATCGGTGAAGTTGATACCACCAATTCCGGAACAATCAGCTATAGAGAGTTTGTACTTATGATGCTTGGCGGCAAACGTACCATTCTTAGTATGTAAGTAAGAGGTTATGATTCTATGCTGTTAATAGTGTTTTATATTGAAATAATACAAATAACTACAATGTCAAGAGATATCTTAAAATGATACCAATGACATTTTTTTCTTTTTTCTCAAAATTTTAAAGTACATGCAAATGGTGTTCCAAGGGTAGACAAATCACATTCAATCATTCTGTGAGAAATGCATGTTCCAAGTAAAGGTTAGAACATATCCACTGTGAATTAGTTATAGAGTGAATGAGACAGAGTCGGGTTACATTATATATGTAAAGGTTAGATTATATCCACTGTGTACTAGTTATATAGTAAAAGAGACGGAGTCGATTTACATTATATATGTAATATATAAAAAATCTCAGATACCAAAGTATAAATCAATAGAAAGTCCAGGACATAGATACAAATCCGGTAAAAATGGACAACCACGGACCTCTGGAAACCAAGTAGTGGGATCAGGTGCCATGGAAGAGTAAGCATCTCCTGTCGACTGGTCACACCTGCCGTGAGTCCACAGTCAAGTCCAATGAAATACGTGAGAAGTGAATCCTCGTCACAATTGGTACAGACGTCTCAACAACCGCCAGAGAAAAGGCAACTAAACATTTCACTTAGTGAAATAGAGTGATCGCAAACAAGACTATTATACCGACCATAAAATTTGTGGAACGTTGACATTAAACGCGGTTTTCGATATCCCTGTGTCAATAATTTGTCAGTGAGAAGTTTACCTCTGTATATGAAAACTTCATAAGTTGTACACGCCCTGGCATATCGGATCATTTGTGAAATATAAACTCCATATGGGGGTGACTGATGGATATTACTACTTAAATGTGGAAAATTTACGATGGGAAAGCTGAAATCGTCACGTTTGTCATATAGCTTAGTTGCCAATTTCCCGTCTGTGTCTATATTAAGTAAAATGTCCAAGTATGAAGCGTGTGTGCTTGATTCTGTTGTATCTTTAAGATTAGATTATATCCACTGTCTATTAGTTATATAGTAAATGAGACGGAGTTGAGTTACATTATATATGTAAAGGTTAGATTATATCCACTGTGTATTAGTTATATAGAAAACAAAATGGAGTAGAGAAACATTATATATGTAAATATTAGAACATATCCACTTTGTATTAGCTATATAGTAAAAGAGAAGGAGTTGAGTTACATTATAGATCATATCTACTGTGTATTAGTTATATAGTAAACGAGACAGAGTCAAGTCATTTTATATATGTAAAGGTAAGATCATATCCATCGTGAATTACTTATATAGAAAGAGTCTAGTTGTTTTATATGTGTAAATGAGACAGAGTCGAGTTACATTATATATATAAAGGTTAGATCATATCCACTGTGTATTAGTTACCGGTATATAGTAAATGAGACGGAGTCGAGTTACATTATATATGTAAAGGTTAGATCATATCCACTGTGTATTAGTTACCGGTATATAGTAAATGAGACGGAGTCATTGTGTATTACGTTATAGAGTTACATTATATATGTAAAGGTTAGATCATACCCATTGTGTATTACGTTATATAGTAAACGAGACGGAGTCGAGTTACATTATATATGTAAAGGTTAGATCATACCCATTGTGTATTACGTTATATAGTAAACGAGACGGAGTCGAGTTACATTATATATGTAAAGGTTAGATCATACCCATTGTGTATTACGTTATATAGTAAACGAGACGGAGTCAGGTTAACTATGTAACCTAATACACAGTGGATATAATCTAATCTGCTTGGCTCATTTAACCATGTACTATGAAAAATATTAAATTGCGCAGCTCAGAATCTGACTGGTTAAAGACCATGAGACATGAGCTAATGATTTTCGCAAATAATAACATTCTGTTAGGAGATTACAAAACAGAAAGTAATTACTAACATAGATTCAAACAGGCATTTGCCTTTGAACTGGATGAAAATATTTTTACATTTCTAAAAGTGGATTGAAATAGGCAAACCAATGATAAAATGCTATGTTGGTTTTTAACATATGTACATATAAGGCCAAGTAATAAAATACTTCTGGTTCTCAGACACAGCTGTGTGCAAAAAGAAATCTCCGATGAAGCCATTTCATTCACATTTCATAAAAAAATCACCGCCGCGCATCAAGTAAAAATGTCAGTCATTTCAAAAGGCTTTAGTTTTTAAAATGATCCATTTCCTTCTATTTGTAGTTCAAAACTGCATTTCTAAAACCCAGTTAGAAACTAAAACAACTATTTTATTGACAATTCAACATGTAAATCTTTACCTTATGCCACAGAAATGTCACAGAACACATTGTGTGTTTTCTGCTGTTGTAGCAGTTTTTGGAGGAAGTGGAAGTTTGGTGTTACACGAACTGATACCAAACGGAACTGAATTTCAGGATGTTTTAAAATGATAATACATGTAACACTATATAGTGTATAAAAGATTTAAAATCTGAATTAAATGTAGGTGAATGATAAAAGTAGAATTAGTTACTGTAAATAAAAGTTTTAATGTACAACATAAAAATGGATAGCTATTATTTTCAAAAATGAAAACTTCCTTTTGGAATTTGCATTGATTTTAAACACATAGTAGAACTAGGTACAGCTTTGTAAAATAGTAATGATAATGATTAATGATAATTATAATGATACATTTACAATTAATGTTTTTGTAGTTTAAAAACATTTTTATGTTATGATATATATAAAATCTTTTAGCTATTTTATATTTTTGTTGATATTTCAGTTTTAAAACCAAAAGAACAGGACAATCACACGTTTTGTTACAATCTATTGAAGGTCTCAATAAAAGACATTTTTTGGTTACATAATGTCTTCTTTTTTTTTTCCTTCAAGGTATAAAAACAACAATTTTGAAATAAACAAAAATAAAATACCTACCTATCTTGCCAATTTTGGAAGGCTAATTGTCCGAGAACCAGAATATTTTTTTTACATGGCCTAAAATGTCACATTTGTCACATGTCACAATTTATGTCATTGATTTACATGCTTATCATGTTTATGTATTTGAGTCCCAACAACATAGCAATGATCGTCTGATATATAAGCAATTACATGTACACGCTGAGGAGCATGACAATCAAATCACTCTTGTATTGAAGAAATTTAGAAACTCTTGTGTGTTACTCAAACCACCAGGAACACTTATTCACATTTGATTTTTCTTTTTCTTTTAGAATATTATTCTTTGAGAGTTTAGGCCAAGGAGAAGAACCAAAGAAAGGTGTGGCACCAAAAAGGACCCTTGACAGTCTTCCATAAGCATGTTAAGTTTAACTTTTATCCAAATCTTTTAAACTCTGTTCTACGACTGCGTCATTTCAAATATGAATACTCAAAACATAATAATATTGAATTTTTTAAAACTTTTATATTCTATTCTATAATTGCTGTAAAATATGTATACATCAGATAAATATATATCTTTCTGTCAATAAAAGAGAAGATAGAAATTACTGACTTGGTCATTTATATTTATTTAGTCACCTACAATCAAAACAGACACATTCACACAGTATTGCTAAAACTGTGCCCTTGATCTTTGTATGATATATCTGCTGGAAATATGAATAATATGGAATCTGTGTTCATCTAACTACAGTGGAATCTGTCATAAGAGACAACTTTCTTTACCACTAAAATGTGTTCTTCTTAGACATGTGGCCCCTTATAAGAAATTTTATTTAAAGGATCATTTTATGAAGTGTTCTCAGAATGTGGGTTCATCAGACAAGTGGTCTCTCAAGATATGTTTCAATGTAATAAGAATTATTATATTTTTGCTAGATGAGCAGATAAACAACATCTCTGTAAAACACATGAAAATTTCACTGAATTATTAATCTCCTCAACTTACGGTCTAAACACTGCCTGAGCTACAGGCAATTCAGCTACGAAATTGATTGTAATGTGACTTGTAATGAATAAAGAGATCCTAGGTTAGTTACAAATCAAGACAAGAACCATTCAAATGTTATCAAGAATTACAAAAGTCAACTGTATCTGTAACTTTGTCAGTTGTTCAAAATTAGTATATTATAACAAATAAATCAAAGAATTAGAAAAAATTTACAGGCAAAACCGTTTTCAACTGACTATCTCACAATGATATAATCAGATCACTGTTCAAATTCTGTTCTGTATCAAACCGGTGTTACAAAATAGCAACATAATTTAAACTGCATCACTGTTTAAAATCTGATGAACATCACACCAGGGTTGTCTATTCCACATTTAACTTGTCTTATGATTAAGATAACCGACTTTTCCATCAAACACCGATAGTAAAATGACAAAAGATTGATAAACAATTAAACTTCTCCTGTCATTTGGTGTTTGCTCACTTTTTCCAAATGAGGTACATTGTATATCTCTTTGATAACAAGAAATATATTTCACACAGCTGTTCCTCTTTCCAAGTTCTGTTTTATCTCGGCTGTGTAAGTACCATAAAAACGCTCCAACTTTTTGTTGAATTTCATGTTACGTTCATTGATATAGTCAATATCAGCATCTTCATCGAAGGTTCTTCTACGACTGTAACGCTCTCGTTTTTTGATTCTGTAAAATAAAAATCGGTGGATCACAAGAAAGAGTAAAACGACATGCAATTGAGAAACACTATACTTCCACCAGGTAAGACATTAAAACACCAAAACGAATATTGTAGAAGGTTGCATCTTATGTTTGATAAATATAAGGGCTATTCAAGAAAAAAGAAAAAAGTGTCTCCAGGGGCAAAATGCCATTGATAAAAAATGTGTTGGTGGGGTGCAAAATTGCATTTAAAATGTGTTGGGTGGGGTATGAATAAAGAAAAAAATGAATTTGGGGTGGGTTTAATACTAATTTTGAAATGAGCATTCAACTCAGCAATGCCCCTCATCAATGATTCGCATCTCGTTGTGTTTTTATCAGTCCCCAGTCACATATTTGTATAATTTCCTTTCTATTCTCTTTCATATTTTCTGGTCAACAATTACATTTTTCAGATTGCTTTCTTTGAAATGACAAAAAGCACTTAATTTTATCCCTATTATTACCTTGTTTTACAGTTATATTTTTATATAATATTGTTTTATTGATTAAACACTGTCATATTGTTTTATCGATTAAACATTGGCATCTTAAAAATTATAGATTTATAAACACATGTTTTAGTGAACTTAGTTCATTAAATTAGATATTGGTTTTGTATAGATTTGTTCATATAAATGGCGCACTCCTGGATTGTGGTTGACGTTGTCATGTTCCAAGCCAGAAGTGGCCAGGAACAATTTACAGATAAATTCTTTGGTATGTTGCAATATAAATTTGATGTTCAAGAAAAATTATAAAGTTTACTGTGTCAATGTATGCTGCAATTGTTGTTTGGTCTAAGGTTTTTGACCGTCTATGTTTTGGTAGTCTTCAAAGTGAAAGTGAAACCAAAATCAGAAAATGACATCTGAACAACGAAAGGTAATAAGGATATCTTAACATCAGAAATAAAATCGCAATATATTGTTGCATCAATGTATTGTTACACCACTAACATGCATTCTCTTGACCACTGTTTTGCAATAAAAGACTAAAACTAAAAAGGATTTAATCTTATCCATTATAATATACGAAAAAAAAAAAAAAAGAACTTGATTATAATTTAAATTTGTTGGTGGGGGTTTTTCCCAAAATGTGAATAAGTTGGTACGGGTAGTTTTTTTATTAAAAATTATTGGTAGTATCGCTAAATTTCATGGCGCTCTGCACCCAGGAGGCTTTATTTTTCTTGAATAGCCCTAGAAAGATCATATCAAATTTGCAAAACAATTTGAGGACAGAAAATCTACTTAACAATTATGCTGCAAACAGATGAGTGGACAGACCAACTACAATATACCGCCTGATAAAACATGGGTTACCATAACATTCAGCTATAATATATTCTGTCTGTTTAGACAAGTTCAACAAATGTCATCGACTAATGCCACAATTGTAATGTTATTTTTTGGGGGGTGATTTAATATTTTAATAAATAATGTAATTGTAATGACAATATGGTATAAATACTAATATAATAAATATTATAAACATAATACCAAAGTTATAATGCTCAAGACGATCGTTTCTGTCAAGTACACTTCATCAGTTGAGCTCCAATCTAACTGGTTATTTAATAACTGGTAACAATGAACTGGAGTACTAGTAAACTTTAATGTATTATAAATATAGGAATGATGTCATAATTGTTTTAGTTTGACATTTGGTTACTTTAATCTACAGTAAACAATCAGTCACTAACATATTTGTTCCTTTTAAGTTATTTCTTTGATGTACATTAGCCAGATTATACAAATCATTCAATGAAACAATTGTTGACTTTAATTTATCAACCCAATGAAAAATGATGGGCAATTCACACATTGGACACATTAGACACTGGACTTAAAATTCACTTCCATGTGGTTGATAAATCAAGGTTTCACCCTCATCAAAAGTCAATAAGGCCTAAATTAAAGTATTGAATGTTTGCTCTTTGCCGACTGACCCATGGAAATCGCACCGACTTGAAATATTTTATATTTCCAGAATTGTCTGTTGTTTTTATCTGAGTCATAACACGTTTCTTTTCTGCTGATTGATGAGTTTTAAGACAACATGGTTAGGGTCAATTCAAGCACTTATCTAACCTAAATGAAGGTTACACTAAAACCAGGTATGATAATGACATACCTAAAAGGCATGGTAGTAATATTTACTTGTTTGTTTCATCAATACGTCCCTAAATCGATTACCGTACATGTAAACACCAAAATATTTGCAGCAGTTTAAGATAGCTTTATAGTTTAAATTATTTGACAATTTGTGCTTATTTAGTCTCGATTCTACAAAACTACTAGGATTACCAATACTAGGATTGTACAGTGCAACTTCCGAAAACTGATCCTTCTAAAAACCAATCACTTCTCGATACCGATCATGTCGCCGAAATCCGGATTTTCCTCTAATTTTTAATAGTAAAAAAAACTTCTAAAAACCGATCTCTCTAAATTCTGAACACCAGACAAATTTTCACAGCGAAATCATATTAATGTACTTAAAATTCCCTCTAAATACTAACCTTACCTGTGCGACTTCGCTAAGCTGTTCAACCGTGACAGAGATCATTAACACTTGCATGATTTCACGACTGTATATTCCCATGTACACGCAATTTGCCTCGGGTCATTTCGCATTTTTTTAACGTGCTGTGTTTCGATTGATATTAAATGAAATTAACTGGACGTTTGAAAAAGGATTTCTATCCAAATTAAACAAAGATACTTTGATTATTTTTAACGACACACTTCTCATTTCCCACTGTATGCCTATCGATGCATAATTATAGAAATAATTTTCTGGTAAATGATGAATTAAAACAATTTATAGATCTATCTACCAAGCTATTGAACAGGTAATATTGGCAGCTAATATTGATTAAGATAAATCAATTAATATCTTACGATGAATTTAAATTTCAAACAATCTAGTTTTAACACATGTTTATGAAAATGCCGAAAATAAGTGCTTACAAGTGTCCCGTAAGACAGTATCCCACAAGAGCTTGTAATAAGAATCTAGGTCAAATATTGATTTTTCAAGAAGAAAGCGAGAACACACGGCACTGCCAACCAGGCTTATTATTTGGTGTTTACATCAGTCAAATTTCATAAAAAATTTTAAATCAACAAACACTACGTCTAAATTATGAAATTCAATTGATTAACAAAGTACAAATTGACAAAAAACATTGATAAGATACACGAAGTATGAAGGCAAGTATATAGTACATACAAAAACCGGAACGGATAGTAGTGTATAAAACCGGAACTGACCGGAATTACTGACTCTCGGTCAACTTCCAAAAACTGAACCCTCTGAAAACCAGACAAAATTAAAGTTCTGAACGAGGATCCGTTTTCAGAAGTTGCACTATACTATGTTAAACAATTTGTTCCTATGATGACAAAATCAGGCAAAAACGACAGATTATCAGTTATCACCCCTCTTGGTAGCTGGACATCTTGGTCACACTAGTGGAACTAATTCATGTACCATGTGATACCTGATAACGTTTGTGCGATTCTAGTATCTCCAATGGTGATGGAACGTAACTCAACGTAATCTATCCGCTCAAATGACGTTATCGCAGGATATCGTCCACTAGTGTCATTCCATCACTAATAGAAACAATAGTCTCGTACAAACTTTATCGGTATCATGTGATACATGAATTAGTCCCATTGTACATACTTATAAATAACTGGAAGCAAACTGATTCCTGTGAAATATGGTGAGAATGCAGGATAAACACATAAGAGAAAAGGATTAAATATACTTGGGTTACTGTAGTTTTTATGCAGAACCAAAGATTTGAGTAAATTCAAATTGCAAAAACCAACAGAAGTGAATTTAGTAAAATCTGAGTTTAACCTGTATTATGTAGACCTAATTATATCTTAATTTTTTTTAACTGTTAAAGTTAACTCAAGTTATATAGAAATTAAAAAAAATTGGACCAAGCATTCATTCCTTACCAAAATAATGTGTGTCCAAAACATTGTTAGATAGAATACAAAATGTACAATTCCTCTCAACTTACTGTTTTTCTAAATCATCTACCATCCTATCCACAGCTTCTGGATTATCTTTGTGTTGTGTAAGACCGAGTGTGTTACCAGTGGCATAAAAATCCTCACCACTAAAAAGAAAAGAAATCAAAGATTTAATATAAATATTATAAACATAATACCAAAGTTACAATGCTCAAGACGATATCGTTTCTGTCAGTTAGATTTCATCAGTTGAGCTCCAATTTGAAAAGTATGTGATTTTTTTCTAAAGATAAAATGGTGTCATACAAGGCCAAATAATATCCCTAAAGGTATAGCCGAAATCCGTCTAAGAGTAACCACTGTAAAAATGACTAACTTAGCTTTAGAAAAATTTAAGAATTTAAATGGTGTTGACAGTGCCAAATATTACTTTAGTATAAGATGAACAACATGTGAATGGATGTTTTTTATTGATAGACATACAGGGTTTTTCCTTACGCATGATTTCTGCATCAATGACACATATCTTTTCAGGATGCACACAGTGAATGAAACAAAGTCCCTAGGTACACAGTATAACTATTTTAATTTTTATTTATAACTATTTTTAACCTGTGACTGAAAATTGGTATGTATAGTAACAAAATGCAAAATAATGTTTTCTCACTTGCTAATCTTATGTCGGCTACAGTCACTTCTGTGAGAAATTATATATATTTGATTATACTAAGCTGCTGTATCCGATTTGAAATATATATATATATATAATTAAGATATTTTTAAAAGTCCCTTTCAAGCAATGTGACTCACAAATTTAATTTGGGACTTTTAATTTTTATGTTATGGGTCACAGGGACTTGCCAAAATAAAACCTTAGAAAAAAAACCCTTGAGAAGTGCTCATACCTTCTATATTGGTAAAATATTAATATACATTTTAAGCAAAATTAGGAAAATAGACTTATTTTGCTAAAGGAAACACCCTTTAAATTCAATTTAAAAAATAAATGATATGAACAGATTTTTATCAAAATGTACATCAAAAGAATATATTACATCCAGAGTGGTAGAGTTTTTATTGATTACATTTATTGATAATTGTCGTAAAAAATAATAGAGGAGAAAAATTAATTAGCAATATTTTACTGACAGCGTTTTGCATTTTGTACCATATAATGATATCTTAAACAGAGTTAACTCCCTTGATTGACATACACTTTATCTTTCTGTCTTTTGTAGTTATTCATATCAGGTTTCATCTGTTTAGTTAAATGCTGATATTGTCTCTGAGTTGCTGCTTCATAATCTGCAGAGGAATAAATGAAAATAAATGAATAAAGGTGGTAAAAAAGATTTCTGAGATGCATTTGTAATTTCTTAACAATTTAAGTTTGAATTTTGAATAGTGTTTTATGCCACTCAACAATTTTTCAGATATATGGTGGTGGCCAGAATTTAAATGTGTAGAGAACTCAGTTACAATGTACCTGGGAACAGATCACCAACCTTTTGTGAGTAAACTGGCAAACTTTCTCACAAAAATCAGCTTAGGTTCCAGTGGGTCTCGAACCCCCACTAACCAGAAGTGAAAGACTTTATGATTCAAAGCATGATGTTCCAAGTACTTGGCCACAGAGGCCCCAACAGGTTAAGAATTGTATGTAGTGTGATACTTTCTGATTTTTTCAAAACTCTGTTGGCATCCAGGTTTGAAAAGTGGAGGAGTAAAACTGGAAATAAGTAAACTGATAAACATTTCCCATTATGATAAGGTTGGTACTGAGACACTCGCTGACTGGAAGTGAGAGAAATAATGGCTTCATATGCCATGTTCTAACTACTCATGTCTTTATCAGTTTTGAATTATACATGTAAAATATCACATTATTTAAAATAATGAAGGCATGATCCTTAGAGATACTCTAATAAAATTGGTTTGAAATCTGTCTAGTACATTTTTTAAAAATACATTTATATGCAAAATAAATATAGCACTGTCTATGATGAATGAAAACAGACAGAGAGCTAAAAATGATATATGAAAGTGTTTCTATTTAGATTAACACTCTATAGGAACACCATACATCCACAGTGCTACATTCTGGCATATAAAATTCAATTTGAGGGTACAAATATTTAAAAGTAAGTGGCTAATTACATACTATAAGCAAAACAAACAAAATATGTCATTTAAGATTTGCATTAACACCATGCACACCACTAATAAACAGTTAATTTTTATTTTTAATTTTGACTATTCTTTTATGTATCCTGATTATTTTGCATGAACAATTTTCATAGGGAGTAATCAAATGTATGACTTTTAATTTTGTTGCAACATATACAAACACTATAAATATTGTCCAACTGTCATCAAATTTGTGAAATATTTATGGAAATAAAAATACATATACATTTTTAACACATGTTCAATCCAGCAAAATGAATAACTCTTCAGATATGAAGTGGGATGGATAGAACAGACAGACTAGAAAAAAACTAAAATTGTCCTGATTTGAAGATGCAGGGAGTCATGTAGATAGAAAAAGAAATATATATATATATATATATATATATATATATATATATATATATATATATATATAGATATATATATTATGAGTACTTTATGGAAAGTTCCACAGTTTTACCTGAGAAACCTGGATCTGGATTTTTCTTCTTCTTCTTCCTCTCCCATCTCTCAGCCTCGTCAGCACCAATATCTAACAACTTAACCTTGTCATAGTCTTCTCCCCTCTCCTCTGCTTCCTATCAATAAAAACAAATAGTATCATATAGTAGGGTATTATACCAAATAATATCTATGTCATTGTTTTTTAATATTGGTTTTGTGTTGTTATTACATGTATATAATTTGTGTAAAAAGTGAATATTAATTTTACTAAAATACAGTGGAAACCTATTTTTTGAAATTCATGGGACCATCTCTATTACTTCAAGATAACTAAACTTCAAGAAAACCAAAATTTTATTTAACAGATTTTTCTATTCTTAAAAATCGGGACTGGCTTTTTAATTTTGACATATTCGAAATTTCTACTCATTCTATTTCGACATTACGAGATATATATATATATATACACACACATATACACACACACTATATTAAAGTTAAAATAAATCAAAGGCAAACGTCACTTGCCCAAAAATAAATTTATCATAATTCTTTTAGCATCTCAACAAGTTATAAAAACACATTTAATTTAATTCAACACAAGTGATTAAAAAGATTAAATTTTGGCAGTGGTTAATAACAACTAAATAAATTCTAGTTCTAATCAATATCTAACTTTATCTTAAATTTTGCAAGGTTTATTCATTCACCTTTTCTTATCAAAATTAAATAATATCAGGGCTATTCCGGAACAAAGAAAATATCAACACAAAAAATTACTTATATTTTAAAAAAACTTATATTTTGACTCTAATTAATTGTCAACGCACAAAAGACTTTTATTTTGACTCTAATTCATTGTCAATGCACAAAATACTTTTATTTTGACTCTAATTAATTGTCAACGCACAAAAGACTTATATTTTGACTCTAATTAATTGTCAACGCACAAAAGACTTTTATTTTGACTCTAATTAATTGTCAACGCACAAAAGACTTTTATTTTGACTCTAATTAATTGTCAATGCACAAAAGACTTATATTTTGACGCTAATTAATTGTCAACGCACAAAAGACTTATATTTTGACTTTAATTGTTAACACAAAAAAACTTATTTTGACTCTAATCAATTGTAAACACACAAAAAACTTATTGTTTTATGCATTTGATATATAGTTGTATTACCAGTACATCTTCATTCATTGTCCTTTCATTGATAAACTCCCATTTACATATTAATGTTTACATATCATTACCTCATCTGATCATACCTCTCTTTCTTATTGATATAAACTCACCTTCCTCTTCTTTTCTTGTTCTTCTTCCCATTCAACACGTTTTCTTTTTTGTTCAAAATTTTTGGGCAATTTGTTACGCTTATCCTCTTCCACAACTTCTTGGTGATTCAGTTTTCTAGCCTCATTCTGAAAATCAAATTGGGGTCATAGAACATAATTATCTTAATCTGGGTTTGTTTGTATGCTCTATTCTATTCTAAGAGTCTTTGTAAAGTCAATGTTAGTGAAGCACAATTCCACGATTTTAAAATGGTATCACACTAACATTTTGTGACTGTCAAAAAGTAAAGACACAAACAAACAGATACAAAAAACTCTCCTGAAATCATAAAAACTGGAAAATTGGCTTGAATGTGCTCTTTTAAAGAATATATCAATTTTATTCAGTGACAATATATTCTTCTGTTCATTGTTTTTAAGACTGCATGCCCAGCTGAGATGCAAGGGGGGGGGGGGATAAAAAAGAGCTACATACTGTACTTCTAAATCACTTCTATAAGAGTTCTTTATGAAATGTAAATTTCCCATGCAGAAAAATACAGAAACACACATTTTAGTTATTCATATTATATAAAGTCAATTACATAGTTAGAGAAAGGGCACATTTGATGAACCAATAATAATACTCAATAGCTAAGGTTATTAGTTCCCTGAACAACTTCATATATCTTACTGCAATACATCTAAAATGCTTGTTTGTTTCAGAGTTTGACTATGGAACTGATTGAGAAAATTATACATATACATATCATAAACATAAATAGACAAAATGTCTATATATTTTTAAAACAATGGTTTCAAGTTCTAAGAACGTGGTCTCAGAAGACAGGTGGTCTCTATAAACAGGTTCCTATGTGTGTACATGTAGTTCATAATTTACTTTTTAGTACAGAATTATTATCATGAAATATGAATTTAAATACATGTATAAAATTATGCACATGTATGTATTCTATATACATTTTTTGTACTCGTACAATGATCTAAATTATATAGTTTAAAAAAAATACCATGCGCATCTGAAGTTCTCGGAGTCTATTAATTCGATTAGTTTTACTCTTTCCAGAGCTGGTAGATGGTCCTGACTCTGTTTTTTGCTAAAATGAAAAAAATATATGGATTAAAATTTTATACGAGTAACTTACAGTTACTAACTATATATTAGATAGCTTTGAACTACCAAAAACAGAATGAAAATACACGGACTTTACTTATTTCATGTATTTGTATTTTCTAATTTGTTCATTAAAGCGATATAAGCAGTCACAATGATTATTTTTGTCCCCTGACATATAGTCGAGAATATGATAAAATGTGCATTTAAATACATTATCAAACACGTGAAACGTTGTAAAAGATCTTCTTGTCGAGGTTATTTGTTTTATTAGAATTTAAGTTTTCTCGTACCTTAAAAAATCCAGCTGTATTATAGTATGCATTGACCTTTCAGATAAACTCTTTCGCCATATCAAATGTACTTTGTAATTCGGCCAGGCGATCTCGGTCCTTTACGCGCTCAGACTATGTTAAAGTCGGCCCATTTTTATGTGTTTTATCTTCATTTTTAAAATACAGGACGTGATTTTTATTGAACAGTACATGTATTATGTAAAATATATGCTTTTCAAAGCTATTTTAAATACCTAAGAAAATATATCTGGTCACTAAAAGAAATTTTTCCGATCTTTAATGTTACCCTGAATGCTGACATTGACAAAATGAAAACAATATAACTCTGCAAAGTATGCGTACCTCACGTTTTACAATCGTGCCGCCATGTCCGGTGGAGTTGGGCAGTTTGTGATCATATGTGTCAAGAATGATAAAGCCGAGAATGCAATGTGATGAGTTGAAAATGGGTCGAGATCACCCGATATACCCGGCACGTGGACAATTCATAAACGAATGTTTTGAAACGATGAAAAAGACCAACTTTGTCTGATTTAGGTATGAAATGATGATGTACGAAAATGAACGCAAAGGGTAACAAGAATTGAATGTATATTAACTGCAAATAGTACATGTTCATTGGACACTCGGTAATCTTTGTAAAAAATTACTGAAAGTTAATTTGCAATGCTCAAAGTATGGCAAACAAAAAATAACTGATATTACAGGTTACATTTGGCAAGACTGTTGCAATTTTACACATGCATTTGTTATTCTATCCACCAGATGGTCTCTTTGGAATATATATGAGATAGAATATTACATAAAATGGGCATGTACAATTTTTTACCTATGACAGCACATATCGCTTTAAATACATGTACATCTATAATGTGAAGTTGATACATATACACTGATAATGGCCTACCAGGCCTTTTTCTTTAGTTACATGTACCAGGGGACCAATATTCAATCTCATTCCCAATGCAAAAAATTCTAATGCACATGTGTGTCCATACCGAATTTGATAAAAAAATGAATTTGGTGTTTAAAAACAGCAACTGTAATGAAAAATAATGTAATGGAGGGGAAAATACATTTAGAAAAAATATTTCATTTCATGCATGTAATTCATTTTCCCCAATTTGACACATTAAATAGACCCTATTCCTCATTGTAATACAAATGTTATTTTTCCTAAAATTGGCACAAAAGGGCCTGTATACTGTACAGTATTGAGTTATCTTTTTTTTGTCAACTACTTAATGCATAGGAATTTGTTTCTATCAAACAGGTTAAATATAACATACTAATGTAAAGGGATCACTGTTGTACCTTGAATGAACCTGATCATAAAGCGTTCCAATTTTCCTGTCTCATGTGTCTTATCTGCCTACTGTTATGAGTAGGCCTACACTGTCATTTACAGATTTGATATAAACCCTGAAACATATTTATTTTCTTACATGCACATGTATCTGTGCTCTCTAATAAGCAACAATGCCTAAATGAGCAAATCACATCTGTTTTATAATGCAATAAAAATATTCTGATCCCAAAGAACACCATTTGATTTGGTCTGGAACATGCAAACACCAAAAACACAGAAAATCCTAGAATTCACCAAAAGCACCAGAAAAAGCAACAAAAACGCCAGTATAAATCAGGTGATACTAAATGAAGAACTCTAAAGAACTGTGGAAAACTCTGGATTTTGGGGGAGTTTAGTGGGTGTTATAAAGTTGTATTTACTTAGAATCAATGAATACATGAGATCAGAACAATCAACCTACAAATATGCACTTTTATAGACAAAAAACTTGAATTTTATATATTTATAATAGAAATAATACAAGTGATGTTTGTTCTAGGCAGCACTTTTCCTTAGCATTTTCTCAAGATAATTTGATCAAACTCTAAACCAAATTATTTATCTATTTATTCATTTTCAATAAGTAATGAAATTAATTTTTTTTTAATTTATTCATCTATAGTGGTGTAAAGGATGTTGACCCAGATAGCTCAGTTGGTAAGAGGGTCCTGCTAGCGTTTGGACATTCATGGATTCGAATCCTGGTCTGGTCACACAGTCTTCCCTGCCTGCTTCATGTACTTTTAGAGCCCACTGTACATAGTGTGTGTTAAGAGTTTCATGGATTTCAGAGGTCAGAAATCTTGTTAGGGTGGAAGAGTGTGGTGGAGCAGAGAGTATCGGCCTAGGCAGCACAGTTGTTTAGTGTGTCCTGCTACATGTAGTGGTCTGAAGGTTCTGGCCCATGTTTTTATGCTATATAGTTTTCTCTATCCCAGCGTATCCATCATTTCGTGCAGTTCACATTACCAGAATAATGGAGGCGCTTCGTGATCGGGTTCTATGTTTAACCCTAGTCGTTACGGCCTAGTCTCTGTCTACAAAACGTTTCTTAGTGTGTAGGTTATTTACTTCGTTTGCAATGCGCTTTTAAGTAATGACTTTGCATTTCCGACATTTTGTTTATGTCACGCGCAAATTCCCAATGTAAGCAAAATTTTTACCATTAGTAGTATGGGTCCCTGGATGTAGTAGGAATAAAAAAAAATGTGAGCTTCTCTACATATATGAGGGCTTCGCCCTCTACTAGTTTCATTTTGGTGTATTATAGCGTCATTTCGGTTATTCTATAGACTAAAAAAAACGTTGTTTTCCTTGCAATTATTATTATTTTTAATCATCAGATAGGCCAAGTAAAACACCTAAATATTATAATGAATCTATAAATTTTGAATGTAATTCATAGAGGTACCATATTACTCGATTTATCGATATAGAATTTCTCATCAATGACAATGACAGCCCTACTGTACATAAATACCCTGTACACATACGATGGTACATGTACATAGCCTCATACTCATAGCCTACATAAGCTGCATTTAAATTACGATGTTACAATAACAAAGCTGCGCTCGCTACGAGGTAATGTTTTAGTTCATATTATAAGAATATCTAACCATGTAACGTGAGAGCCTACTGAATGTTTACTTGTTGCAATAAAGCACGGAACACTATCAAATAACATCATTCATAAACAAAACTTACGTCTTCCATTCTACGTGTTGAAATTATAAACAAATGTCGAAGGTATGCATCAAGTTATTGTATTATTTCCTCTCTCTTTGAAACATACAAATGACCAAGCATTCGTCGGAAGTAAAAGTAAAAGAAAAACCTTCAGATATACGGACTGTCCGGATATGTATCTTTTATCAGGTCGTCAAATCAGTTGATAGCGATAAATACATTGCAGTTTTGAATGAGTAGTTTATGTTCATGCATTTCAATATTTGTAGATGATATAATACTATTAGAATATTTTAGTCTTATTTGATTCAATTTAGTATCTTTAGTGATGTGCTATCTCTCTCTCTCTCTCTCTATTTGTAGATGATATAATATTATTAGAATATTTTAGTCTCTCTCTCTCTCTCTCTCTCTCTCTCTCTCTCTCTCTCTCTCTCTCTCTCTCTCTCTCTCTCTCTCTCTCTCTCTCTCACAACTTGTTTTGTAAATCTATTTTTCTTTAGACCTACAGTAATATTGGTTAACTATCACTACTGTACAATTAACCAATTAATATTTGTTATGTCCATCTATCCTTCTCCTTATTTGTAAGTACAGTTATTCCATTATATTATCACACTTTTATGTACGATCATGTGATCATGTTATTATTTTTTTTTTTCGTTTTTATAAACTAAATTCTCTTCACATTTACGTCTGCATTGAAATACACGTATATTCACAATATGGTTGACTTTGTCTACATATATAGCTTACAAAACACTTATTTATTTATTTATTTTGTCAAATACATTGTTGCTGTATTGAGATATTAATGCATATATGTTTGACACAAATAAAATTATGTTTAAACTAAAGCCTTATATAACGCTCGTTTTAGTATATTTCAGTTTTTACAAAACAAATTACAATATAATTCATAGGCCAAATTTCTGTCTCTATTTTAATTGACTTTTCTTCTCTTTTTTTTTCTTTTTTTTATAGTAGTAGAATCAAACCCTAATTTTACCAAAAAAAGTAACTTAAAATCGGGACAGAATTTCGGGCTATATAATTTAAAGTGATGTAATGCCAGCTAAATAAATCTTCTTTTACTACTTGAAAAGTCGCAAAGAAAGTCAGATTTGTGATTTCTCTTTTAAAAAGTAGATAACGCTAACATCTTTATGTCGATTCAAGGTGAATAACTCCAACAGTTTTACGTTAACTCAAGGTAGATAACTCAAATAGCTGTACGCTGACTCAAAGTGAATAATCCAACAGCTTTATGTTGACTCAAGGTTAATAACCCCAACAATATATTACATAATTATGTATTATATACGTCTCTGATATAAGAGTCTGTAGTCATTAGCATAATCCATGAAAGCAAGTTCCTCCATCCATTAATATCAATCAATTTTAAATCAATCAATTCAAAAAATTATTCGATTCAAAAGTGTGATGATATGGACCGCTGACCAATGTTTCCACGATGTGGGTTCCTGGCTGCCTAATGAAAACTGAATCAATAGTGGATTCAATGGGGGCGTGGCAAATGTTCCTCTTTGGACGCCAAAGTATAGGTTTATATATAGTAAAAATTCTCAATAAGAACTTCGCAATATTGTTTTCAGTTAAACGTAATAAATGATTCTTGCTTATATAGGCTATTGCTTTAATGGTACTGACAAAAAGAATTTGGGAGAGATTTGACAATCTTCTTTGTATGGTGGCTTCGCTCAGAATAAACCAGAACTCACCATTTTGCGTTTAGTAAAAAAAAATTGGGGGACGCCCAAAATACTTTACGTCCCCTCTTTGAACATTCCTGAATAAAAAAGATGTGTTTGGAGTTTTTCTGATTTGACTTAGAATCTTTTGAAAGTAAAAGTAAAAGTAGCTATATGGTTGTTCTTGATAAAGCATATATTGTAACCCCAGAAGTGAACCGACGAAGTATTTAGGGCTGTTATTTTGAATATGCGGTTATATCAAGTACTTCCAATGCAACGTAACTTGTATCATAATCTGTGACGCATACTTCAACAAACAGGATAACTTTGTGTAAAATAGCTCAGGAATTACACATTATACATGACTATGTGTA
This sequence comes from Atrina japonica, assembly GCA_030159075.1. Taxonomy (NCBI): domain Eukaryota; kingdom Metazoa; phylum Mollusca; class Bivalvia; order Pterioida; family Pinnidae; genus Atrina; species Atrina japonica. The sequence continues at coordinate 1,863,369 of BROG01000048.1, read as the reverse complement.
GCCTATATATCTCTGATATCATATCACTGGAAACTGTCAACATGGAAAAAAGGTAAGAAAGATAAATAAATAGACCGACCGAGCGATGGATGTATAGATAGATAGAGAGAGGAAATCTACAGAGAAAATCGTATATCTAAACACCAAGTGGGGTCCGTCGGGACGTGCTGACTTCCCACACACCTCTTACATTATTATTTTACAAAGTGCCTCTACACACACACACACATGTATACATGTATATAATGTATATATATATATATATATATATATATATATATATATATATATATATATATATATATACATATATATATATATGCATAGGCGTCGGAGACGGGGGGGGGGCTAGGGGGGCTTAGCCCCCCCACTTTTTTTGCAAAGATAAGCATAGGTGTTGAAAATTGGGGCTTAGCCCCAAAGACGTTTCTGGCGTGTGTGTGTTTTAATTTGGTTTAGCCCCCCCACTTCTGGCGTTTGTGTGTTTTAAGTTGGTTTAGCCCCCCCCACTTTCAATTTGCTTCCGACGCCTATGTATATGTTGACTTTTCGTCAATTTACTTTCAAATTTACTGCATTTATATCTATATATATATATATATATATATATATATATATATATATATATATATATATATATATATATATATATATATATATATATATATATAGTGTAAATTTAAAATAAATAAATCCTGTTGTTTATGAACGAATAGTTTAAAAGCCACCCCTAAGTATCCGCCTATATTAAATACCGACTGTCTATTCACGGGTTGTTGTTGTTTATTTTTTACCGTTAAATGTGTTACTACACGTTACGCCCTGCATCATGTGCACCTGGTGAATTGCAGAGAGAATCACCAATTCCAGCACCGAGACCAACAAGGGACAAGATGAAACCTGCGTGGACAAAAGATTATGTAATGATGCAGCAGAACACCTGTCCTGATTGGCTTCAGAGAGCCAAGTATCTTCAGAACATCTCATCTGATGGTAATCTGAAGGGTATGGAGAAACAGGTGTCTGAGGCATTATTAAATATCATTGTTGGTCATCAGTAATACAGTATCTGACTGTTTGATAATTTTTTATAATTTGATATGTATATACATGTAACTGATTTTAACGGGCATATTTATTACAAGAACTTTATTATATTTCAGATTTTCACATTTTGAATGACGCGGACGTCATTCCCAGATCAGGGGGGAGAATGTGGACAGTGGTGAAATACTTTAAATTTGAATATAAATATTAAAAAACCAAATTTATAATTTTAAATGTCTTGTCAATTCAATATACAATCAAAATTAAATGTGTGTTTTGTCATGTGTTCTGTCCAGGTGTGGTCATTGTGTTTTGTCTATGTGTGTGTGTATGTATTGCCTTAGGGTTTGTTCTGTACTTTTCTTACCTGTGTTTCTTTGTGTATTAATTAATTAAGTCAGGAGAGAGAGAGTGTAGTATGTATTGGCATTTTATATTGGTCAGTTATGTTTGTGTTATTAAGTTTTATTGGTCAGTTTCTTTCCCGCCGAGTTTGACTCTGTTTGGGGCAGTAGACAAAGAACCTTACTGACAGACAGTCAGACATTGTTCTACTCACATATGTTTAACCAGAATCTAACATTGGGTAAGTTTCAATTATTTATTTACTAATATTCTAAATTCACTTCTTTATATTTGAAAGTTCAGAATGAGAGATTTTTTATAGTAATTGTTAAATAAAAATTAACTGGAAAAGTATTTGAAAAATATGTTTTAAAGTTCAGAGAAGAGTAATTATATTTTTCTATTATTGTCTAAAAATCCTAAACTATTATTTTAACTACAGAGTGTTTTTATATCTTTTAGTAATACATAAATTTGTAACCTTACAGAGTGGTGTTGTAAGCCATATGGAATAAAAGGGAAAACTGTATGTTTGAATATAAACTCAGTCCCATAGACGGGTTGAGAAATTATTTGTATATATATCGTAATAATAATTGGTAACTTTTTGCTTTATGTAAAATGGCTAAATGATTGTATTATATAGTCAAAAGGGAAAATATTTATTATTAAATATTTTGAATTATGTCCCTTGAATGTGATGTAAATGAGTTTTTGTATAAGACCCTTAAAGTGGAATTTAATGGCATTATCATGTTATTTCAAACCGTAATTTCAGAGCCATTATTTGTGCTAAATTGTATGTGTTTTATACTATATGTTTGTTACTATTTTGTGTACTTACTATTGTTATATTGTTATTTCAGGGTTAATCTCAACTATCTCAACTTACTGTATTCAATCAATCAGATATATTACATCAATAAAATACGTCGTCTGAACCCTAACAGTGGTTATAGTGTTGTATTCTGCATGGTGAAAAATAACCCTGTTACATTACTACACGTTACGCCCTGCATCATGTGCACCTGGTGAATTTATGTTACTTATTATGTATCGTACAGCAGTAGGCCTACCCTAGGTGCTGTGTTATCGATCAGTGAAAACCGGAGGGTATTCACCTATCTAGTCCGAACATGCCATTTTAAATGCCTTTAAAATGTATAGTGGTATATCCCAATCTATTTTTAGATCAGTTTACCTGTGGATGACGTCACCCTAGGTAAACAAAGGCTATATTGCGAATGGAAAAGGTATCTACATATTCATACATGTTAACTACCTTATATCATTATGTTCCGATAAAAATCCCCAGTTTCTTTTTATATTTTATTAACACTGGTCATACATTTGTGTTTATTTGTCAGAGGAAACACTGTGCTTACAACAGGTAAGAATCTTGACACATCTATTCCTCGCCATTATGTTATGTACAACATACACAGTACATTCCTATGTAGATAGACGGATACTTTTATAAAGGATTCTTTTATTGTATATGAATAGTGTACAATGCTAAACACACAAAGAATTGTGTTTATAAAGTATTCCTATTATCCGTATATTTTATACCTATATAGATATACCTTAACACGTACTGAAGTAACGTACCGACGATTTAAGCCAGTGAGTAATAGGAATGTGTTGTGTGTACGTTATCTAATCATCGTAAAGAAGAAGCCTACCGCTGGTTGTCAATATAAACATTTTGATCTTATTTTCTTTCACGATGACTATGTATATACTTGTATAACGCCAATTGTATCCGACTGTTAACTTAATATACATATCATTTACTCATATTATTGTTTTACAGACATTTACGTATATAATTATGTACTGCACTAAAATCACCGTGGAATTTGTTATATACATGTACATATATTGTATACAACGGACGTGACAACAGCTGATCGAGATCGATACTTTGGTGTCATTAACCAAACAGAACATTCACATATCGATTCTATGTGAATATAACACCGGGTTAAATAAGTATAAGTTATTAGTGGAGTAATGATGTTTATACTTTTTATTGTAAAAATAATTGTATACAATCTTAAAATGTAAAAGGGAAAGCCAAGGACTTCCGATATGCTTACGTATCACTAGGTTTATCAACGGTCAATGATACTGTTAGTAATGACATGAATTACCCTATGGTCAATAATGATAATTGTTAAATGCACGTTTGTTCAAACACGTACAGTGAGCATCGAGCAACAAATATTTACAGTTCAAACCGATAGCTGAAATATTTAACATCCATATTGCCTTATGTTTGGCAATTTTCCAAAACATAAATTAAACAATTAACAAAATGGATTTGTTATGTTAGCCTATGTCAAAATGCGTACCATCATTAAGTATGATATAACCATTCTCTGATACACAAATTAGGATATCGTAATTCATTGTTTTGGAATTCAATAATATCAACTATAAAGCCTGACATATATCTACAGGTATTGTATACGGAACTATTTACAACTTTTATCCACAAAAATTTTAGTGACGATAATTCTTGAATATTTTACATATTATCTGAATTTTTCAATTTAAGTGTGTCCTGTTTTATTTTTTTAATTTACTAGACGGATGATAAATACAGAAATAAATAAAACATTTCAATTTTTGTATTTGCCACTCACCTAGTAAATTCAAAAATGAAACTGACGTTTAACAATTCGTTACAGCAATATTCAATGTTCAAAATATTGAAATAATAATTCTAAATCTGATATGAGACATACAAAAGAATTCACGAAAATAGCGCAATAAAATAACAGTGCATAGTGTCGATTTCCAAATACATAATTATATATATATATAGAGAGAGAGAGAGAGAGAGAGAGAGAGAGAGAGAGAGAGAGAGAGAGAGAGAGAGAGAAATACAGTGCAACACAGAGATGTAAGTTACCGCGGTGTTACCGCGGTGTATGTCAACATCCATGTCCCGTTTTTTTTCGCTAGATTAAACAATTATAAAAGCAATATATAAGGCTGAGTTCAATATTTTGTTATCAAGAGGGTTAACTAAGTTCAAATGGAACTAACTGAACAACATTTGAGCCAACATATTGTGGCGAGTACTAATGCGTATTTAATTTGTTTATTATGTAATGACAAAAAAAAAAGATTGACATGTGACGACATGTATATTATACATTCACTGATAAAAGTTCGTTGTTTTCAGAAAATCCGGAAAGAAATCAGGATGCCGCAGAGGTCGGGTCACAGACATCCTACCATGCCAATCAGTAAATGCGATAGTGAGAGTTTATCCGAGTTCATGAGAAGCAGAGAGTCATTGGTTGCTTTAAAAGAAACTGCAGAAGATAGTATGGAGAGCAATAACAACAAGCCAATAGCATCACCAGTTCCAAACAAACTACACAGAACGGACAGTTATAAGGCTGCAACAAATAAACTTAACAGTATATCTATATTGGATAGTGATGCTCAGTTTCGAAAAACGGAATATGAAAAAGAAAAATATAAATCTCTACCTGTTTCAAGTACAGTGAAACCGAGAACAAAGAAACCAGGAAATTTAAAGAGACGTAGTGATCACGTTATCGAAAGGAACAAAGTTAAACGCCAAGAATCCGGAGTTATCCCTTCACCGGATACAGACGAAGACCAGATGTCTGTTGTGTCCGAACGCAAAAAGAAAAGTCGCTTCCAGAAAGCAAAAGAAAGGATTTTACAGACATTTCAGAAACAATCCAAACGTGATGATGAACATAGAGTAAAAAAGAGAGAGCAAGGAAAGATAAGGACATTGAAAGATAATAGAAATAAGATTTACAGAGCTAAAATAGAATCAGCTGAAATTATACCCGAAAGATGTGACACATACCCAAGAAGTGATCACGCTGATCTTTCGCAAATCAGAAGACACTCTAGTCATTCTGAAACAACGGGAAAAGGATCTACCAGGAAAGTGTCTGATTGTAAGTTTTCCACAAATCTTAGAATTATGCAGTTCAAATCAAAATCATATTCTCTATATTGTCGTCCTATTGATGAAGAAAAATTGCGTTTTGTCATTTTAGTGCAGTACTGTGACATCTTTGAATGACTGTGTGTCTCACACTTTTATGTATGTGTAATACTATGTATGTAGGTAAGTAGGTAGGTAGGTAGGTAGGTAGGTAGGTAGGTAAGGAGAGAGAGAGAGAGAGAGTTCATACAACTTTGTAATTGAACATTATTTGCGTCAACTACGTTACATGGTTAAACTGTAAGTGCAAATACTACAATTTACTGTATTTTTATGAACATACATGAATGTATATAAATATAGAAATGAAAATATTGAATTGCATACTTGCCAAATCCTAGGCTCACCAATTATTTTCTTTTTAGTGAGCTTTAAAGTATTTATTTATTTGATTGTAAGATAATTTTGCATATATATTCTGGCCTTTTTATCTGTTTATTAATTTTAAAATATCCTGTCATCGAAATTCATAAAAATCATTCAAAATTTTTATCATAAAATATTCTTATTAAATGAAAAATTATCATTCCTGACATTGCTTTGATGAAAAAAAGCTAAACAGTCTAAGCCGTTTTTTTAGTTCCTTATATAGAATGTACCTTTGCAGGACAAATTAGATTTATGTGTACAGATTTATCAGTTATTTTGTTTTGATTCTAGACTGTAAAATAGTTTAGTAAGAACCATACTCCGTTAATGTAAAAGTTAAAATGATTTGACACTCTATACATGCTGCCATGCTTTACCATATCTTGAAGTCCAATCTATATACATGTATTTGACATGTTACCAACATATAAATTGTGATAATTGTTTGTTGTACGCTGGAGCCTATAATGAATTCTAATTCAGTTTGAGCAAAACTTTAATTTTATTTACTACCCATTATTTTACAGCCCAGAGACCCATGACTTGGGCTTTCACGGAAAATGAAAGTAGAGATGCACCAAGAGAAAAAACCGGGATTTTATCAACAGTCACCTCGAAGACACCCGAATCGAATGATAGTGTTAACAGGATTTTTGAAAAACTGTTAATGAGTGATTTACGGCCTATTAAACGAGAATCACGATCTTCATCGAGAAAAGCTCATTCAGAAAATGAAACTGGCTTGATGAATAGCAACAGTGGTAGGGGCGATCGATCAACACTGTCTCTTAAATTAAGATCAAACAGACCGCGGTCATTTAAATATGTATCTGAAGAGAGGTATGAGGAAAGAAAATCAAGTTTCGGTGAAAAATGCCAGCAACAGAGATATTACAGTCGACAGGTGTCGACATACAGTGATTTAGATGTCGACGGCCACGATGACGTAGATAGAGGAGAGCAGAGTATGTCAGTGGATTTAAAATCGCCATTAAGTGACAAAGGTGAGTGCTGGTGATTTTCATTTTCATAATTTAAATTCCGGTAAAGTATTTGTCAATAAGTTGCTAGGTATATCAAATGTATTATTTAATTTATGCGAAAACCAATCAATTTCTTTCATTATTTGAAACTGATACTTGGAGTTAACAAATAATATCACAAGTCCACTTGTATTTATCGATGATGATGATGATAATGGTGATGATGATGACGACGATGACGACCACGACGTCGATGATGATAGATTACAGGAACCTGAATAAATGTAAATTAAATATATTTGTTTCTGTGAATTTTTAAACATAAGAGATTATTGCTAATTACAAAACATGATAATTATGGTTTTGGTTTTGAGAGGGCATTGAAAACCAGGATGTTTTCCTCCCACTGTTTTATAATGATACGAAATTTCATTGATTTTATATTTTATCAAGTAATCCACAAAAATATATTTTACAAAGTCTATTCTATTGTTTTATATAGGAGAATTTGACAATGTTCCATTTGAGGAACTACCACCAGAAGAAAAAGAAAAACGTGTCAACGATGTTGCTAATCGTTTGAAACTTATTGCTAAAAGATGCGTTTCTAGGATTGAATCTGAAAGTGGTTCAGAAATTGAGTCACCGATGCGTGACATGAGACCAGGCGGTAAATATATGTTTAAGATTAATAGAAAAAAGTGAAATAGCTTTTACATGTATACGATTGTTATTTAAGTTTTGAATCCAATAACTAATATATTATCACCACATTTCAAATTATTATATTTATATTACATACCATAAGCATTTTACGGATCAGTGAAACCATTTATTTGAGATATGAATTTATTTACTAAATTCTCATTAATTTTCTTTCTATGTCGTCTTCATGATTTATATTATGAAGTAACAGAAATTTGGTTTTCAACAGATTTCCAGTTAGTCGAAGAAATAATAGCCGAGTTACGTAGAGAAGGCGATCGACTGTCGACACAGGTATTAAAATTTACATTTATTTGTTCAGTTCAGTTTTTGTCTTTTCACAAGCAAATTAGATGTTAATTTTCTATAGAGTCTGAATTGATATGCTTCATGGTATTTACAGATGGATCTTCAATACAACCTCACGCCATTAATTCTACAGATGTCTCAACAGGTGACATATAGACAATTCAAAAATGTCGTAAGTACAGCACTAAGAGACTCCATTGGATGGGATCAAATTGCGTTGTACTTTTATCTCACCAAAACTGCCGTGCACGTGGCTGGTGCCAGTACATCTATTGCAACTATGGCCGTTGATTATTTTAAAGAAAAGTATTCCTCATGGGTCAAAGACAGAGGAGGATGGGTAAGAATAATTATAATAATGATGATAATAACAGTAGTAATAATAATAATAATGATGATGATGATGATGATGATGATGCAATGTTTAGACAATTAAGTTTAATTCAAGATATTTTTTAAGCATCTTCTGTAAAATTTTCGTGTAAAATATAAATTGTGATTTATCTTTCACTGATATTTTTTGTTTTTATTTTCATTTAGGAATCTGTGATTGAGGCAACAACAACAACAGATTCAGAGTTGGACTGACAGTTAAGTCGTATCTCTACCAGAAGCAAATAAGCCGGTAATGACCTTTGGTCATATTAATTCGAAGTAGTACTGATAATAGTACTTCCGAAACGTCTGTAGATTCAGTGAATAAGACTAAAACAGTTGAAGTCGGTTTTTAGTGGCTGAATCAGTGTACAAGGCAAATGCTTCCAAGATGAAGCCGTTTAGCTCTGATGGTACAACAGCTTAGATAGCAGTGTAAGTTGTTCTGTTATCATGGATCAAATTAAATCACATGTATCTGTGATTTGCTCATATTGTTACAATTGGCTAAGACATATCTGGTCTTGTATTAAATTATTTCGCAAACTTAAGTTGTTTTAATAAACAAGAGCAATATTGGGACTGTGCAATTTCTGATCTTAAAATCATTGTAAGTTTGATTTTTACTTGCAAAGTTTTACGAACTACTTCAAATATTTATTTCATTTGATGTTGTACTAGAGAACAAGTTTACAGCATTTTGTTTATGGTTTTAAATTATTATATTGCTGAAGTCAATTTGAACTTAACAAATTGTCCTCATCGTAATTAGCGAAAACTATGTTTGAGTATTTGTGTATTTCATTGATATATTGATTTTATGCAAATATCATGTTCTCACTCTTTGACCTTGCATGGCTTATGCGAAAGCATAAATACAGAATGACAATCACGTTTAAAGGGGTATCCATGGTGGAGCGGTTTAATCCTTTCACCCTTATATTTCTTAATGGTATGCCCATCTCTATAGATTTAGACCAGTCTGCATTAGTCTATAGGGTTGAAAGGGCTAATCCACACCTGTCACCTGCTAAGGATTGAACCTGGTTTGATACTGTACTAACTATGTGAGAAAGTTTGCCAGTTTACTTGTGAGAGGCCAATGATCTTTCTTTGGATACATTACCTCTGTCATTAAAAAATTGGCTGCCACCATCAACGAAAATCGTTTAGAGTGGCGTAAAGCATCGTTAATCGTTACCAAGTAACGTTAAACAGACACAAAAAGTACATTTGTCATTGAAAATGCGAATGGAATATTTTGTCTGAAAATGAATGTGTATATTGTTGTTACAGGGTATTATAAAATGTTACATCACTAGTCGTTCCATATATCTTGATCTCTCTTCATTTGTTATAACAGTACTTTTATACCATTTTGTTTACATTTTTAAATCTTTTTGTCAAATTAAAGACATATTAACTGGAATGGCTATTCCTTTTCTTTTGCAAAACTGAAATGTTTTCTCATGTCACGCAGGTGTATCAATGAGAGTAACGTATAGCGTATTCGCTGAAGAAATGAAAACATTTGAAATAGTGTTTAGATCGAGTTCTCTGGATACAAAAATCTTAAAGCTGTTTGATTCTGCATGTTCGTGGCCCAAACCCACCAAATTTACTCAGAACTCAAGCTCATCTAACTTTTCGTAATTTTAACGCACAACACGCAATATTTAATCTGTAACTGAAAATGCTTGCATACTGATGGCATACAATTGTAAATAATGCTGAAAGTTATTATTCACTTGAAGAAAACTTCAGAAGTATAAAAAAATGTTTGAGTACGTACTCAAATTTTAAGTACCTTACTCAACATATTCATTTTTACACTTTCCCTTTGGAAAATCTTTGAAAAATTTGAGTTCAAATGATGAAGTCTAACTGACAGAAACGATCGTCGTGAGCATTTGGTATTATGTTTATAATATTTTACAGAAAAATCATAAGTGTGGTGAAAAGATGTACATGGGAATGATGTAAAATAATAAATTAAATATGTTTCTTATTCATTCAAATTTGGAAGTTTTATATACGATTATACAGTCAAAATAATGATATAAAAGTTGAGCTTGAGTATGGAGTAAATGTGGTGACTTTAGGCCCGTATCTGAAAGAAATAATCAAGTAAAAGAAGAAACCTTATTACAATGATGATGATAATGATGATGATGATGATGATGATGATGAAGATTATGTGACTGATGAAATGGTTATACTTTCAAAACATTGTTGAAATTTCTAAATTGACACGATTATGTCTTCAAGTCTATCATACAATAAAAGAATACTCTTGAGAAGGGTAACTTAAATTTACTCTAATCTATTTTGTGTTCGATTATTATATAACATTTTTTAAACAAAGATGAAAAAAATCTAAGAGATTTTCTCCGAATCGTTCGAATTAATCTCCTGAAATGTATCGTTTTTAAATTTATTAATTCAAATCTAATTTAAACACTGCACATCGCGCTTGTACAACTCCCCACCTAGTATCATATCTATTTCAGTGTTTGTATCTATCGACTGAATGTTTAGAAACCATTTGTGATTATTCATCAGTTAGATGGAGCATTCTCTTCGGAATGGGAACGTCGTGGGTTCGATTCTTGGAAACAGGACATACCTTAGACTTTCAGAAATGTTTATGTCTTTTCACCAAACTATAAGTGTAATAAGCGGAAACAGGTCTTCTGATGAGATTACCTTATGTCCGGGTACGCATAATATGTTAAAGAATCCTCTATGGATTTGCATAAGTTTCAAAACAGGTCAAAATATGTGACACTGTATCAAAAGCTAATAACTCCGCCATGATCGCGAAAGACTAGTGGTGAGACATATGTGTGTGTGTGTGTGTGTGTGTGTGTGTGTACGTGTGTGTGTGTGTGTGTGTGTGTGTGTGTGTGTGTGTGTGTGTGTGTGTGTGTGTGTGTGTGTGTGTGTGTGTGTTTGTGATGTACCTTATGGTATACTATTTTAACGTGTCATCAGAAGGAGATTCGTCCGGAAAGGCAATAAAACCATATCCAGTATTATGATGAACACCTTATAGAACTTAAATGCAATTCCAATAGCCTACAGTACGGGATTAAAAGCGTAGTACTTTATGTGTTGATAATCATGATAGCGTGGATTTGAGATATTTATCTGGAAGATATTTGGATTTATATGTATCATCAATGTTAGTAATGATCATCTTATATATTAATATTAAATGTTTGAATATAAAAAATCTCAGATACCAAAGTATAAATCAATAGAATGTCCCGGACTTAGATACAAATCCGGTAAAAATGGACAAACACGGACCTCTGGAAACCAAGAGGTGTGATCAGGTGCCATGGAAGAGTAAGCATCCCCTGTCGACCGGTCACACCCGCCATGAGTTCACAGTCAAGTCCAATGAAATACGTGAGGAGTGAATCCTCGTCACAATTGGTACAGACGTCTCAACAACCGCCAACGAAAAGGCAACTCAACATTTCACTTAATGAAACAGTGTAATCGCAAACAAGACTATTATACCGACCGTAAAATTTGCGGAACGTTGACATTAAACGCGGTTTTCGATATCCCTGTGCCAATAATTTGTCAGTGAGTAGTTTACCTCTGTATATGAAATCTTCATATCTTCACGCCCTGGCATATCGGATCATTTGTGAAATATAAACTCCATATGCCGGTGACTGAGGGATATAACTACTTAAATGTAGAAAATTTACGATGGGAAAGCCGAAATCGTCGCGTTTGACGTATAGCTTAGTTGCTAATTTCCCGTCTGTGTCTATTTAAGTAAAATGTCTAAGTATGAAGCGTGTGTGCTTGATTCTGTTGTATCTATAATTTCTAGTTCACTGGGATATATCGCATTGACATATGTATGAAAATTGTCATTATTAATTGACAAAACGTCCTCGATATATCTAAATGTCAAATTAAAGGACACCGCTAACTTTTTCTTCTTTTGATTCAGCAGTTTCTGAATATTATAAACATAATACCAAAGTTATAATGCTCAAGACGATATCGTTTCTGTCAATAAGACTTCATCAGTTGAGCTCCAATTTGAAAAGTATGTGTATTTTCTAAAGATAAAGTGGTATCATACAAGGCCAAATAATATATCTAAAAGTATAGCCGAAATCCGTCTAAGAGTAAACACTGTAAAAAATGACTATCTTAGCTTTAGACAATCTTCGAATTTATATAGGGTTAACAGTGCCAAATATTACTTTAGTATAAAGATGAACAGCTGGTACCGAAATACCAGGTACTAGGTTTATGTATACCCTCGGGGACTCAAACGGTCCACACCAGCAGTGGCAACGACCTAGTGGTTATAAATATTATAAACATAATACCAAAGTTATAATGCTCAAGACGATATCGTTTCTGTCAATTAGACTTCATCAGTTGAGCTCCAATTTGAAAAGTATGTGTATATTTTCTAAAGATAAAGTGGTATCATACAAGGCCAAATAATATATCTAAAAGTATAGCCGAAATCCGTCTAAGAGTAACCACTGTAAAAAATGACTATCTTAGCTTTAGACAATTTTCGAATTTATATAGGGTTAACAGTGCCAAATATTACTTTAGTATAAAGATGATGAAGTCTGCTTCGTATGAATAAAGGAACAGGTCGGCCAATAAAGGGGCACAGTTGGTTCCCATAGGAATGCTGACAGTTTGTTGAAAGACCACGTCTCCGAACATTACAAATATATTGTCTATTAGAAATACCAGCATCTTTTTATATCAACTTTAGTGTATTTATGTGTAGAATCAGAGTGTTGTTTGACAAAATAAGTATCCTGATAGCCAATCACTAGATATTTAAATTTTCGGGTACCACCTTTAGTAAAAACAACAGTTGTCTATGATGCTAAAAAGTCTTTCTTTTAATTTTTTATGTGGAATAGTTGTGTAAAGAGTAGAGAAGCCATATGTTTTGATACTGTGAATTCGAGAAAAATTGTGTGCCTTCAAATTTTCTAAAAGCTGTTTAGAATGTTTTAGTATATAAATATAAAAATTTCAGATACCAAAGTATAAATCAATAGAATGTCCAGGACATAGATACAAATCCGGTAAAAATGGACAAACACGGACCTCTGGAAACCAAGAGGTGGGATCAGGTGCCATGGAGGAGTAAGCATCCCCTGTTGACCGGTCACACCCGCCGTGAGTCCACAGTCAAGTCCAATGAAACAAGTGAGGAGTGAATCCTCGTCACAATTGGTACAGACGTCTCAACAACCGCCAACGAAAAGGCAACTCAACATTTAACTTAGTGAAACAGTGTAATCGCAAACAAGACTATTATACCGACCGTAAAATTTGCGGAACGTTGACATTAAACGCGGTTTTCGATATCCCTGTGTCAATAATTTGTCAGTGAGTAGTTTACCTCTGTATATGAAATCTTCATATGTTGTGCACGCCCTGGCATATCGGATCATTTGTGAAATATAAACTCCATATGCGGGTGACTGAGGGATATTACTACTTAAATATAGAAAATTTACAATGGGAAAGCCGAAATCGTCGCGTTTATCGTATAGCTTAGTTGCTAATTTCCCGTCTGTGTTTATATTAAGTAAAATGTCTAAGTATGAAGCGTGTGTGCTTGATTCTGTTGTATCTTTAATTTCTAGTTCACTGGGATATATCGCATTGACATATGTATGAAAATTGTCATTATTAATTGACAAAACGTCCTCGATATTTCTAAATGTCAAATTAAAGGACACCGCTAACTTTTTCTTCTTTTGATTCAGCAGTTTCTGAATGAAGTCTGCTTCGTATGAATAAAGGAACAGGTCGGCCAATAATGGAGCACAATTGGTTCCCATAGGAATGCCGACAGTTTTCGGTCAGTATCAGTATCCTGATAGCCAATCACTAGATATTTAAATTTTCGGGTACCACCTTTAGTGAAAAAGCAGTTGTCTATGATGCTGAAAAGTCTTTCTTTTAATTTTTTATGTGGAATAGTAGTGTAAAAAGTAGAGAAGTCATAAGTTTTGATACTGTGAATTCGAGAAAAATTGTGTGCCATTCAAATTTTCTAAAAGCTGTTTAGAATTTTTAAGTATCCACATCTGATTTACACCGCTTCTGGAAGAAGCAACTGTACAATATTGTTGAAGTTTCTCCTTAACGGATGTCAATATCTTGGTAAGGAGTAAAGATAAAGGTTTAGTAGAACATTTGCTGGATCCTGCTATGTATCTTTGCTTATATGGTGTTTTATGAAATTTAGGTATCCAATATATATATGGTAGCTCAAAATCGGTATCCGTTGTAGGTATATCAAATGAGCGTAATACGGACACGTGATTTTGAAGGATCTCGTCCTTTGAAAGTGAGCTACGTGTGTATGTAGGATTTCCAGAATTCGTATTAAACCCAAGTTCTTCTAATAAACAATTATAGTGATGTGCCTTACAAACAAAAACTATATTATTTGAGACTTTGTCTGGTGGTTACCAGTACATATTGGTATTTGAAAGGAAATGACGCAAAGTTTAACATATTTTTTGCGGATGACAAGGCTGTAAGCAGTCAGTAATGATATACTCTAATCTAGATTTACTTTAGAGATACTAAACACATTTGATCCGTTCTTATTAATGCTATATACTCTCGATTACTCTTGATGACGCCTTGATAGCTTGACGCAATTGTAATCTGTAAATGATAATTACTACTTCATTCTCTCACTGTTTCTCTGCTCAGGTGAGAGCGTTAGTCTCGCTTCGATCCCCGTTACGGGATATTTTCCATTAATGTTCCCTCAACAGGCGCTCAGTATCAAGCTTGAAAGTCGCAAATCTCTGAAAATGAAGTCCTAGCTAGACATAACACGTTAAAGAACCCTCACTCCATTGACATACCGCTCTAGCATCGGAGAACATCTGTGGCACTTCACATATAGCTGGTGACTAAAACAGACTTCAAATGTTTTCAGTCATATCTATAAATATCTTATTTACGGTTTACTTTCCAGTTATAAGAGTATGAATACTATCCTTAACAATTTATAGTTTTAGTTAAGATAAGGTGAAAGGCGTTGTTAGTAAAAGGTTAAACATGAATCACGCATGTATCAGCACAAATAAAGGGTACGCACAGTTTGATATCAATTAAATAAGAAAATACCCTCATAATAATTAATAGAAAAAAAGAAGTACTAATGTATAACCGAAACTCCAAGTCCATTACAATACGACAAACTGGATATAAAAACGGTCTCAATATGAAAAATAATAGCGAATCCTACACGGGGTGAGACTAGCTGTCCGGAAAAAGTCAGCGTCCAATCTTAACATGTAACACCCGTCACAGATGTTACATGGAAACCTCTCGAGTTCGCTGAAAAAGTTAAGCTTGGTGAAAATGTCATCAGTTAGTTTAATAGAAGTATTCATAAGCCCTGATTAGTTACTGACAGCAATTATTACGACCCTGTTCCTTTTACATTCCTTTTTCACGGGGAATTTGTAAATAGGGATTATCCTCTTCTGTGTCGGACAAAGAAAAAATGGATAATCGAAACTCCAAAGTCCAAACACTACCGTATGAGTAATAGATGATCAAACATATGATAAAAACAATACAACAATGAAAACATTACCAGTAATCAACAGTAATGCATGTACATGTACGTGTAAAATTGGTTTCTTTCTCTTATTGTATCAATAATAATATTATTTAGATACTTTATAATTAATTTTTATCAACATTAAGAAAATAATCTAAAAGTAATTTGATTATGCGTACACCATCGCTTTTATTAAAGTTATTTAGAATCTATGTACCCAGGAATTAAATGGGGCTCGGCTTCTATCTACAGGATTTATCATTGTTAATGATTATTTAATTGATTATTTTAATTGTTTGATTAATCAATTATATTGATTATTTTGATTTCCATTAAGATTTTTATTGATAATAAATAGATGATGATGATGATGAAGATGATGATGAAGATAATGATGATGATGATGATGATGATGATGATGATTAATTTCATTATTATTATTATTATTATTATTATTATTATTATTATTATTATTATTATTATTATTCGTTTGCAAGGTTAAGTGATTAATAATATATCACTCAGGGTTATTTACCTGACACAGATGTAGGACATTGAGGGCTGATATCATAGATAAGTATCATTCAATAGAAGAAGAATCAGTCTTAAAATATCTGAGCATGCGTGAATGCACGTAAGAATAAATGATAATGAAAATCAAAGGTGAGTTTAAAGAATAGAAAGTAGGTTAATAAAAGTATCTGATAAAATATGATTAACTGATCACATTCGATAGATCGTGTGTATTGAAATGCACACGCATACTCAAGTGCGTGCTCACACACATATCTAAAAGTCATAGTAGCACAACAATTAATAAATAGATTGGTAATTAGCGATAGAAAGTTCAAAACATTTTATCTGTATATATCTTTAATCGTAATGGAATTGTATAAAGTGTGACTACCCCGACATATTTGTGGTCTTAATCCTTGATAGTCATTTTTGATGAAGGCATTTAATCTAACCTCTTTGTTATAACAGTTATTGACGTGAGGTTTAGTGCAGATAATACATGAAGTTTACTAAAGTACATATATTTACTGTAACTGTATCCTCGTATACAAATTATACTTTTGTTTGTTTACAAACTGCTGAAACCAATAAAAATAAGAGTGCTGGCATTTGTACTTAATGACTTTCCACACATGAAGTAACATTCGCTAGATGTCGTACGAAGCATACTTACTAAATTACGTGCATGTGATGTTTTGTTTTCACTCTGGGTCATTATGATCGAACCTATTGCGTACCATTCATCTAGCACTGCACCGAGTGACCCAGGAGTTTGTCACAAGATGTTTTCAGGAATTTACCATTACTCATACATGCTTAATAATTCAGTACGATAAAATTTATTCTCTGCAAAAATTGATTTTGATGATGTAATTTGTATACACCAGTATTTTTGTTGTGACACGTTTCTTCATTTAATTTTTTTTAATACTATTTATAGGATTGAAGCTGAAGCTGTTACTAACCACAAAGAGGTTCAGTTATTGCTACAAGCGGGTACCAGCGTACTTTAAGTCAATTATTTTTACTAAACACAAAATAACGTGATCTTTGATTTGAGCTATAATTATTGTTTTAGTTTTTAATTCTATTTCAGTCTAAGATTTGTTAAAACTGAATAGGAAAAACCATCAGCTACATATAGTTTTTAATTCTATTTCAGTCTAAGACTTTTAAAAACTGAATAGAAAAAGCTACAGCTATATATAATTGAAAGCTAAATTAGTACAAAAAATTGCACCTGTGAAGAAAGGTTTTCTTTTTCAAGATATACTTGTTTAAATACAAATTTGCTATTGATTATCAGGTAAATATCATATTAACTATTAACTGTGTACAATATAAACCTAATGAAATTGCTTAGTTTGTTTTAGTATTTATTTATTTGTTCTTTATAAAACTGAGTATTGGGGAATCCGATCTCCGACATCATGTTAATCCTAGCATGGCGACTTAGTATGAATCGTCAAGTACTTTGCGTTACATACCACTGGTCAATGAATGACCATCACTTAGACTGCCAAACACTTGGAGAAAAAACAGCCATGACGTGTTTATAAGGGCCTTAATTGTTATGATCATATTTCAAGAGTTATTTTTGACTAACATCTACCGTATACTTACTAATTACAGTAATTCTTTTTTGTTATAAACAAGAGGTTAAACACCTTTGATTAATTACTGTTAATAACTTTATTCTTATTTATTTACATTTAATTTATATTTCAATGTACACATATGTACAGATATGTTATATTCACATTGTTTCAAATATTCTAAATAATGACTGGACAACTATATGTTGTCATGTTGTAAATTTTGTATTTACATCCATGCACCCAGTAAATTAAAAAAATATAACATGCACTTGTATGATAATATTGAATAATATTTGACTCCAGTCCAGACAATCAATGGAATTATTATTATCCTATGATATCAGATACACTTCGGATTAGGGTTAGGTTGCGTTTACAGGTTCGGTTTAGAGCTAAGATTCAGGTTAGGAATTTGAGTTAGGGTTCTTAATTTTCAATAACCTTAATAAAGAAGATTGTGTGCACATAATCAAATTACTTTTAGATTATTTTCTTAATGTCGATAAAACATAATTATGAAGTACCAAAATAATGTATGATTGTATTTGCGTTTGATTAGGGTTTAGGACTTTGGGTTTGAATAATAAATATTGTTGTAAGTTTACTTTTTCAGGTTTGAAATTTTATCAAATGCAAATGTTAGTTAAGGTTAAGAAAACTGTGTCTTATGTGCATTTAAGGTAAATGAACTAAGGATTAAATGAAAAAAAAATTCTGCTTTTCTAATGTCAATTTCCGGCTTAAGTTTTGATACTTGAATATAAAAGGATACCCATTAAGTAGTTCGTCACACTTCAACGTTTATAGAAACATAATTACAGGACATTTTTGCCACACACATTACAAAATCACCACCTTTAAGTAGATTTGTAATTCAGAATATTATCCAAAAGTTGTAACTATTAATAATAAACAAAAATTTATATCATAATACACAGTAGAAATAAATCTTTTGTAACCATTTTGGTTATATTGGAATGCGACTTGAACAGATGACAAATCTGAACTTACTAGTATTAATGTGACCTTATATTATGATATTGCTCTTAAAAACAAAAACAAAAGTTTTTCGCTACACTTAATTTTGACATAAAGGAAAACCGTTCAGCAAAAGTTGTAAAAAACGTAAACTAAGACTTTTTATTCGTCAGTCTTGAGTATATATATATATATATATATATATATATATATATATATATATATTATATATATATATATATATATATATATATATTTCATCTTGCCAAATAATGACAGAATTTTTGTTCGATAGTTAAAAATAGTTCCGCAATCATATACCAATGATAAGCCAGTGACGTGTAAATTTTAAAGAACTTTTTTAAGAGTACATGGGCATTTATCTGATTCACATAAGACGGTGGGACGGAGTAACCTGTTTGTTATCATACGGGTGATTCTTTTCACTTTTTGGTCATGAAAGACATCAGAAGAAAATGCGTTTCATCTCCCATGATACCTTTAGATATGGTGACAAGTAGGAACGATTACTCTTTTCAGTGTAATTTAAATATCGTTATGCTGCATTACCCAAAATGTAAAGTCGTTCAGGTCAAGATAGAGTTCACCAGGCTCCATCCGCTAGGTTATATGAATTTGATAATACTGACTAGCATTTGATAAATGTAAACTAATGTATTTTCTTGTTAAACAGCCTCGTAACATTGACTTTTACCTTTCGCTTTATACCTGTATTCTGTTGATTCTTGCGATGTTGATAAAGAGTTTGTCTCACATAGGATGTTTGGGATTCGAGCCCAGTTCTCACCAAACTTTTAAACAGGAAGTATTTGTTTAATTGCCAAGTTTTGTGACGAGAGCCCTCAGTTAATTTCATAGGTCCATGATTTATGTACAATATATAATGACACTTCCTCCACGACTGGTGACGTCAAACGTTTTAAACAATTTGGCAAGATATACACAGTTAATCTTATACTGAAGTAATATTTCGCACTGACATCACCATTTAAATTCCAAATTCTTCAAATACTAAGATAGTCATATTGTTACAGTGATTGTTCTTACACGAATTAGGCTATGTATTTAGATTTATTATTAGGCCTTGTATGAATATAAATAGAATACACAAACACACACACACACACACACACAAATATATATATATATATATATATATATATATATATATATATATATATATATATATATATATATATATATAATGTTCTCTGTCTCTCTCTCTCTCTCTCTCTCTCTCTCTCTCTCTCTCTCAAACTCTCTGTGTGTGTTCCTTTAATATAATCACGATAGCTATTTTAACCCTCTTGTTGTACTTATAAGCACTATTATTTAATAAGTGTGTTAAGATATCTTAGATTTTCACAGTTAACAATTGTTCTGTTATATATATATATATATATATATATATATATATATATATATATATATATATATATATATATAGCTAGATAGATAGATATTTATGTATGTATGTATGTACATTACCATATATATATTTGTATTTTCTCATTCATGTATTATCACAAAACAATGCACAGATCAATAATATTCCAAATATTTATATATCAAAATTATGTATACATTAATGTTGTCATTCTCGGTAATAATTTTCCGGTACATACGTACTACATGTATGTAATGTGTATCCACATTCTCACCTTATGATATAGTTATTTGATTACAAAAACGTATACATAATTATTTTAGACGTAAATAGCAAGACATACTTTAAGATATTATCACCAGGATTGATGTATATATTCAGTATTCACAGCGGGTCTACTTGAATTTTACAGTTTTGAAAATCTGTAAGATAAAATTTCAATGTTACTTTTTTCTTTTGCAATAACCATATCATATTCATTTCAAAGTAATTTGCAAATTGCTTATTTATATTTTCATCGCTTATCACGACTTTCTATTAGGGCTTGAAGACCTTTTTGTTAACCTTATAGATAAAATGACGATCCAACCAACGTCTGTAATACAAATCATGATGTATATTTGTAAACAATGAATAAATGACTAATCAAATTGAAATTTAGTCCTCAAGATTAGATTGACATTACCATTGACATCTTTTGACGCGATACTCTCTCTCTCTCTCATTGACATTGCAATTGATGTTAAAAGTTTAAATGATATCGTTTTGATTACCACTATCTCTACAGGTGTTGCGTCTTGGAATTCGTTTTAATTCCATTAATTTAATCACGGTAGTTATTTTAACCCACTCATAAAACAATAGTGCTTATTCTATTTATAAGTACAATTATTTCATAAGTGTGTTAAAAATATCTATGATTCTCTAACACAGTTAAAGTCCAATAGTAAAGGCGATGATTTATATATCTGCTTTATCTATCTATCCAGATCAGATACGCTGTGTGGCTTGTACATCTGTGGCATATTCCGTTAATAGAAATGTGTAGTTCATAATCACATAAAAATGTATTGATTTTATTGTACTATTATATTACATATTTTAAATTGAACTGAGCGATCTATGAGTCAAAGAATAAGAATATCAATTTTACTATTTTATTGAACATTAATTCGTGTGTATGTTTTTGATATGATGTAATTTTCATATACATGTTAGCATACAATTATATATATATATATATATATATATATATATATATATATATATATATATATATATATATATATATATATATATATATATATATATACCAAAAGAATAAATCAATAGAATGTCCAGAACATAGATACAAATCATGTAAAAACGGACAAACACGGACCTCTGGAAACCAAGAGGTGTGATCAGGTGCCATGATATATATATATATATATATATATAGAGAGAGAGAGAGAGAGAGAGAGAGAGAGAGAGAGAGAGAGAGAGAGAGATTTATACATGTTTAAATGTTAAGTGATTTTATGCACTAAGAGATTTACAATGTATAGTATTAACAGATGCTGAGATAAGATAGAATACTGAACAATTATCTTTCATAATGCTGAATCTACGTAGGACAACTCAGGTTACATTTGCGTCTTATTCTCAGTGTAGTATCACAACGGGTGTTCGTGTCGGTATGTGCCGATGAGTTGTGTCGTTGATGTTAATGTTGTCGCTGGAGCCGTATCCGCTGTTGTGCCGTAACGAGCGGGGTGAGGGAATGTTGGCGAGAGAGAAGAGACGATGAGTGTGGCGCTGTGGGCCGTAAAGTAATGTGGCGCTGTGGGCCGTAAAGTAGATATAGATGCCGTATTCCCTATGGTCTACCAAAATACAACTCCAGGAAGAACACTGTATAAGTTGATCCGAATTTATTGTAAGCCGCAACGATGAACAATATAATATCACAACATATAATAATATAATTGTAAAAAGTCCGAAATAGTAAATGGTAAAATAGTAAGTCCAAAATATAATGCACGTTGGATCACTGACCAGTGATTATACGTGGTCTCCAAACAAAGTATCGTCCGAGTCGGTGCTATCAGTATAGTGTCTGATTTCCGAACTTACGAGTTGAAATTTTACATTGGTATTTAAGACAATTTGGACAATGGTTTGAGGATAAGTAAAAAGGTTGACATGTGTCAACAGGTGTTACAATAATTATCAAGTAAATACAAAAATGACTCTAAAGTGGATGTACACAAAGAAATGAAATTGAGTTAATTATATACTTAATTACTGAATATACATATTTATGACCTGAAGTGCCTAACGCTTTAATCTGTGTCCATTTGTTGTAATTAAATCTAATTGTTACTACAATCACAAAGTCTGCAAGGTGAAAAGTATAATCCTAAACAAGCTGTCCATTTGATGTAATTAAATCCATTGTATTACTAGAGTCACAGTCTGCGCACAGGTGTGAATAATTAGTGTAAACAATCTGTCAATCTTCATGAAAGTTTTTTGTAGAAAATAAACACAATTTTGAATTTAAAAGTCCAGAAATGATTCAAATAAAATGTCCGAATTTAACTTGGTGATAATTTCCCTCCGCTCCGGGGAAAACACGTCCTCGTGTTTTGAATGTGTTAGCGATAAAAATTTCTGTCGCGTCGGTTGTTTTGTCTCTGCTGTCGGTAAGGCGGTCTTGAATTCAAAGCATACTGTAGATTCTCTATTTCCTGTCGCTGGTCTGACATAATGTTTTCGAGATCCTGATTCCCTAACTTCTAGTGTGTCAATTTTGTAGTTTAGTTGCTCAATTTTTGAATTTCTATCGCGTACACTGTCACCGAGTTCAAGTAAACTATTTAGAGCGTAATCATGGGATATTTGTTGTTGTTTCCAGATCCGCTTGAAGTTTGGTTATTTTCACTTTCATGTTTTCCGATTCTGTAATGATATCCTTTGTTTCAGCTTCAAATTGATTGTGAATATTCGCGCAATTTGTTTGTGACGTTTCAAGCTGATGTCTGGTAGAGCACAATTCACTTTCTGTCGTTTGAAGTTTTGAAGTCAGAGTTTGAATTTCAATTTGAGCATTCCTAAGAATTTGCTTGGTCCTAGATAATTCCATTTTGATAGTTTTTGAATGGTCCATAAATTTGATGAGAGCCGTGTATTTGGTGTTGTAAAATGGAAGTTCGCGTAAAGTCTGTTTTCTTTCCAAATAATCCTGTATTCTGTTTCTATCACGGTCCTGGTTTGATTTAGATTTCCGTTTCACATCTGAATCACAAGATTTTGCAAGGTGACCAGGCAGATGACACTTGTAACACGTTTTGTTGAAATGACGTTGATCACCATTAGTCCTTGGTTGTGAATACGCGTTAGTCCTTGGTTGTGAATATGTCCCATGTTGATCGGTAGTAATAGTCCATCGTTGGGTTGTTGCGTTGGGGAAACTCGCTTCTGTTGAGTGATTGGTACTGGATCAAGTCACTACAAAATATATGCAATGACCCCGGGTGTTGTTTTACCCTTAGGATTCATCCACCATTTATCACAACGGGTGTTCGTGTCGGTATGTGCCGATGAGTTGTGTCGTTGATGTTAATGTTGTCGCTGGAGCCGTATCCGCTGTTGTGCCGTAACGAGCGGGGTGAGGGAATGTTGGCGAGAGAGAAGAGACGATGAGTGTGGCGCTGTGGGCCGTAAAGTAATGTGGCGCTGTGGGCCGTAAAGTAGATATAGATGCCGTATTCCCTATGGTCTACCAAAATACAACTCCAGGAAGAACACTGTATATAAGTTGATCCGAATTTATTGTAAGCCGCAACGATGAACAATATAATATCACAACATATAATAATATAATTGTAAAAAGTCCGAAATAGTAAATGGTAAAATAGTAAGTCCAAAATATAATGCACGTTGGATCACTGACCAGTGATTATACGTGGTCTCCAAACAAAGTATCGTCCGAGTCGGTGCTATCAGTATAGTGTCTGATTTCCGAACTAACGAGTTGCAAATTTTACATTGGTATTTAAGACAATTTGGACAATGGTTTGAGGATAAGTAAAAAGGTTGACATGTGTCAACAGGTGTTACAATAATTATCAAGTAAATACAAAAATGACTCTAAAGTGGATGTACACAAAGAAATGAAATTGAGTTAAATTATATACTTAATTACTGAATATACATATTTATGACCTGAAGTGCCTAACGCTTTAATCTGTGTCCATTTGTTGTAATTAAATCTAATTGTTACTACTAATCACAAAGTCTGCAAGGTGAAAAGTATAATCCTAAACAAGCTGTCCATTTGATGTAATTAAAATCCATTGTATTACTAGAGTCACAGTCTGCGCACAGGTGAATAATTAGTGTAAACAATCTGTCAATCTTCATGAAAGTTTTTTTGTAGAAAATAAACACAATTTTGAATTTAAAAGTCCAGAAATGATTCAAATAAAATGTCCGAATTTAACTTGGTGATAGTAGCATTATTTATCGAAGCAAGTCACTTAGAGGATACGTGTTATATTTTAGTACCATATTAAATTTAGAAAAAAAGAAGAGAAACGGAAACGGGTACAGTATAATGAAGTCGTTTTCTTTTAATAGTCATGATCTGGGATGACGCTATTCGTTTGTACTAGTCGAATGAACGTGACGGAACAAAATGCAGACTTATTTCTAGATAGTATGCAACTCTTTCCGGAACGGGAAATATAATACATATTTCTTCCTGGATGGATAATAATTTCAAGTAATAAGTTGTCATTTCCAAGGATAAAGATGAGTCAGCTTAAAACATACTGGAATTACTTTCTGCTCAATTTAGTAATCACACGACATTTAAATGTAAAGTAGAACTTAGCACGTATATTGAACATAATCACAAATATAGGCTTACACATTTAAAATAAAAACAGCTCACATTTTTGTATGTACATTTCTAGATATCTACATGGATTTCTGAGTCAAGAGTTACCAAGTCAAGAGTCTATCTGAAATATTCAAACTAAAGAAATTTTTCTGGAATATCATCATACCTTTTATAATATGAATGACATAAATGTATAGATTCGCTATTTTTTGTCAAAGTCAGTCCATGATCTTTACCAGAGTAACTTTAAACATTATAATGTTTTGCAATATAAAATAACAGGTCTAGATCTAGTTACATCTATATATTTGACTGTGTGATTACATGAACACCATATATATATATATATATATATATATATATATATATATATATATATATATATAAAATATATATATATATATATATATAGAGAGAGAGAGAGAGAGAGACAGAAAGAGAGAGAGAGTATAATTATGACGATTAAACCAAGCGTACAATTTTGTTTTTATGTACAAAGGGAAGTAACAATGTCTAGTGATAATTAGTTCAGTACAAAACAGTTATCATTGATAATACTAAATGTACGTGAATAGCTCAGCTCAATTTGACTCTTATTCTCAGGGTAACATTATTTTTTTTTTAAATCTCAGATACCAAAATATGAATCTTTAGGATGTCCAGGATACAGATACAAATCTGGTAAAATAAATCTGCTAAAACGGCCGAGAAGGGCCTTTTGGCTTCTTCAATAAATTACTACAGTTCGTCAGCGTATAAACAGAAGTGAAATATCCATGATACAATGTTAAACATCAATTATTCGTTTTTGTGAACATATTACTTTTATTATTTAAATAAAAATCAAAGACACCAAAAAAAATAAATCTTCAAGATGTCTTGGAAACATATACAAATCTGGTGAGTAATGGACAAACACGGACCTCTG
The DNA here is from genome assembly GCA_030159075.1 of Atrina japonica. Classification (NCBI taxonomy): domain Eukaryota; kingdom Metazoa; phylum Mollusca; class Bivalvia; order Pterioida; family Pinnidae; genus Atrina; species Atrina japonica. Next base: position 1,837,305 of record BROG01000048.1, on the reverse strand, counting down.
AAAACCAAGAGGTGGAATCAGGTGCCATGGAGGAGTAAGCATCCCTTGTCGACCGGTTACATCAGCCGTTAGTCCAAATTGAAATCCACACGAAATACGTGAGGAACGAATCCTCGTCACAATCGGTGCAGAAGTCCGCCAACGAACAGGTTACTCAACATCTAACAACTGACTTGGCGGATAATTTTACATTTGCAATGCCTATTTTAGGATAATGCGGAACATCATGCCCTGTCAAATATATTCAAATTTAGAAAAAAAAAAAGAAAATCGGAAACTGGTACAGAATAGTAATGAAGTTTGACGTTAGTCATAAGCTCGTTGACGCTATAAGTTTTTTTTACAATTTCAAATTAGCGTGAAGGAATAACTGCAGATTAAATTGTATGTCACATTTTCTCAGATCAGTTAGCGGGTGGAAAATGTAATACATGTTACTTCTTGGATAATAAATATTAGTATGAACATCGTGGATAAACATATCATGTAATAACCATTTCCAATGATTATGTTGCTGCAGCTTTGAAAAGTTATCAAATTACGTAATATTAAGTAAATACTGAATTACAAGGCATTTAAAAGTAAATAAGATATTTCGCAGCTGTCAAATTTGATCACAAATAATTATTATGAAATAAAATTCACTCGCATAATTATATACAAGTACTTTTCTAAATATCTATCACTTATTTTGAAATATGAAAAAAGAATCTCGAAATAATCAGACCTGTATACTTTTACTAACGTTTTTGACTTAAATGCCCAGAAGATTGTGTAATGTCAAATAGGTTACGAGTAACTTGCTATAGCCTACCACAGCTACAAACTATCACCAAACTATCGTCCAAGCTAAGCTGGCTGTAACTGATTTTATGTATAGTTTCGTTTTGTTTGTCAGAGTAAGTCGGCAATCTTCCCCAGAGTAACTTTAAACATTATGATGTTTTGCAATATCCCTTACTATAAGCAACATGGCCAGTATTCATAAAGATTTTTAAGTTTTATACTTAAAGTAACACTTAAGTAGAAAATAAAATTTTGGCTAAAAATAATTCTTAAATGAAATTCACAAAGATGCTAAGAGTAATTCTTAGCTAAGTAATACTTAAGTACGTTACCAAGGGAAATCCGGGGAAAGCCTAGTTTGTAAATAGATTTTGCCAACCAAAACATCGATTTGGTACCCATCAAAGCGTGAATAAAGCCGAATGAAACTCAAGATGACCGTTTTTTTCTGAGATTTTGAAAGCTCAAATATTTGATGCTTTGAAATTAAAACTGACCTGATATCCTCCTATAATAAACTTGATCAATTTCTGCAGTTATTGCATGCATGTAACAGGCATTTTCAGAGTGACAGGCTTATCCAGAGTTGAATTTCTTTCAAGATATTAATTTCTTATTTTATTTTCATATAACAAGTCTCCTGCGAAGTCACACTGCCTGTACTAAAGTTTACATTACAGAATTATTATGTTTTTTTGTTACAACCTTCCTTTAAAATTTCTTTTCTAACATGGCATTTCTTTATGAAAAAGAAAACTTAAGAAATTCGTAAATCATTTAGGAGTCCTCTTAAATACTCTTAACTTTAAGCACATTCTTAAGTGCTAAGTAAGTTTATGAATTATACTTAAAACTTTCACCCACATTTGAGAAATTTCTTAACCACTTAAGTAAGAAAAAAGTTACTTAAGTATTTTTTCATATTTAAGTATAGACTAAGAATCTTTATGAATACCGGCCCTGGTCAATATCTAGTGACATCTAAACATTCGACTGTGCGGTTACAATATAAACAAACTCTCCAATATAATCTCAAAGGTATACGATAAAATATTGTAAGTAATTGGGGGAAATATGAATTAGATTTACAATTAATGGCCTAATTAAAACTAAAAAATATTCATGACAAACATTAACATGGAGTTGTACTTTACCCAGTCTTATGTACCATTTTCATAGGCTTTGAATAAAATGTACATTTTTATAAATTATACTGGCAATTATCAGAGAAACAAAGTGCAGTGCTCTAAAGAGACCATAAACATGTAGATAATCAAGTACAAAGTGTTATCTTAAAGGTTTAGTGTCATTCCAAGGATAATCTGGTATTGCAAGCATACACAAAATACAAAGGTATATAGAGCACTAAAATACAGTATAGTTATAAATCAACATTATTATTAATGACAAGGGGGGTTACTCCCTCTTCCTTGTGGTTTGAATAAACATTTTCAGCTTCACAAGAGCTTTGATACTGTATTTTCATTGAAGTGGGCGAGACTTTCATTACAATCTAATGACCATAGGAATTGTGTTTTTTTGTATTTTTGAAATCTCTAATATTGTCATACAAATAATTTCATCCAATCAGTTTGAACATGATGGAGGTTTTATATATAATATCATCAGATGAGAGTCTAATGACTGTCGTGGCATTGCACCTACTAAACTGAAATACAAATGTTATTTTAAAAGATTTATTATCGTTGAATGAAAAGCATCATGTAGTTTGAAATTACAATTTTTACAATTACAAGTATCTGAAATGTAAAACAACAATAAACGACAAAGTGAAAATGCGGCAACAAACAAAAGTAAGGAGGCTTAAACAGGCAATGGAAAATTCAGAGATGAAATCAGGTATCAGGCGTGAACTCTCAAATAGTTCGTATTTTGTTGTACACCTTTAAGAGGTATAAGCATCTTGTCACAATCGTTGTAGACGGTTAAACCATAAAACTCACTGATAACAAAATATAAATCCTACGATGGTTCAGAAGACAAAATACAAATCAGGTGAAAATTGGAGAGACAAGGACCTCCTGTTCTGTATAAGGTTCTTGACCGCCTCTTTTGACCTTATTTGTTGAAGCACTGTTCTGAATGTAGTTGTTGAAGCACTGTTCTAACTGTAGTTGAGGTACCGTTCTGACTGTAGTTGTTGAAGCACCTGTTCTGACAGTAGTTGTTGAACCACCGTTCTGACTGTAGATCTTGAAGCACCTGTTATGACTGTAGTTGCTGAACCACCTGTTCTGACTGTAGTTGCTGAACCATCTGTTCTGACTGTAGTTGTTGAAGCACTGTTCTGTCTGTAGTTGTTGAAGCACTATTCTGATTGTAGTTGTTGAAGCACTGTTCTAACTGTAGTTCTTGAAGCACTGTTCTGAATGTAGTTCTTGAAGCATTGTTCTGACTGTAAATCTTGAAACACTGTTCTGACTGTAATTGTTGAAGCACTGTTCTAACTGTAGTTCTTGAAGCACTGTTCTGACTGTAGTTCTTGAAGCACTGTTCTGTCTGTAGTTGTTGAAGCACTATTCTGACTGTAGTTCTTGAAGCACTGTTCTGACTGTAATTGTTGAAGCACTGTTCTGACTGTAGTTCTTGAAGCACTGTTCTAACTGTAGTTCTTGAAGCACTGTTCTGACTGTAGTTGTTGAACCACCTTTTCTGACTATAGTTGTTGAACCAGCTTTTCTGAATATATAGTTGTTGAACCAGCTTTTCTGACTGTAGTTGTTGAACCACCTGATCTGATTATATAGTTGTTGAACCACCTGTTCTGACTGTAGTTGTTGAAACATCTGTTCTGAATATGATTGCTGATCCGCTGACATTGATTATGCTTGTTGTGCCGCCTGATTGTGTCAGGAGGTTATACATATATATCCTGTTATAGTCTGGATTTTATCCATGGTGTGACAGGTCTTGAGGGAGATACCTACTTCTCCATGACATCTAGTCTCACCTCAGCGGTCAATGTCGTCCAATACTCTCATCTCATATTTAATTTATGTTTATATATGGTGCTGTGCCAACACTTTGATATCTATGTTAATTCATAATATTTCAATATATTCAGCTGAAAAACTATACTTCAGTGTGGATAATTATAGACTACTTATCAAAAACAAGAAAATACATGAAAATTATGTACACGTACGTGTAATCAATCACATATCAATCAACGACTGCTTAATTAATTTTCTATTTATCATACTTTACATATTTATTCATTTTAATCGCCATGGTAAGAAGCCACCATCTCTGGATTTTGTCTTTCAGACCAGGAGATAATGGTTTCATCGATATCCACTGGCCTATTAATGGTGAAAATCTTACAAAAAACGTTTTATCTAATGGTTAAAAGACGATAGTTTGTGTTACAAAATCATATTCATAAACTATATTTGTTCATATTTGTCAAAATATTTTATACAGACTCATGCTGAGAAACATTGTTTACCTTGGTCAAACATATGTCTCTTTATCGTGCAAGCAACATGTGTCCAAAAAGTAAATGGGGATTTACCTATGTAATTCTTTCAACATATTCCTACAGCTTCCAGGTATCCATATAACAATTAAATCTTCACTATCTGAAATTAACGTTTATATTTGATCAGAGAAGAAAAACAGATGGTCTACCCCTGATAAAGTCCATATACTTCACGTTGGTTCTTGCTGTGAGCATTGCCGATATTATTCGAATACAACGAAGTAAGTACACGTAGACAATAAAATAGTTATTCAGTGATTTTTTTTCAGGCATATGTATATCATTCTAGAAATCATATGGAAGAGTTGTAACAAATTACATAACAATTTTCAGTTATACTATAGCATTCAAGCAACATGTTTACTGTTAAGATGCTGTTAAATAATTTGAAATTGAAATCTTGCAGAATTCCTTGTCGTAGAAAAACTTTTGCGTTCGCTAAGATTTTTTATACTTTCTTAACAAACATGCTTAATCACTGAAGTAATGTAATCTGGAAAGAACAACACAGACTTCAAGAATATGAAAAGATCAAACGTGATCTCCAAAAGAAATAAAGTTTTAAACCAACCAGCTGATATCGAATCTTTCACTATGGTATGCAATTAAATATATTAAATATCACGTGATTACATCCTAAATAGATATACAAATTCATTGAATGTAAGAAAAACTATAAAACATTTAACTAGCATCATACAATGAATTTTTTTAAGTCTTAAAGTTTTAATGAATTAGAGTAAATCATGAAAAGAAATCCATTAACAAATTTAGATTAACCTGAAATTTAACACAACAAGGTCCTGGTCTCTTAAATTCGCCATAGACTTATCAATATAATGAAGTCAGAATTGTCGTGAAGCTAAACAATTTTATTTATTGTTGCATACAATAACCATCCATATTTCGAAACAATATTTGTTGAGCTGGGTAATAAAATGTAAGCTGGCTGAGCTAATATTTGGCTCACTATTTCCGAGTCCAGAGTGAGAAAATATATGATTGGGTGGGTATCTCATTAATTTGTAAGAAATTTGACCACCTGTATGAAAGTGCGGGGCCTAGAATGATCTCAACAGTCTTTGTCTTTAACAATTGCAGAGTTAAACCTGCCATGACATAAGGGACAATAAAATATTCAGTTCTAGGATATATTCAAATAATTTTCGAGATATTTATGTATTTCTATTTCATATTGCAAATAAAACAATTCTAGCAGCCATGGGTTTACACCGACTAGATAAGTTTGGAATATACTTAATTTTCTTTTGATGTATGCATTTATGTATGCATTTAACACATTGTAACGGTATTGCTAATGTTAGAGAGATTTTACATAAATTGTTCATATTCTCACATTCTTCAAATCTATACCCCTATAGTGGCTCCACCCTAGCACTCCCCTCCCTTGGGCCATGGTTGAATAATCTCGAATCTGTACTATAAAAAATTCAGATACCAAAGTATAAATCAATAGAATGTCCATGACATAGATACAAATCCGGTAAAAAATGGACAAACACGGACCTCTGGAGACCAAGAGGTGGGATCAGGTGCCATGGAGGAGTAAGCATCCCCTGTCGACTGGTCACACCCGCCGTGAGTCCACAGTCAAGTCCAGTGAAACACGTGAAGAGTGTATCCTCGTCACAATTGGTACAGACGTCTCAACAACCGCCAACAAAAAGGCAACTCAACATTTCACTTACTGAACAGAATAGTCGCTAACAAGACTATTATACCGGCCGTAAACTTTGCGGAACGTTGACATTAAACGCGGTTTTCGATATCCCTGTGTCAATAATTTGTCAATGAATAGTTTATCTCTGTATATGAAATCTTCATATGTTGTACACGCCCTGACATATCGGATCATTTGTGAAATATAAACTCCATATGCAGGTGACTGAGAGATATTACTACTTAAATGTGGAAAATTTACGATGGGAAAGCCAAAATCGTCGCGTTTGTCGTATAGCTTAGTTGCTAATTTCCCGTCTATGTTTATATTAAGTAAAATGTCTAAGTATGAAGCGTGTGTGCGTGATTCTGTTGTATCTTTAATTTCTAGTTCGCTGGGATATATCGCATTGACATATGTTTGAAAATTGTCTTCATTAATTGACAAAACATCGTCGATATATCTAAATGTCAAATTAAAGGACACCGCTAACTTTTTCTTCTTTTGATTCAGCAGTTTCTGAATGAAGTCTGCTTCGTATGAATATAGGAACAGGTCGGCCAATAAAGGAGCACAATTGGTTCCCATAGGAATGCCGACAGTTTGTTGAAAGACCACGTCTCCGAACATTACAAATATATTGTCTATTAGAAATTCCGCCATGTTTTTTTTATATCAACTTCAGTGTATTTATGTGTAGAATCAGAGTGCCGTTTGACGAAATAAGTATCCTGATACCCAATCACTAGATTTTAAAAATTTTTGGTACCACCTTTAGTGAAAAAACTATGCTGAAAAGTCTTTCTTTTAATTTTTTATGTGGAATAGTTGTGTAAAGAGTAGAGAAGTTATAAGTTTTGATACTCTGAATTCGAGAAAAAATGTGTGCCTTCAAATTTTCTAAAAGCTGTTTAGAATTTTTAAATATCCACATCTGATTTACACCGCTTCTGGAATAAGCAACTGTACAGTATTGTTGAAGTTTCTCCTAAACGGCTGTTAATATCTTGGTAAGGAGTAAAGATAAAGGTTTGGTAGAATATTTGCTGGATCCTACTATGTATCTTTGCTTATATGAGGTTTTATGAAGTTTAGGTATCCAGTATAAATGTGGTAGCTCGAAATCGGTATCCGTTGTAGGTATATCAAATGAGCGTAATACGGACATGTGATTTTGAAGGATCTCGTCCTTTGAAAGTGAGCTACGTGTGTATGTAGGATTTTCAGAATTCGTATTAAACCCAAGTTCTTCTAATAAACAATTATAGTAATGTGCCTTACAAATAAAAACTATATTATTTGAGGCTTTGTCTGCTGGTACCAGTACATATTGGTCATGTATTCTATCTAGTTCAGTTACTACAATTGGATCATTTAATACAGAGGGATAACATGTTTTCATAGTCCCTTTAAGTTTTCGAATGCGAGATTTTATCAACCATCGTATGGCTTTCAGCCATTCAGACAAAGTGTGTGGTTCTACGTCTTCATGATTGATCCATTGTCTGACATAATCTTCAACAGAATCCATAACTAAACTGAAATTCTGACGGCAATTAAAGGAACGGGCTTCCCGGTATTTAGGGCCCCTTAAAATAAGATTTTTTAGGCTTTCATTTTCAACAATAGAAACGTCGCCGGTAATGACATGCCCGGTATGATTGTATTTGAAAGGAGATGAAGCACATGAACATGTGACAGTGTTGTGTAGAAGATGGTTGATGTTTAGGCACGGCAAAACCTGTTTGTAATTGAATAGCTTGGATGCGATGCTAGGTGTATAGTTATATGAAATGCAAGGCGTGGTCTTCAGTTTAAAATATGGTGAAATACAGGACTGAACTTTATTGTGATTTAGAACATTGTGAATGTTTAAAGCGTCGATGCCTTTATTTGTAAATTTAAGTTTAAGAAAAAGACGTTTCTGTTCAGAACAGTCATCGTTTGTAACACGTGCAGGCTTAAACAGTCTGTGATAAGCGATGTCCATTATAATGGAGTTCAGTATGTATTCAGGGGTTGAAGAATTCGTGTAGGGGTTCATTCTTGCTTCTGGAAAAAGTTTATTGAGATCTGTAAAAGGAACAGAATAAAGTTTGCTGCGAATGTGATGAAGACCCAATTTTTCGTTAACGTAAGGAAAAAGAGATGATGCATTTCCATAACTTTTGAGATGTTTGAAGATAACCCCTCTTATTATTTATTCCTAATTATACCCCCTATCAAGGGGTCGTGACGCTTCCTTTGCATAAATGTGAATCCCCATTCACCCTAGAATTAAGTGTGCTAAATTTGGTGTAAATTGGCACATTGGTTCTGGAAAAAATGTAGAAATTGTTAACATTGCACAACAATGACGAGGTCGAGAACGGACAACATTTTCAGAGGTGCTCGGAAATTTACACATTCACACGATTAAAACAAATAATATATACCTGCTACGTAAAATACAAAATCAGTGCTCACTTTAATCCTCAATCAGGCTGCTATTGACTTTTTCGCATAGTTACAATATTTGTTATTTTAATTGGGAAGGGCTGCGATCTTAAATCTAACAGTAAGTAAATATTCCAGCTACGTATGCAAGTGCCTCATATTATATTTGACTACAAAGTAATAACAATCATTGTATAATACACTGTTACTTTTAACCACACTAATAAGGTCGTTTGAGCTATGTGGTTGTATATCAGGGACTAATTTAAACTCACTTGACGTACATGTATGGATATAGATCAAAACTGTACTAACGAGTTAATCGAAATGAAGTTTAGAGGACATATTCCAAACAGAATGAACATAAGGATACACGGAGCTCTTGAAAATATTGTGATGGCATCAGGTGACACGGAAGAGTGAGTTTCCCCTTCTGACGGTCACACCGTCATGGATCCTTTATCTTGGCTAAATCTATAATGTCACGCATGTCAAAACTCAAGTGGAACTCTTAGATGCAACTGTTAGTCTCCACTGAGAAAAAAAAATAGCATAGTGCAAAATAAATAATTTACACATTAATTATGCTGTAGATTTTGTCCGTTGATAATCTCAACAAAAATCGGTTTTCTACATACACTGGTTATAAAAAGATAGGTGTTATTCAAATTCTTTAAAAACTAAATGATTAAATTAATATGTTGAAACTATCTAATGGGATTCTTATGTTTTTATTTTCATTTTCTTTTTATTCTATACTCCAAATGAAAGAGGTTGTTGAAAAATTATAATTCACTCTGAATAAGAAAAATGTCTTAACTTGCAAACATGAAAATGTAACATTTATCATAAGGAAGTTTGATTAATTTCTCGTGGTACTCTGCATATGTAAACAGAGATATCAATTCAAAATTACCGTATTCTATTCCAGGTAGAAATATGTGGTTTATCTTTCTCTGTGGTCTTACAGGAGATTAAAAAAATCAGAATATGGACACGTGTTCTTCATGTGCGGCAAATATATAAAAGGAACGCATTTATAATGCATAAAAGAAATATTGAACAATTTACAAAAATGATAACGGGAGTTATAAATAGTAATAAAGTTTAAAGTCTTTCTTTCGTGGTATTATCATCATTGTTTTCTCTTGGATTCAAAATATTGTTATATCTAAATGTGTTTCAAAATTAGAAATAAGCAGGGCGACAACAAATTAATCAAACAATTTAATTAAATGAATCGATGTATATTCATAAATATGACAAAGGTATCCTTTGAAAGTGCTAAAACTATATTTTGGAAATAAATTTAAAATTCGTACATAGTGTGATAATTTCCAATGGTTGAAATTTACATATACGATTTTAAATTTCCATCAAAACGATTTCGATAATAAGGATCGCATATGCAATAAAACAACAAAATAAATTGAAACCTTGAAATACAAAAACAAAAACATTGCGTATTATATCAATGTACATATTATATCAATGCTGTAATAGTAACACGGGAGACATTGGTTATATGGAGCAAAATTCAGACATATTAGTATTTCAGATTTAGACCAGCAAGACAAATCAAGCCGAACAGTTAAAGAAAACGAGAAGTGTTTGGCTCGCAAACGGATGTATTCTGATTCGAATCTACCTGGGACTTGTTTTTTTCTACAAAGATGATGTCTATTTTTTTCAATAAGCGCTTGGCATACGATATGTAAGTCACGGGTATTTTCAAGAGGATTGACATAAGTTCTTATCACCTGTCAAATTGTTTGTCATTTAGCTTTTGACGTTTCCATGATATAGATCTACGTAGGGCATCTTGGTGTCAATTAAAACAAAATTTTGTCTAATTTTATGGCTTTAACTAAACTTATCTCCCCACTAAAGTTTCACTTATCTGGAGACGTCATTGGCAGTACGTTCAGTATCACAAACCTCAGACCTGTGCTATAGGACTTATGCCAGTACAGTGAGGATTGTTCAACATGTCATGTGATCCCCGACACAAAAACTAAGGTTTAAGTCTCATTTAAAATTATGACATCACTTTCTATGCCCCGCTACAGGAAATCAAACCCGAAACATTTCGCTAGGGAGTCCAGCGCTCTTCCATGTGAAATAAGTATTAAAATAAATCAAGATGAATCGCTTTTAAGCGCACCTGTTAAAAGAAAGAATAGAGTATATTAACATGTTTGGTAACCATTGTCGTCGTAAATGTAAACAAATGGTCATAAACACATACCAAATATTAGAATATCACTTTCAAGCCTCTAGTTAAAAGATTTACTTTACGGCAATAGCAATTGAATTAGTGCAGGTCATTTAAGCAAAAAAAGAAAGCGGAAACTTGAAGCAGGAATCTGTTGACGAAACGTTTGAAGTTGCTGGACTATAAGCCGTTTTGTAAAATAAATATATAGTTAACAATTTCCAAAGATGTATGGACTTATTTAAACTTCTCATGACTAGGAACAATATTTATTGTTCGCTTTTATGCTAGAAACGACATAATGTGCTATTACACATGTATAAGTGTTAATAAATAAACCGAACTCAAAATAATAATGTAAGAGGAATCGGAAACCTTTTCAAACGCTACACCTAATCAGAGGTATACAAATCATATTTATTTGTTAATGTAATAGTTTTAAAAATGTTGACCAATTTTCGTTACAAAATTTACATTATAAGCATTCCCGTCATATTGACATTATAAACATGACGGATGGTTTATCAAAATGAAAATGAATTGGACCAACGTTCTGACAAAGACATTCGATTTATTTGTAAAATGACTATGGTTCAACCTGTTGATATGTTATACGTACATAAGTTTGACAGCGGTTATAATCGAGAGACATATATTGGCTCTATCAGTGAGAAGAAGCATAGCGTTATATTCTCCTGACTTCACTTGACTTAAATGGAATCAGATGTTATCCAGTAATCCTTTAACAAACTTTGTCAATAGTTGTTCCCCTGTTATAAAGGAGAACGCTTAAAGATATTAATGCTTTTCTTCTTCAGATTTTGAAAACAGTAATACATCATTTTATGGATATCTACAACTATCTTATAGAATAGCAAGGATTAATCCATTTCAGAAATTGAACTTGTTTTATCTTATCTTTGAGGATTTAATTGTACGGCTCTTGGGAGATAATAAAATATATATGGACTATATATATTTTAAATCATAAACTAACTTTCAGTGTATTCACAACAATGGGTCGTCGTTTCACTGAAAGTGAAATTCTGGCGATGACCAGGAATCGGCGGGAAGATAAAGCATTGAAAGAAAAGTTAGAGAGAATAGCCGAAGAAAGGGGATATTATCATGACAATGTTGTAAGAGAGAAAAAGAAAATTGTTCAAGTAATCAAAGAAAGCAGAAAAACGTCGGGAGAAAATCCATTCCCGGAAAGTGAAGATCGACATGACGAACCTGGAACAGTAACGTTACAACAGATGAGGCGATTTACGAAGCCATGGTCAATTACTACATCACAATCTACGTTTAATGTGTTATATCAGAGAACATCTAGTCCGACTGATTTTAAAAATAAAAATCGTCGGCCAAAATCTTCCATATTCTCTAGTGCGTCTTCAATGGTCTCTGAAAGTATTACACATTGTAAGAATGTATTTGCTAGGTCCAGAACAGCGTATAGTAGAAACGCACTTTTCCGACCAGTCACGCGTCGAGAAAGCTGTGATGCAAACGGAAAATCAAATGATTTTAATGCTGAAACAGCCGAAGGACATATGTCGAAAGAATCTTCAAATAATGGATTTCAAGATAGTAAACTTTTGAACGGAAATACGAAAATGCATATCATCAATGGAGACATTAATAACATATGCAACAAGGAAAATGAAACAGACAGGGGAAAATGTCAAATATTACAGAGTACCACAGACGATGTATTTGCCATAGATTCAGATCTCAATCAAACCTCTTTCCTGCAAAATACTGAAGAACTTACACGTGAAGCTGTTCTGGTTCCGAAGTCTGAAACAATGTGTATAGTCACAAACGATAACTGTGACAGCAGAAAACAAAACGTAAAAAGTGCAACTGCTAGAAAAAACAAGAAAAAGCGAGTTTCTCTTGTGACGAATGATCAAATACAGAATCAGTGTTTAGACGAAAATGAAAATGTTGTCAACAATGAGCGCAAAGCAAATACAGCGATATCCAAAATTGTGGATGGCAATAGAAATTTAGAGAGCAATGAAGATAGTTTGTTGATTGACGATAATTATAAAACTGACAAAAAGGATGATGTTAGTGGTAGGAAATTATCCCAAGTTTACAAATCAGACGACTTAAAACAAAATGCGCCTGATATGGCGGAGGCAAATGAAACAGACGATGATACTGTGGGAAACAATTCCCAAAGGAGATTTAAAAATGCAAGCACAAATCAATCACCTAATGGACAACAGCAAAGTGAAAAAAGAACAAGACCACATACATGTACTGGAGAAATACAACGGGATTTGACCGCAAATCAAAAAGCTTCCGAAGATTTGATAATGTCTGAAACAGAGGACCGAACCCGACCACACACAGTTACCGGAGTTGAAAATATGACAAGTGAATTAAATGAGGATATCGACGAAGACATTATATTTGGTGATTATATCTGGTTCAAAGGACAAAAAATTCGTGACTACGTTAAACCCCAGCATCGTTATAAAAATGATCCTTTCAAAATGAAAAGGCGAGAAAAACTTATGAAAAAATTAGCTACAGAAACACCTTTGTTCGCCGAAGATCAAAGAGAAAAAATATTGAATGTAGAGTTAACTTTCTCCAAAGCTTCACGAAAGCGGATGTTACAACAGTTAGTTGAAGAAAATTCAGCAAAGCAACATAGCACTAACTTTGATTCACAAAGTAAAAAACTGGACTCAAAAATTCAAACATTTCTAAAATCAATTGAAACTTTTTGTCGGGATAGTGAATAGAAAATTTACTTAGGAAAATTTAAACATTTTGGTTTTTGAAAAGCGAGCAACGGACAATTATATAAAGTTTTTTCTGACGTCATGCCACCCTTTTATGTCCAATTTCACGGGTAATTATTACATTCTTATCCACTTCATTTCAATTGTGATCACATGTTATCGTTAACCAATATATTTTGTCACGTATCAGTTGCTTTTCATCTCAAAGTATGATGAAAGATGTTATTTCAAGTGGCGATCATTATTTTCATATTTAGTATTTTAATAAACTGAGATACAATGGAATTTATGGTGTGACAGAGATTTACTATAATAGAAACATTACAATAGGGCTAGCCAAAATTAATGCATGTTAATAAATGGTCAGATTTTCTATTAACACTGTAAGGTAGATTAAGTGGTTATAGCTTTGTAATGGAAAATGTGTTTCGACATCGTCGAATCCTATACATACCAAACCCAAGTTAAAAGGCTTTCAAGATAAGATACAATGTATTACATGACCTGTGTTCATCATGTAGTTTTATCGGCTACTGTGATGTATTGTCAAAATATCATAAGGTTTATTGTAAGTAAAACTGAAATCATGAGAAAAATTCTAGATGCATGCCGATGAAACAGAAACACGGTGAATGACAACAGTCAAGATGATGAGTTACAATGGGTTCAAGATTACAACAGTTTAGTAAACATTTGTTATTTCTATTCTTTCTTCATAAGTTAGAAGTGTTGCATATTTTGTGGTGTTACTGGCAGTGAGCAGTACTTATGAATGCAATCCTGAACAGAAGTTATGTAGTTGTTTTAAATGTTATACTTCCGTATTCATCAAAGATCTATAGCCAAATTAATGTAAAGTTTTTCTGATATTTAATTCATTAGTTATAGCTCCCAAATTTCATTTAAAAAAAAACAAATACGTACAAACCTTTATTTAAATCCTGAATAGTGTTGGGTATCACTATAACTACTAGATATATATATATATCTAAGATGTATAGAACATCGTTTAAGTCTAAAACATGTGAATATACTATCTATGTACCAAATATATATATATATATATATATATATATATATATATATATATATATATATATATATATATATATATATATATATATATATATAAGATGTATAGAAAATCGTTAAAGTCCAAAACATGTTAATATACTCTCTCTCTCTCTCTCTCTCTCTCTCTCTCTCAAGCACAAGTACAGAGTTAACCAGATACCTATAATGTCACCATGCCCCTGTTGGGGTTCGAACCCTCGACCTATATACATACATACAATTAATTTTTTTAATAAACAATACACATATAAAACCAAATATAACTTTTGAGTGAAATATCATAATATTGGATGCTGAATGTTGAGCTGGTAAATTAGCTGGCCATAAAACTTTAACTTATGCGGTTCGTTCACGCTGAAAGTAGGAAATAAGACCACGCCAAATTGATCAATTGTTCTTCGGGACCGCTCGCACGTGAAAATCCATTACTGAAAATTCAAAATAAATTTCTGCCCGCTCGCATCATGTCCGGAATACCCACATCGGATTCCAAATTGATAAGAATATTTTGTAATCTTTTGAGTGTTTGAACTAAATGAGTATTACTAATGATAAAAAAGTACTTGAATAAAGATAGTATACACAGAATATGACACATTGGTGTTTCAGCTGCTTGGTAGTTCAATGTCATAGCTTTGGGTAGCCTATATCTGTGGCTTCATTCATGACAATGATCAGAGTTTCAGTTGCCAAAAACTGGAGATATCGACTGGTTCATTCATTGACATGTTTATTAAAATTACGAGTAAATGTAGTTACAGCGGCAATGAGGAAGATGCTAAATGCATTTTGTAAATAGTGATTCCCGTCTTCCTTGCCGCTGTTACTAGGAAAAGGTTAAACTTATTGCAATTTCTTATTATCACTGATTCAATAATACATATGTATTATCACAGCAAAATAAGGCAGGTAATGAAGTACAAATTTTCGCTTTTAAAGTGCGGATGAATCTTTTTTATTATTACAGTCTAACCTGCCTTAGCGGCTCACTGATTTAAAAGACTTCCTGCCTTATGTGATCAAAATGTATGCCTCCCAAAGTGTATTTTTCTATTCAAATCGCCTGAATTAAAATACCATATGTGACCATTTCTGTCTCTTCCCTTGGACAGTCTCTTAAAACACGTTTGATTGTATTAAGTGGTTCAATCAAGAGTTTAATGACAACAAATAAGGCACAGTAAATGCTGTACAAATTATCACAGGTGCTGTGCATTTCTTAGGCCGGATCTCTGTGACAACTTTAATTTACTTTTTTTAAGTTTCAAATACACGTACAGTTAATGTACATAGACAATATAAATTGTAGTGCAAATCACCTAACCTATCTCTTTGTTCCCACTTCACAAACATGTATGATAAGTCCCCACTCCAGTCAGTTTGAATTATGATAATTTTTTTAAAAGAAATACTGTGATATTATGTAACTTTAGCACTAAAATAGACACACTAAAAATAGTAGAGTCATATACTTTCCTAATCTATCTGTGTCAAACCATGGGTATGCGCATGTCAAGCATTTGATTTCAGAACTTCATATACCATTGTCACAATGGATTCAAAACTAAAGTTAAATGATTGTCCGGTCCCTCCTGTTCTAGGAAGTTAAATGGGTACTCTACTAGACATGCACATCTCCACACAGATCCAGTATTTACATCAGAAAAAAACTTTATCTAAATTGTTCAGTATAACAATTTTGGGTCTACGATGAAGTGCTTTTTCAGGGTTTTTATCTTTTATCTAATATACAGATAACGATAATGATTTTTTGTGACTGAATTATTCCACATTTTGAATTATTTTTCATATGCCTGTCTCAATTCAGATACATTATCTCGGACCTAGTTCAGCTATATGTAGCTATCTGCCAGAGGTCTTACAATACTTGAAGTCCACTTAGTGTCCTGCAGTTGTTTCTAAGAGTATTTTTATATTTTGACCTAGGGGTCTCATTAATAATTTTGTCAGTTAATTATATGCTTCATTATAATTCAGATACTATTTTGCATTGTACTTAATTATCAAAAGTTGTCAAAATATACACGTACTAAATATAATTGTTATTATAGATATATTTGATGTACATGTATTATGATGTTCAGAAACTTTCAGACTGACACAATTAAGCTTTTCACACAAACTATTGATTTTTCTAAAGGTTAAATCTGTAAAAACAGAAGATGTCAAGAAATTTTGCTCACTAGCTTGATTTAATATGACTTTACTTAAAATAAATGTATTAAAAGAAATAAAATTTTGTCCGCTCGCCCCATAAAAACTCTCTTGCGTCTAAAAAATAAAATTTTCAAAAAATAATAAATTGCTGGCTCGCTACAAAGAACAATTAATTAAAATGGCATGACCTAATTTAAACACCATAATCACGAATATCATTCATATATATATGTATATGTGTGTGTGTGTGTGCGTGTGTGTGTGTGTGTGTGTGTGTGTGTGTTTATCACGTTGCTCTGACAATGTACAGCAGTGAAGTGTACCAATTATCTTATTTCAAATTGTAGATAACAACGTATTGTTGTGGTTTGAAAAACGATTACAAAAATAAACATAAAAACGTAAGGAAATACAAATTGCCTGAGAGTTATTGACAGTTACCAATATGTATGAGTTAAGATTATAACACTCAAATCAATAAATATATCCCATACCCATAATATTCTGACGATAGCTCATGATCATAGGATAGGAGATCCAATAAGATAAGAAATGTCACGTTTAATCAATAAAACCACATTTGTTTGAAATTCTAGAAAAAAATCATCAGCCGAAAGTCAATTTTCCTTCGCATTTGATAAATGTAGAGCGCAAAAAATCTAACTTCAGGTTATCACGTATGTAATAATTCCTGTATATTAGCTATTCAACAAAATAAGTAGGGGAATCGACACAGATAAATATCATACAACAGATCAAAGTGAAGTACAACATACAGAGAGAGAGAGAGAGAGAGAGAGAGAGAGAGAGAGAGAGAGAGAGAGAGAGAGAGAGAGAGAGAGAGAGAGAGAGAGAGGGGGTTTACTTTGTAGGCATGTGAAAGCTGATGATTAGATACCGAAATGGAATGTCGATTGCTTACTTGTTGTATTGTAAAATTGAATCCAAGAAAAAAGTAACAGAGACAATATACTGCTGCAGTATATGAATTCAAGAAAGCTAACAATGAAATGTTATTTAAAATATTTTTACAATTATACACCACAACAACTGAGATATGGATAGTATGATGTAATGAAATGAAATTGATTACATACTTCTGTGTCGTATGATTCATTGCATTGTATAGTGTTATCATAGATTGCACGCTTTACTTGTAAAGATAAACATCATGAATAAATGACATATGAAATTGAAAGTGAAATAGTATAGCCAGGTTTTGTAGATATAGTAAAATAGTGTTGCTTTAATTAAGTCAAAAATGTAAACGTATGAATGTCAAACACTCGGCGAAGTTTGATTTTTTTCTATCACATAGATCAGTGGGTAAAAGAAAAATACATATATAACACTACACAAATACAACGTAAAGCTTGACAATGAACGGACTGTCAAGGGATATCAATATATATATATATATATATGTGTGTGTGTGTGTGTGTGTGTGTGTGTGTGTGTGTGTGTGTGTGTGTGTGATTATATTTATAATTATTATCAGATTCCAACCTTGGACAGCAGTTTGCTGTTAAAAAGAGTAAATACATGTAGACACAAACACTTCCGGAATGCACATTGGCATGTTTGAATGTTTTACGCCATATAAAAAAAATTCAGTCATACAAAAGTGGCCATTTTTTTATGGGGGGGGGAAGAGCCCATTTACAATCTACCTTTGAAGAGACCACAGGCCTTCGACAAGTATACTAGGAAAGGTTCTTTCAAAATGAACTTAGGTTTCAGCGGAATTATGCATATGAACTAGTATAAAATAATATATTAAAGTGTAATAGACATATTACTTATTCACAACTATCGCATGTGTCTAATTACCGGTAACGAATGATATGTATAAATATGGTTATACACTAGTAGTTGTATACTGTACAATCTGAAGATTAATACTTTGATATCTGTGACTTTTATATATGAGGATGCAGGTGTGTCAAAATACTGATGACAAACCCCAATCAACAGGTGCTCGATCATGCCAATAAATCATAGTATTATACAAACAGAGTACAGACACCCAAAATTCTAAAATAAACTTTTTACTCAAAATGAAAAAGAACCTTTTCTTCCTTCGCAGATAAGGCATGGAGTAGACTTTATGGTGTTTTTACAAAAATAAAACAAACAAGAGTTAAAAAGCTAAATGCAATTCCGCTTAAATCTTTAAATTTACTGCAGGTCCATAACACAAGAATATTATTGAAGGTATTTCAAGTGCACCCACACGACACGATCGGAATAAACATGCACTATTTGTTTGGCCGCTCTGTACAAGAATAAAGTCATATCTTTATTGATAGGTTGACGGTTGACATATAAAAGTGGTTTTAAAAATCACAAACACATATGCATATAACATACAATAAACAGTAACACACACACACGCAGATAAATATATATATATATATATATATATATATATATATATATATATATATATATATATATATATATATATATATATATATATATATATGCGGTGACACACGCGCGAACACACACACATTCAATGTTAAAATTTTAAAAAGATAATAAAAAGTTGGAATCTATATAAAAGGTTATATCATAACCGAGAACCTAAACTAGACTTTGTTTTAAAATCCACTGATAAATACTAATCTCCTGTGTGAGTGCAAGTTTTTTTTATTACGAAAACTTGTAACACAAGGGAAATAATAATGACATATTCAGAAGCAATTGAACTCATCACGGTTACATCCCTTTGCATAAATGTGAATTATTTTTCCATTTCCAAATAAATAATTATTCATTGTTTATCAACACTAAAATCTTATATAGGGATTATAGGGATACTGGATGAATACTTAGACAGAAAAAATAGTGTCTTACTTTTTCACTCATATATCATACATCAGCCTCGAAAGTGTACGGCTGCTAGATAAATTTTATTTTATTCATTTCCTAAAATTTGTTTTACTCAAGTATCATCGATGCATGCATGCAGCACTAATAGCAGATAAATAAATTAATAAAAAGAAAAATACTAGTCTGAATGTTTACAAACGAATGACACGCAAAAATCACATAAATGAGTCAAACCTAGTTTATCTCCAGTTCATGCAAGTTTCGGGATAATCTAGGTTTCACTGGAGAAAAACTTTATAATATTTATATTTCGACGTCGTTATTTGAATTTACTGTAGAAAAACCTTTTAACCTTATCATGAAGCAAATTACCGTAGTTTTCTTCGATTAAACTAAGATATTTTCCCCGAACAGTTGAAATCAATTTTGTGTTCTCAATGCAGTTAAACCTTGTGTTTCTCTGTAAAACTTAGTCTCTCGACAGTTAACGCGAAAAAATATTCATATTCACTTTAGCATATAATAAAATCCATATCATAAAGATAACATGAAAATGAAAGAAATAAGCAACTTTTCCAACAATAGTCATTGATACCCAGAAGAAGGGTTGAATCCCAGGTCTATAATATTCTCTGAATAACTGGCCCTAGATGCAATCTTATAAAGTGCAAATCAAATGAATGCGGATGGTCACTGTGTTAGGTCGGCAACGAAACTTTATAGGTCTTGATTATGTATAAATAACTTTATATGCTAATCCAAAGTGACAAGAGAAGCGATAATTCAAGAAATATTTTTCTCCACAAATTTAGCACCGATTAAGCTCAGAATATTTAATTTCCTGCTTGTGGATGAGAGGTTATTTATTAAGATAAGATTATTATTAAGATTTTTAAGTCCAGAATATTTATTCCTAAAATCTGTCGGTCCACTTCAGAATCGAATGGTCGTCCCCTGAAAATGAAGAGAAAGTATGCGTGTCGATTCATGTATCTAATTTATGTAAAACAAACTTATATTTCTTGAACAAAATATGAATGAACACTGTTTAAATAGAACAAGGGTAATTGTTACGATTATACAAATTAAACGAAAATATGTACAGATTTTTATTCTGCGGGGTCATCTAGGTGCTCCACCAAGTCTTTATCCATTTTAACCCCCAAACTGCTTACACATATGAAGCAAGGTCTTCAGAAATATTGTACAATTGCTGACTTAAAAAGCGGAGTCATTAATATGTGGATCCTAAAGAATTCAAGAGTTGTTGGAACATGTAAAGTCTACAAATTTCAAATATATAACAAGCATAAAAACTTCTGATTTTTCTACCTTTTACACAGTAATTCCTCACCAGTAATTTAAAAACAGACTCAATTCTATTATAAGAAATTCCTTTGTATATAAAAATGAAAATCGCAGATATAAATATTTAGTGTTAGGTCAAGCAGAACCTTATTTTGTGAAGGCACACCTTGAATCCAAAAACAAGTACACGGAAGACGATATCACCAGTATGCTGGAGTTTGTAGTGGGCAACATCTTCGTGTTTGCAGGGAAGATCTACACAAAAATATTCGGTATTCCAAATGGTACTAAGTGTGCCCCTTTCCTGGCTGACATTTGTATTCGTATGAAGTGGAATTTATAAATCTCTGCTCTCCACAGGAAAGAAACAGTTATCATCTCGATTTAATTTTATTTACAGGTACAACGACGACATCGTGCCTATAAATAATTCAGAATTTTCAGATTTACCTCGAGCTGATGTATCCTGCTGAGCTTAAAATAAATGATACGACATAGAACAACACATCGGCTTCTTACCTAGATTCAGTCTTGTTTTTAGGGAGGGACTTCAAACTCTATTTATGAAAAACGTGACGATATTATTTTCCATATCACGAACTTCCCGTCCTGAGCAGTAATATCCCGTCTCCTCCTGCCTATGGCGTTTACATTTCACAGCTCATACATTATGTCAGGGCATGTTCCTCTTATGGATGTATTATTCTGAGAATCAAACGACTAACCAATAAACTACCCACACAAGGTTACGTTGTTGAATGTTAGAAATCGTCAGTAATAAAGTTTTATGGTCGATAAGGGGACCCTGTTAAACAATATGAATTCCCCCTCTAATGAATGTTAGATAGTATTCATATAAAGTGACTTTCTTACCCCAATGACATTTTCATCGAGTTTAACCTTTTCACAGAAAATTTGCGAAGGATGTGGCATGCTGACAGGGGACGCTGATTTCCTCCAGACACCTGCTCCCATCCCGTTTGAGATTCTGCTTTTAATTTTTCTCATTACATGGATATTGAAGTCGCTCAAACATAAAAGCAACAAAACTTACCCAACAGCATACATAATTTGCACATATTGCCATCACGACCAACGTCAAAGTGAAACTGAGACATTTTGTTAGTTTGTTAGTGGCTCCTGATATGTAAGAAATATCCGTTCAAGAACGATATATAGAGACTAAACGTGTGTGGGTTAAGAAATACAATATGCATGATTTGATGTACTTAGTATAAGGAAATAGTCAGAGAAAATTTAACTCATTATCGTCACCAACACTATCATCTTCATCATCATCATCATCATCATCATGTATTTATTCATTTTGATACCACGATAATACTGGTTTTGATTTCCGGTGTACTTCACTTTGACTACGGTGGTGACAGAACATCCATCAAAGTTTGAAAGGTGAAAGTTTCGTGTCTTAGTAGGCGCCACACGATAAAGAATCGTCACTTTATTAGCAATATCTTTAGCAGAGGTCAAAATTTGTGGTAGTTTTTTTGTGACGTCATCATGAGGAAAATCTAGGTGGAATGTCAAAAACAATTATCTGAACAAAAGAAGCACTTTAGAATTTCAAGCCAAATTCGCAATGCATTTTAATATTTGTAGAGTTATCCCCCGTTGAACATGATTGTTGGTGTATCATGAGTAAAATCCATATAACCTGGCGGAGTGGAGTCTTGTGAACCATTTCTTGACCTGGATAAGTTTAAATTTTAGGTAATAAAACATATTAACATTAAATTAACACTGGCAAGAGTAATCGTTTCCTACTTGTCACCATCTATAAGAGAGAATCCAGAGAGGAGTAAAACATTAATTTCGTGCAACTTGTCATAACCTAAAACTGGGTAGAATCATCCGTATGATAATCAAAATGTTACTCGTGCTTATGATATTTATGCAAATATTGCCAATTGTTATGATAAACACTGAAACAATAAAAGATATAGATACCAGAATGTTATTAGTGCCAATAAAAATACTTGCTCTCCAAAAACAAATATATTGTCAACAAGAAACTCAAACTTTTTAAAATATTTACAGTGATTAACTTGTGTCTTATATTTAGAGTGGTGTTATACAAAGTAAGAATCTGGATGATCAATGAATAGCATTTGAATTCAGGGGAACCACTCAGTAGAAACACATTTGTCAATGAGCTTTTGTTTGTTTATGTACACTTTAGTTTAAAGAGTATATAAATTAAGACAAATGTTTTAATACTTTAAATCTAAAAATTTATATGTCTTAATTTTATTTAATAGCTGTTTGGAGTTTTGGTACCCACATCAAATTTATACTGCTCATTGATTGTGCAGTACTGCTGCATTTTACTGTCAGTTAATTTATGATAAAGGTATTGTGGAACATTTGCTGGACCCTGCATTATGTATTTTTTCGTATAGCTTATTGGCCATCAGTGCCTTTATATAAAACACTGTTCATGTATGAAGCAGGTGCGCTTGATTTCTTTTTTTTATTTCCTGTTAAGCGAGGATATATCGTAGTCCCATAATTGTAGAATTTGACATTGTTAATTGACAATACATTTAAGATAGATCTCATTGTCAAATTGAAGGCTAAGACTCGCTTTCTCTTTTCTGAATAAAGCCTGCTTCATATGAACATAGTCTCGTGACGCCAAATAAAGGACCATAGTTGGTGTTTAATTGATTAGTACCTTGAAATTTAGATATAGCGCAATCGCCTTTGGATTCCCCCTGAATTTTCACTTAATTTAAGTTTGCTTCGATGGTAAATTAAATACTTTATGCCATTCATCTGCTTGAATGTGAGTCAACAATGACGTTTGACTAAACAAACTTTACATACAATTCCAAAACCAAGAGACGGTATAATAGCGCAAGTACCATGAAGACAATCAACTTGGTGATGTTACTACATGTTCACATTTATTCGTACCCTTTTCCATAGACACGAAGGAAATAAGTCAGACACCTATCAATATACCGTGTTCTAAAATATGTTAGATAACACCATGACAACATGCTATCATCTCACTACAAAGTGATATAATTCTTTTCGGATTGGATTATGAAATAAAGTGATTACCTGGTTATGAGATATACATTCTAACATGCATTTTTAAAACTCTCTTTTCTCTTAAAGTAAAGTTCTGTCACAAATCCATACCGGCGTCATATAGAAAACATTTCGCATAGAGAATATTCCCCCGGAAATTTTCTACACAGAACATATTTCCTCAGGAAGGAATACTATATAGAAAACATTCCCCCCGTGTGTTTTTTTTCTATATAGAGAATATTCCCCCTTTTATAAATAATGTTCTCCCGGAAAAAAATTTCTATATGGAAAACATTCCTCCTAAATCCCGAATGTATATTTAATAAATCTGTTCACTGATTATTTCAAAATATAATATACTATGAAACATATGCTGAGTGTAAATCCCACATGTTAACAGAATTGAACTTATAAGAGACGTTCTCACTTACTCTGAGACAGTCTCATCAGATACTTTTTCACTTATTTTATTCAAACTTATGAGAGACGTTTTCACATATTCTGAGTTTAATGATACATGTACATTGTACTATAAAATCTATTTAAAAATTTGAGCCTAAAAATCATGTTGGTAGATCATTCTATGTCTTAATTAGTTACACACTGAGCAAATTAATCAATGTCAAAGAAATATGCATTCTCGGTACTTCTAAGATTTTGACCTTTGCTTGGAAACGAAATATTCTATAAATGAGCAGATATATTTATTTGAATGATCTGAGTTTTAGGTTAAAGCAGCAAAGAAAAAATCAGTTAATTAAAAAGTTAATGATACAAAAAGAAATTTTAATGGGGTCATGGAAAGAAACATATACTTTTGACATCATCCACCACCAGGAATTGTGTGAATTGCACTCTTTGTTTTTGCTATGCATGCATATGTATTTAGAATCCTACTGAATCATAGCTTGAAAAAAGATATATCTATTGCAGACTTTATTCAGAAACTGACGAATCAAAAGATGATAAAGTTAGCGGTGTCCTTTAATTTCACATTTAGATATATCGACAACGTTTTGTCAATTGATAATGACAATTTTCATACATATGTCAATGCGATATATCCCAGCAAACTAGAAATTAAAGATACAACAGAATCAAGCACACACGCTTCATACTTAAACATTTTACTTAATATAGACACAGACGGGAGATTGGCCACTAAGCTTTACCACAAACGCGACGATTTCGGCTTTCCCATCGTAAATTTTCCACATTTAAGTAGTAATATCCTTCAGTCACCCGCATATGGAGTTTATATTTCACAAATGATCCTATATGCCAGGGCGTGTACAACATATGGAGATTTCATATACAGAGGTAAACTATTCACTGACAAATTATTGACACAGGGATATCGAAAACTGCGTTTAATGTCAACGTTCCGGTCGGTATAATAGTCTGTTTCAGTGAGTGAAATGTTGAGTTGCCTTTTCGTTGGAGGTTGTTGAGACGTCTGTACCAACTGTGACGAGGATTCACTCCTCATGTATTTCATCGGACTTGACTGTGGACTCACGGCAGGTGTGACCGGTCGACAGGGGATGCTTACTCCTCCATGGCACCTGATCCCACCTCTTGGTTTCCAGAGGTCCGTGTTTGTCCATTTTTACCGGATTTGTATCTAAGTCCTGGACATTCTATTGATTTATACTTTGGTATCTGAGATTTTTTACATTGTTTTACTAATACGACTATATAAAGTAGGACTGTTTGGTTTTCTTATTTTGTAGATTATACACGTATATGCAAAACATGGTATTCTGAAAATTTTGACTAATTTCACCAAAAGCATCTCTTTGAAACATTCATAAAATTACGTATTTCATATTTGAGTTACTTTGTTCACTTATGTATTTAGCTATCAAAAAAATATTACCAGAATCCCAACACAACGTTAAAAATGTGTCAAAAATGTTCAAAAATACGTTGAAAGAAGGGAAGATTTGGGTAAAAACATGTACACAAAAATATAGATTTTCTATAAAAAAAAATCTTCCTTCCACTAAGTTCCAAGGAAAAGGTTTGAAGTTCTGTCAAATGCAATGAAATAATTTATACCAAACAAAAAAAAACCATAATCTTTAGAAGAAAAACCATCGCAAACAAACATAACATGATATTTAAAGATCAGATTAAACCCATGAAAGTCACTTTACATTCGGTACGTCGCGCCAATCCTTTTGGACGTGTCATGATGCTAAATTAATTGTGTAGGATTCAATATAGGGATGGATCATGTTTTTACTATGTAGTCCTTGCCGTCATGAAATACGACCCAATACTATGCAATAGAAATCTTACTGGATTACCTGCTACTAATGTTATTCATTAATTTTTTAAAATTGCAATCATAATCCGGAAGTTACTACACGATATGAAAATGATAGGTGTCACAGTATTACATCATATTATCAAAATAAGATACATTACACATTGCCATGTTGACATAAAATCTGTAGAATGATAAAACAAATAAAACAAAGACCATTATTTCTCCGTTAATCAGATTGAGACTTACATTGGTGTTATGCGTGAATAAAGAAATCTCCAAGCGAGTGGTAAGAAACAATTTCTTTTCACGAGATTGAGATTTCCCTTTTTACACAACACAGCCGAGTTTGATTAGTTTAATCCTATGCTTCAAATATATGTTAATGTATGTATTAGATAAGATCTCTCAACTGTTTATATATTTTCATTACCTAAAAGCCCTACGTCATACATTTACATTGTGACGTCATAATGTATGTATTACTGTAGGGTGTGGATAGAGAAATTCTGACTTGGCAAAAGATATATCCGGGAGAAAAGCTGAGAGAATTTGTTTCCACTGACAACAAAGATACCATGGTGGATTATGATATTTAAGAGTGTCTATCAATCGTGGGATATGTATGAGAGCTTCTACTCAAAATTTTGTTTGCAATACATTTGAAAATATAAGAGAAATAAATTTCCACATTTGTCGATGGTTTGGAAGATAATACAAGTCTACATGGACTGTTTAAAGCATATCACAAATGACATTTTGTACATAAATTGTTATAAGGTAAACAATAGAGACAGCGATAATGATTCTCTTAGATCAACAGTTGGCAGTAAATATTGCAATTTAACAATTCCGTTTCAGTTTACATATGTCAGATGCATTATATATCACTCTCTGAAGAGATCACCTGAGTACATACTGGCCAATCTTAATAGTGGTTTACAAGGTTCTATTGTATGCACTGCAAGTCTTTCCTTTTATGTTTGAAACTGTTATAAACCGTTAGAAACACTCGTGGGAACGTGATCACTACACAAATCATTGATATTGTTGCATTCTGTAATATTTTATATATTATCAATAATCATATAATACGCACAGAATGACCCCATTGTCCCGAAATATCTATTGACGATGTGTGAAACTTTCAATAACATTTGTTATAGTTATAAATCATCGAATGTTTTTTTACTATTATTTTCGATTATCACACTTTGATCGCGGTACTAGTTTGATAGTTAGTTATATATTAAAGTGTTAAGAACTCCCAGCTACAAACAATCGCTTCAGTACACCTTTTGATCAAATTGTTAAACGCACTTGCTTAGATTCTACTGCTTTAAGTATCAAAACTCTATGACATAAATGATATAAATAACAAAACTTATAAACATATGTTTGTCATATATTTGAATCTTTTCAGGAAAATGAAAGTGCATTTCTCATGAAACAGGGCTAAAGTATCCTTCAGTGTACCTCGCGTGTCAACTGCGTGTGCGTAATGCTGAAAATGGTGGTCACATGTGCTACGTAACCAATGATGTTCGTTTATTGTTGTTTAATGCTCGGCACTTACGATCATTGAACAGTGAGGGGTTTTTTAACGTGCCGACACCTACTATGACACGGGACCTGGGTTTTTAATGTCTCTTCCGAAGGACAGTAAACCAACCTGCTGCCAGCTGTACTCGAACTCACAAGCAAGAGTCGAGCGTACTACCGATTTAGCCAGGTCGGCTCCACGTAACCAATGAGATGAACCGAAAAAGCGTAATCCATATGTTAGGAAGCC
Organism: Atrina japonica; assembly: GCA_030159075.1. Classification (NCBI taxonomy): domain Eukaryota; kingdom Metazoa; phylum Mollusca; class Bivalvia; order Pterioida; family Pinnidae; genus Atrina; species Atrina japonica. Next base: position 1,809,401 of record BROG01000048.1, on the reverse strand, counting down.
GGTAAAATTTTATACTGAAATAAACTTTTTACAAATATGTTGTTAGTGCATAGATATAACGTCAATGAAATATGCACTTTGAATACGTATACAGATATTGCTAAATAATCACTCGCTTTATTTCTCGCAATTGTTAATTGTTATATCAAAAATGCCAATGTAATAAAACCGTTTATTACGAATACTTTTAGTAAATATGATTTAAAAATCTAAAATGCCTCAATAATAACGAGTAATAATTTGCCATGATCATTATTTTAATACTGAATCGAATTCATATTCATATTATATATATATATATATAATATATTATATATATATATATATATATATATATATATATATATATATATATATATATATATATATATATATATATATATATATATATATATATATATATATATATATATATATATATACGGGCATATTGTTATATTGTTTGTTTGAATATTTTCACATTGAATATTATATTTTTCGACCTCAATTCGACATTTAAAGTAACAAAGAGTTACCCTTTGCTTGCACCAAAATGTTATTTGATCACGTACTAAAGGGCTTCTCTTTGTTCGGGTAGGTTCTTTGATGAGTTTTCGCTTTAAATGGAATGCGTCAATCTATTCATATCAATCCGTACAAACTGCAGCGAAATAAGTCCAAATAGATAACAAGCGAATCTAATTATCAGCATATAAATAATATTTGTGGTCTAGATCTACATTTATTCATGCTTCTCGTTTTCCTTTCAAAAGTCTTCAAACATGATTCTGTAGAATTAACAGCTGACTGCGTTTAATTGATATATGTCTATGCATTAATTATGAACTATCATAATGCCTAACGACAAAATCATTTGAGTATTTGTATAACCTGGGCAGCAACGGTCTTTACCTCAAATCCTTAGACTAATTGTACACTAAAGGTTTAACTCATGTTCGACTTCACTAACCGTCCACTTATTAATGATGAAATCGTTTCGTTTCTCTTGCTCCAGTTTTTCAAGATACGCTGAAACCTTTTGTCTACTTTCTACATATTTTTCTCTCTGATCTCTGAGGGCGTCTTCCATTGTGTATTTAGTACTAACTACTCCGTGTTTTCGCAATCTAGCGAGTCTTTGTAATTCTTTCCTCAGTTCGTAAGCAGCAACAGACTTATCAAAGAATATCTTATTTGGAACTTTAGACTTTCTACAATTTGTTTTATTGCTCTCCTGTTCCTTTGAAGATTTCGCACTAGACATTTGATAATTTCCTTTCGTTTTTGCTTTTCTTTCACCATCAAATTCTATATCTGGTTGTCTCATTTCAGGAAATGCGCTCTTACTCCTTTTCGTATACATCGGAAGGTCGGGCACCTGACGTGTCTGCGACGCTGACAAGCTTCGCGATATTGATTTCGTGATCGCTTTTTCGGTATCTTCTCTAACCGATTCAATGCATGTATCGTCATTCGGTATAAATTCTTTAAACACGGAAAATTTCACATTAGGTTTCTTAATTTTTGTTATCATTCCTTTCTTAAGTTGTTTTCTTTCTTTTTCATCTCTTTCCGAGTCTTGGTCTGAATCACTAAGATTTTCGTCGTCATTAAAATCACTATTTCTGTCGTCGTTATTTACTCTTTCGGTTAAATCCGATTCCAGCACAGAACTATTTTCGTTTATTCGTTGACTGGCCTCTTTGTACTTACTGCTTCGTACGCGAAACTTATGGGTTTCATATCGTATATTTTTCTCACTTGCCCGTCTTTGGTTTTCAATATCATCTACAAGCATATTATACCTTGTTTGCACTATTTTATTACGTCGGAAAGCGTCTCTTTCATTGTCACTCCAAAACACCACGGGTCTCGGCAACTTTCTCTCTCCCTTACCCATTCTGTATTTTGTGTTCTTACTACCATCTTTAGATGTACTATTACTCTGATCCGCTGTACCATCGTTTGGTGGTGCTGATGCCATTGTTTCCCTGTGGTTGATCCTCACAAGTTTTTATTGTTGGAAACACTATCGTTTTCTCTAGACGCAAAATGTCTTCGTCTCTATGTCAATTTAATTTTAAAAACATCCGACTCATATTAAAAATAAAGTTCAGTTTCGTTATCCTCACAAGGCGCTTGAAATCTTTGTGTCTCATAGAGTAATCTCCAGATTCTTTTTTGTACCCGTAATGAATTGATAATTTTAATATTATATCAATACATTCCTTTATCGGGTGAATATATCTGTTATCTAAACTATAATATAACTTGTGTTGAATCGATTCCTTAAATTAGATTATAAATATGGATACACTCAATAATACGGCTAGTGTCCACTGAAACCGTTGATCTTTCTCGGTTAGAAAATGCATATTACAAGACGGTTCTTATTGAAATACGTCAGTTTCGCCAATGTTCACCTGGGGTACAAACTGCTAGATACAAAATGTTTGTCTCACTTCATATTACCTGTCGTATTTTAGATATGTCATGTTTCAACACTCAAAAACACAAAAGTGACTGCTTCGAGTCTATGTGATCGATGTGTTAATTTGCCCGTGTATTTAAATGATATTTAAGTGACAATAGACTTTCTTATTGAGCGTCGTGTACAGGTATATTTGAATTATGTTTTCGGATTATTTGAACTTGTGCTTCAAACTTATTGTTGTAAATTAACTTAAATCATGTATCAGACGCAGTAATCGATATAATATTATTGACATTTACCATTGTTTGCGTCAGAAATTTTCCAGCCAAACAAATTGAACATACATTGAAACTATTTACCCTTGAAACACATGTTTTGTGCAGCCTCTTCTACAAAATTGTATAGTTCAGTCTTTATCTAATTCAAAGCGAATGTTTAAAAACTGGACTGAGAACGAATTTATCAATACTGATATATATTAACGGGATCTTTTCTTTATGGTAAATTGTTATTGTCAGTGTGACTATGAATTTTAAATGACAGAAATTACCAAATGAAAGTAAATTTATGCCATAACGCAATCAATATAATACTGGTCTCTCTGTAGGTCTGATAAAGAACGTAAATCATTATTTTTCTTGTTGCTCAATTGGAATAAAATGTTTAACTGGTTTTGTTTATTTAATTAAAATCGATTCTTTTCAGTTCAGTGCTAAGCACTACTTTATGTGAACATTGTGTTAATCTTATCAAGGTTTGCTTCAATTCTTGTCTCGAGGACAAGCTGAGAAGTATTTCTTGCTACTTAATCTATTCTGAAGTGTTGATACTTGTCTGCATAGTGAAGAATGAAATATCTTGTGTAAATAGCCAGTGATTGACTGGCAGATATTTTGGTACATATGTACAAAATACACACACACACACACACACACACACACACACACACACACACACACACACACACACACACACACACACGTTTTGTCTTTGGATTTCTAAGTTTCTAATGGGCACCTACTGTGGCACTTTATTAACAGGCCTTTTTCCTTTATTTATACCGGGGAAGGCTCTATTTAAAAAGAGTCAGGTGTAAATAAAATTTGGCCTTTGAAATCAGGTATAGATTGAGCAACACCAATATAAATACTTGACTTTGGATATATACTCGACAGTATATCATGGAACTAGAAAACCATATTCTAAAGGAACCAAAGAATCAAGGATATATTTTACATACAACATTCAGTTGTACACACACGGATACACACAAACACACACACACTCACACACACACACACACACACACACACACACACACACACACACACACACACACACACACACACTTCCTCACAAATCGAAATATCTGTAAATATATCTATTCATCAGAACTATATATATGATTATATATCTAAAATGTTGTATGTTAGTAAGCAACAAAACCTAGAATGGCCCTAAACGATACCGCTCACCAAGTTACAAAAGGTGGCGATCGGTGAATTAAATAGGAATTGTTTTCACAAAAAATGCTATTGAAATAAACCTGAAAACAAATCTAAGGTATTTCATTATTGGGTGTCTTGATAATGAATTAAGTCAAAGTGTTCAAAGAAAAATATTTAATTTTAAGCGTAGCGACGATTTTAATCTTTCCATGTATACATGTTTCTTTATCTATTTATCAGGTGCAGTAATATTGAGCAGTGTACAACCTTACATGTCTTTTGAATTGATTCAATTTAAATTCTACTCATATAAAAAATGAATTTCCTTTTTAAATCGAACACATTTTAAAACACATCATTTTTGTTCAAATTTTGTTTTTATTTCTAACACGTTTCCATATATTGATTTTCATATTTTCGCAACATGTGTCAATGTCTAGACTATGTCACTTGTGTATGTCTGATGACGTCATCCTTCAATTAAGCCTCGTTCACACGATCAAAGTTTTCTTGGTAAAAGTCTTTGACGCAAACTTTGATAATGTGAACGGTCAAAGAAAACTTTGATCAAAGTCTATCAAAAACTTTGACGGACTTTGATAGAATAGAAACTCATCCTATTTTTCTTCAAACTTTGAATAACTCGAATAATTGCAGCGCCTTCTATCGACTATCGTTTCTCGAGGGCTTGGAGTCAACATGTTCACTGGATTCGTCAGCTCTGTACAAATTGTACAGACCAATTAGAGACGATTATCAAGTTGAGGATGCGCACCCCAATTTTGAAAAGAACGTTTCTCAATGAATTCGGCTTTTAGAATATGACTTTACAATTCAAATAGGAGCATGATTTTTGTTCCACTGCACATGTTTACAAACAATTTATAACTGCTACTTTTCGCGCCATATGTTAAGAAAAACAAATCCCATGATGCTATTGTATCAGTAATTTCCAGTAGACACACTTTTGCAGTAAATGCATTAAGGCGTTAATGGAGCACTCGGAGATCGGCGGAATATAACGACTGGCATTATTCGGGTTAATTTTTGGAGGACTTTGATGGAATTCAGTCAATTAAAGCAGATATTTGATATGATGTAATTAATTATTTCTTTGGTGCATGTGTCTTTCTTGCATTTGCTTGTACAAGTCGCTCAAAAAACATTTGATAGTGTGAACAGGTAACAACATCAAAGAAAATCAAGTTTTTCTCTACGGTCTTTGACAAAGAAGCTTTGATTTTGTGAACGGGACTTTAGGTGACCTACTAAGGCAATCCATCGTCGTCCGTAGTCCTGTATAACATTAACATTAACAGTTAAAAATTCACAGTGTCAATTTTACTCACAGTTGGTATGTATTATCTACAGGGTACTTATTACAAATATTCAGAATTTTTCGGCCCCTGGATTTTTTTTAAATAAAAAACGCGTTTCTAAAGAGGCCGAGAAGAGCCTTACGGTTTCTTCAATAAATTACTACAGTTCGTCAGCTTATAAACATAAGTGAAATATCCATGATACAATGTTAAACACAAATCAATCATTTTTATGAACATATTACTTTTAATATATTAAAATCCCAGATAATAAAGAATAAATCTTCAAGATGTCCAGGATACATATACAAATCTGGCGAAGAATGGACAAACACAGACCTCTGGAAATTCAGAAGTGGGATCAGGTGCCATGGAGGAGTAAGCAGCCGGTCACACCCGCCTCGAGTCCACAGTCAAATTCAAATGAAATAAGTGAGGAACAAATCTCCGTCGAAATTGGTACAGACGAATCAACAACCGCTATCGAACAGGTAACTCAACAAACCATTTAGTGAAACAGAGTAATCGCAAATTAGGCTATAACAAAGAGCGTAAAATTTACGAAATATTGACATCAATCGATTTTCGATATCCCGGTGTCAATAAGCAGTCACTAAGTAGTTTACCTCTGTATATGAAATGTTCATTTGTTGAACACGCTATGGCATATCATCACGTTTGTCGTATAGCCTGGTTGTTAATTCCCTGTCTGTGTCAGGAAGTAACATGTTCAAGTAGGAGGCACATGTGCTTGAATATGTTGTGTCTTTAATCTTTAGTTTGCTGGGATATATCGTATTGTGATATGTATGAAAATTGTCATTATTAATTGACAAAACCTCGTCGATATATCTTAATGTAAAATTAATGACCACCGCTAGCTTTTTCTTCTTTTGGCTGAATGAAGTCTGCTTCGTATGAATTAAAGGAACATGTCAGCCAATAAAGGGTTATATTTGGTTCCCATGGGAATGCCGACCGTTTTGTTTGAAGGCTTGGTCTCCAAATATTTAAAATGTCTATTAGAAATTCCAGTATCTCTTTTATATCAACTTCAGTGTATTTATGTGTAGAATCAGAGTGGTGTTGAACGAAATAAGTATCTGGATAACCAATGTCTAGGTATTTAAATTTTCGGGTGAAAAATGATACCAAAAAGTCTCTCTTTAATTTTTCATGTGGAATAGTTGTGTAAAGAGTGGAAAAGTCGTATGTTTGATACTATGAATTTGTGTCTTCACATTTTCTAAAGTTTAAGATCTTTTAGTATTCACATCTGATTTCCACCGCTTCGGGAATAAGGAAATGTACAGTGTTGCTCTAGGTTCTCCTGCTGTCGGTATCTTGGTAAGGAGTAATTATAAAAGTTTTGTGGAATATTTACTAGACCCTATATATATATATATATATATATATATATATATATATATATATATATATATATATATATATATATATATATATATCTGCATATATGGGATTTTGTGAAGTTAGATACCCAATATAAATATGGTACCTTAAAATCAGTATCAGTTGTACTGTTGGCACATCAAAAGAGCGTAATACGGACCAATTTTGGACGGAATTCGTCCTTCGAAAGTGGGCTACGTGTGTATGTAGGATTACCGGAATTGGTATTAAACCCTAGTTATTCTAAAAAACAATTATAGTAATGTGCCTTACAAATAAAAACTATATTATATGAGGCTATGTCTGCTGCAACCAGTACATGTTGGTCAAACAATCTATCCAGCTCGGTTACCACTTCTGAGTCTCAAAGTTTTCGAATACGCAATTTCATCAACTATCCTATAGCTTTTAATCCCTCAGAAAAAGTGTCTGGTTCCATGTCTTCATGTCTGGCCCATCATCTGACATAATGCATAACTAAACTGATTTTTGTTTAAAAGATGAACCGACCAGTGGTGTGCACGGTAATGCATAAAAAAGTAGTAAACACTGGACAGTCAAAGTGGACATTTAAATCTCAACATGCATGTTTAGTACTGCATAGCCAAAGTGGACATTTAATTCTCAACATGCATTATTAGTACTGCACAGCCAAAGTGGACATTTAAATCTCAACATGCATGTTTAGTACTGCATAGCCAAAGTGGACATTTAATTCTCAACATGCATTATTAGTACTGCACAGCCAAAGTGGACATTTAAATCTCAACATGCATGTTTAGTACTGCATAGCCAAAGTGGACATTTAATTCTCAACATGCATTATTAGTACTGCACAGCCAAAGTGGACATTTAAATCTCAACATGCATGTTTAGTACTGCATAGCCAAAGTGGACATTTAAATCTCAACATGCATGTTTAGTACTGCATAGCCAAAGTGGACATTTAATTCTCAACATGCATTATTAGAACTGCACAGCCAAAGTGGATATTTAATTCTCAACATGCATTATTAGTACTGCACAGCCAAAGTGGACATTTAATTCTCAACATGCATTATTAGTACTGCACAGCCAAAGTGGACATTTAAATCTCAACATGCATGTTTAGTACTGCACAGCCAAAGTGGACATTTAATTCTCAACATGCATTATTAGTACTGCACAGCCAAAGTGGACATTTAAATCTCAACATGCATTATTAGTACTGCACAGCCAAAGTGGATATTTAATTCTCAACATGCATTATTAGTACTGCACAGCCACAGTGGACATTTAATTCTCAACATGCATTATTAGTACTGCACAGCCAAAGTGGACATTTAATTCTCAACATGCATTATTAGTACTGCACAGCCAAAGTGGACATTTAATTCTCAACATGCATGTTTAGTACTGCACAGCCAAAGTGGACATTTAAATCTCAACATGCATGTTTAGTACTGCACAGCCGAAGTGGACATTTAAATCTCAACATGCATTATTAGTACTGCACAGCCAAAGTGGACATTTAAATCTCAACATGCATGTTTAGTACTGCATAGCCAAAGTGGACATTTAATTCTCAACATGCATGTTTAGTACTGCATAGCCAAAGTGGACATTTAATTCTCAACATGCATTATTAGTACTGCACAGCCAACGTGGACATTTAAATCTCAACATGCATTATTAGTACTGCACAGCCAAAGTGGACATTTAATTCTCAACATGCATTATTAGTACTGCACAGCCAAAGTGGACATTTAAATCTCAACATGCATGTTTAGTACTGCACAGCCAAAGTGGATATTTAAATCTCAACATGCATTATTAGTACTGCACAGCCAAAGTGGACATTTAATTCTCAACATGCATTATTAGTATTGCACAGCCAAAGTGGACATTTAAATCTCAACATGCATTATTAGTACTGCACAGCCAAAGTGGATATTTAATTCTCAACATGCATGTTTAGTACTGCACAGCCAAAGTGGACATTTAATTCTCAACATGCATTATTAGTACTGCACAGCCAAAGTGGATATTTAATTCTCAACATGCATTATTAGTACTGCACAGCCAAAGTGGACATTTAATTCTCAACATGCATTATTAGTACTGCACAGCCAAAGTGGACATTTAATTCTCAACATGCATTATTAAACTGCACAGCCAAAGGTGGACATTTAAATCTCAACATGCATGTTTAGTACTGCACAGCCAAAGTGGACATTTAAATCTCAACATGCATGTTTAGTACTGCATAGCCAAAGTGGACATTTAATTCTCAACATGCATTATTAGTATTGCACAGCCAAAGTGGACATTTAAATCTCAACATGCATGTTTAGTACTGTATAGCCAAAGTGGACATTTAATTCTCAACATGCATTATTAGTATTGCACAGCCAAAGTGGACATTTAAATCTCAACATGCATGTTTAGTACTGCACAGCCAAAGTGGACATTTAATTCTCAACATGCATGTTTAGTACTGCACGATCAAAGTGGACATTTAAATCTCAACATGCATGTTTAACACTATCAACCCCTCCAACGGAGTTTAACATATATAAAAGTACACTTAAATATTGTGTATATACAATGTATGATAAAACCTGACAATAAATTCCCTTTCAATGTCAAAATTTATGACTGAGTAGACCCCTTGTGACTTTGGCATCATAATATGTGTTTATCAGTTATGACGGAGTATAAAGGTAAAATAAGGCGTTCATGACAAACAATATTAATACAAAGTAAGACCTGTCATTCTACCTAATTGTATTAAGATGCATGTAAATATAGGTTGTATGTTTTTATATGAGCATCTATGTCGGCTGGGGTCGCATACCAAAAGACGGTGAATTGGGCGAAGTTAAATTGCTTTTGAGTCTTTTAATATTCATATTAGATTATTCAGGTGTGATCCATTATAGATCTTAAACTGAAATCAAATGTCTTATTTAACGGTTTATATTAGGGTCAGTTTACAAAATTACTTATCAGTCTTGCAATTCTTTCGAAATTTTATATAGGCCTACCATGTAATGCACTATATGCAAACGTGTTTGTGAGATGTTTGATTCTTGTAAACATCAATACTTCCATTTTAAAGTAGTATTGTAATTCAATTATACTGGCAAATCATGCTGTTTAAATGTAACAGTCCTACATTGGCTGGTAAAGTAATTTGAATAGTTCAGTCCCGTGCTTATAAATACTACGGGAGTTATCTCTCTTGCACAGAAAAAGTAAAATTCTGTTATTTAGAAAAGGTCTAATGTCTAAAACCAATCTTTTGTTTGGCAGTGCAGTGTTTAATGTTTTATATACTGTCACTGGGTAGAACGTATATTCCTTAGTTATTGCATACATAATCAACTGAAGTGGGATAAATCATCTGTAACACACACAATACGTGGCACCATGTGGGACAGATTAATTAGGTCCAGGCCATTTTATTAAATGTCTATCTACATGATGATGACATATTATGCTTTTGAGTGCACATGAATGTTTATAAATATTTCAATGAAAAAAACTAATCAAATAAATATCCCTTTTGCGTAATGGACTTGCCTTCCTTACGTGACATAGATCACGCGTTCAAGCCGAGCCAATTCCGGATTATGGTTTGATTATTACCTGACTCGGATTGATTGCTAAAATTTCATTTTATCATTAATAAATTTGATAATTTGTGTCAAAATGACATAGTAAGTAAAGTAGCAGCATGTGTAAACACTGTGTAGCATGTTCTGTTATGGGGTAGTATGCGAAACACGTGAAACTTTGTAAAAGGTCTTCTTTTCGAAGTTATTTGTTTTATTTAAGTTTCCCGTACCTTAAAAATCCAGATGTCTTTCCGTATGCAATTTCGCCATATCAAATGTACTTCGTAATTCGGTCAGTAGGCTCTCGGTCCTTTACGCGTTCAAACTATGTTAAAGTCGGCCGATTATTATGTGTTTCATATTTACTTTTAAAATACAGGACGTGAATTTTATTGGAAAGTGCATGTATTATATAAACTATATGCTTTTCAACACTATTTTTAATACCTGAAGAATATAGATGAATATATGAATAAATATATCAGGTCACTAAATGAAAATTTTTTCCGATCTTTTATGTTATGCTGAATGCTGACATTGACATAACTGTGAGAAGTATGCGTACCTCATGTTTTACAATCGTGCCGCCATGTCTGTTGGAATTGGGCAGCTCATGAACATATGTGTCAAGAATGGTAGAGCCGAGAATGCGATGGGACGAGTTTAAAAAACCCGGCACGTGGACAATTTCAGAAACGAATGTTTTGAAACGACGAAAAAGACCAACTTTGCCTTCTTTAGGTATGACATGATGATGTACGAAAATAAACGCAAATGTTAATAAGAATAGAATGTATATTAACTGCAAATAGCACTCGTTTATTGGACATTAGGTAATCTTCGTAAAAATCTATCGAGAGTTAATTTGCAATGCTCAAAGTAATGGCGGAAAAACAATAACTTATATTGCAGGTTGCGTTTGGCAAGATTGTTGCAATTATACACATGCATTTGTTATTCTAAGAACCAGATGGTCCCTTTTGGATATACCTGAGATAAAATAGTACATAGAATGGGCATGTAAAAATTTTCACCTACGACAGCTCATATCGCTTTCAAAATGACATATGTAAGAGTAGTATGTGGTATTATGGGGTAGTATGTGGGAGTAAGTGTAAATAGACGCGCCCTTCAGAAGCTTGTCTGATTTTTATTGAGCCAATCGTAGCCTTTGTTACATGTCTGTGCCATATTTGGTCACAGAATCGAAAAATATGCAAATGAGCTGACAAAATTCACATAGAATTGAATTAATTTTTTCCACAAAATTCATTTTTGTACCTATAAACTTTCAGTTTTGTGCACAAAAGTCAATTCTGTGACACAAAAGTCAATTCTGTATCATAAAATTCAATTTTGTGGCACAAAATTCAACTCTGTAATTTTTTTTACCCAGAATTGAATTTTGTTGGTACAAAATTGAAAGTTTGTATATACAAAAATGGATTTGGTGGACAAAATTTAGCAATGTCCCCACATGGCGCCCCGTACACACACACACACACACACACACACACACTTATTTCTCGTAATAAACTTCTTTGTACCTATGTTACATGAAATACCCTTCAGTTAGTAAATATACATTGGTGTTATTCTTGGTGTCTTTACTTGTTATCTTTACTCTTTTCGATAATTATTCACTTACTACTGTTCTCAGGCAATAAACATTGAGTTAATTCATCATCATGTTTAAATATATATTATATATATATATATATATATATATATATATATATATATATATATATATATATATATATATATATATATGCTCGAGTTGCTTGCCTGTTTCATGCAAGGAAATTTTAAAACTTCCACATCCCCACGAATGCATGCATTTTGAATGATTCAGTAATGCATGCATTTTGAATGATTTAGTGACGTCTACACAGTTTGGCCTGTGTTATGTGGCCTACTGATGTCAGATCAGAATAAACACATTGTAACAAAAAAAAAACTCACTGCATTGGCGTCAGTCCATAGCATAGGTCATAAGTTGTGGCACTTCACCTAAACCCGTTGACATCGCCATATAATTGAAAACTTCTTGTCGGAATGTAAAACAACAAACAAACAAACAAAACTTCTGGGTTAACTATTGTAATTACGGTAACCAAGCACCGATCGTACATTCTGAAGAACAACTAAATGTTATGACAATAATGACACAACTGAGATATTATTCAATTTCAAAATAAAAAATAAACAGAAATGTCACGTTCTGTTGTGTCATACTGCTTCCAAAGTTCTTGTCGATAAACACCTACAGTTTGATAAATGATCTATATCGATTGACAATCCACGAATGCTGTAGTGTTATATCAAGGAATTTACTTTCTTCAATACATACCCAAAATACGCAATATATAAAAAAGTAATAAAAAGTGGGGTTTTTTATATCTTATATATTTTATATCTTATATTAGATCATCACTGTCACGCTCCAACTTCTATATTTTGATCGTTTCTATTATATTTTGATTGTTTCTATTATATTAGTATATAGACGTCGTATTTTTTATTCGATCTACAATGTAGACTACACGTTCACTGGGTAAGAACCAGTGTAGAGTAGATTTGTTGTGATATTGTGAAGGGTCTTTCTAGATTTTCCGATTTTCTTTCTTTTTTTTCTGTCTTCTGTCAGTTAGTTTAGATTTACTATTATTGTTTTAGTACCTTCTCTTTTACTTTCTAATTATAAAATTTAACATTACTTATAGTATCAGCAACCTTCGACAGGTTTCGTTCTGAATACATTATTTCTCATGTGATCATCATTCGGTAAATTGTCAGATTCGTATTTTCTCATATTAAAGACCAATCGGCTACTTCCTTTTTTAAAATGTACGTATAGGAACTAGGCGTAATAAAAGTTCCGTCAGTCTGTATTTGCTAGGTTAACGAGCCAGATGAACTTTGACTTCGTCCAATTCAATATTTCGTTGTGTCAGGTTGTAACTTTAAATTTTGTATTTATACCCACCCAGTAAATTCAAAATTTACAACATGACAGTTGTATAACGCCATTAACACTTGACATCATCATATTTTCATATTACATATACATTGTATTTAGTTTGTTGTGGGTCATTTTTAATCTTATCGATTGTGTGCGTCGTCCTGATTTTAGTTTTAATTGAAATTTACTTTTAAATTACAACATGCAATGACTATTTGTTTTAAGTTTGTACTCGTTGACAAAATGCTGACGGTAGTGCATGACACGTTTATAGTATGGTTGGCAGCGTAGAAATTCTTATTTTTCAATCTTGACTTAAGGGTAGGAAAACTAAGGGGTATAATACTATTGGTGCCGTACAGCTATAGTAATGGTTGTTTTATAGGGTCCAAAGTAGGACTGGTAAAACTTAAAAATGTCCCGAAGTGTAGCTGAATTGTATTATTTACAGTACCAAGATTCAAGATTTTTTTATTCTCTTTTACCAGTAACCTAGGTACAATGGTTTTAAGAAGAATAAATATACACGTGTCTTTTTGGAATATGCCTGGGGGCAGGCATGAGTCCCGCGTTATTTAATTTTCTACGTCGTTTTGTTGTTTGTTTTCTTTCTGTAGTAATATAAATGTATTGGAGTCCACGATTGTTGGTTTTGAGGTAGTCGACTGGAATATAATTTATAGTGATCGTAAGCCTAATCTGCTTCCGAAAAGAGCAGTAAGGGTAAAACATAACAATATGACACCTCCACCTTTTCATCTTTGTGACAAACATAATGCTGGTGAAGTAAGTCTTTGCTATCGCGATGGTTCCGAGTACAGAGGTGATTGCTTCACAAGCAGACGACACTTCTAACAACAATAAAACATGCATTTATCCAAGATTAAGTATTATAATCTTTTTAGTTGGAAAATTTGTAATTTTCACATTGATCGAACACAGTCCCATATTATAAGATAGTCATTTTTTTTACAGTGGTTATTTTTAGACGGATTTCGGCTATACTTTTAGAGATATTATTTGGCCTTGTATGATACCACTTTATCTTTAGAAAATACACATACTTTTCAAATTGGAGCTCAACTGATGAAGTCTAATTGACAGAAACGATATCGTCTTGAGCATTATGACTTTGGTATTATGTTTATAATATTTATATAACCACTAGGTCGTTACCACTGCTGGTGGACCGTTTTGAGTCCCCGAGGGTATACATAAACCTAGTATCTGGTATTTCGGTACCAGCTGTTCATCTTATACTAAAGTAATATTTGGCACTGTTAACAACATTTAAATTCGAAATTTTTTTAAAGCTAAGATAGTCATTTTTTTTACAGTGGTTATTTTTAGACGGATTTCGGCTATACTTTTAGAGATATTATTTGGCCTTGTATGATACCATTTTATCTTTAGAAAAAACATACTTTTCAAATTGGAGCTCAACTGATGAAGTCTAATTGACAGAAACGATATCGTCTTGAGCATTATGACTTTGGTATTATGTTTATAATATTTATAACCACTAGGTCGTTACCACTGCTGGTGGACTGTTTGAGTCCCCGAGGGTATACATAAACCTAGTATCTGGTATTTCGGTACCAGCTGTTCATCTTATACTAAAGTAATATTTGGCACTGTTAACAACATTTAAATTCGAAATTTTTTTAAAGCTAAGATAGTCATTTTTTTTTACAGTGGTTATTTTTAGACGGATTTCGGCTATACTTTTAGAGATATTATTTGGCCTTGTATGATACCACTTTATCTTTAGAAAATACACATACTTTTCAAATTGGAGCTCAACTGATGAAGTCTAATTGACAGAAACGATATCGTCTTGAGCATTATGACTTTGGTATTATGTTTATAATATTTATAACCACTAGGTCGTTACCACTGCTGGTGGACCGTTTGAGTCCCCGAGGGTATACATAAACCTAGTATCTGGTATTTCGGTACCAGCTGTTTCATCTTATACTAAAGTATTATTTGGCACATTTAAATTCGAAAATTTTTTAAAGCTAAGATAGTCATTTTTTTACAGTGGTTATTTTTAGACGGATTTCGGCTATACTTTTAGAGATATTATTTGGCCTTGTATGATACCACTTTATCTTTAGAAAATACACATACTTTTCAAATTGGAGCTCAACTGATGAAGTCTTATTGACAGAAACGATATCGTCTTGAGCATTATGACTTTGGTATTATGTTTATAATAATTATAGTGAAATGTGTTGAATTAAATATGGACCCCTATGAAGCGGCTATTTAGTCTGCCTTAAGATCATTGATGGCACGCTGATATGTTTTATTGAACCTACACCTATATGGCAAGTGTTTTTGGTCGTGGCCTTGATAGGCCGAAGCTTAATGGTTTTGTTTCATTACCTAATATGACTGCATGCATGTTAAATGTTGTAAAACTGCATTTGCAAACTACAATATAACACATCCGTTAATTCATTTTATTTCCCAACCTGCTTTTACAATTATCTCCCTTCAAATCCCCGAAAAAAGGATAATGATGACTTGCATATTATAGAGGTTTCCCCATTGATAACGTTTACATTTTACATTGTCGTTTGAAGTACAGTTTACTTTTAAAGCAATTTTATGAACTATTCTCATGTTTGCACCGAAAACGAATTATAAGATTTTGAATTAAAACGAAGACGAAAAGTTTGCGAAAGAAATGTGTACAGAATTGATACGGCCAAAAGCTTTACTACAGTAACAATGCAGCTCCTTTCCCAAAATTTGGTGAAAAAATCGTACAGCTCACATTACCGTACATAAATACTTAAGTTCACCTTACACACATTTATTTCACCACACAGGTGATTAGTAATGCATACATACTAATAATTTATGATGGATTTATTAATGATTGGGTCTGCAATATTTTGAACGCTTACTGTGACATTAGTATAATAGATTTTACAAGGAAATATTACATTTCAAATACTAAGTATTGGATTTGTTTCGCTCTACTACTGCATATTCTAGATTTCTCTGGCACGCGCGCATCCCATAGTCAATTTCAGTCATTTACCGCACGAGTGATTCATTCTGATCTTAGTTTAAGAGAGTTGTCTCATTAGATAACAGTGGATACATACATCTGCACCATCATTGTTACAACAATGACAACAATGATGACAATAGTTATTTTAATTCTCACCATATAAATAGATAGATATTAACTACATATAATAAAAGTCCACGTTCTCTCAATATGTATATCCTATCTTTAGAGTCAATAAAAATCAACGGTAACAAAACAAACAAAATGTTCCCCCCTTTATGTCTATCTTAGATCACGCTTCAATAGTTGTAACAAAACTTTATTGGACAGGTTAGAAACGACGTGAGATTTAAAACACACACATCGCACCAAATTTCGCGTATTTCCATTACTCGTCGCCTACCCGTTAAAATGACTGTAATTGAAAACTATAGACCGGTTCAGTTTTGTGTCGGTGTTCGTTATTTCATTTTGCATACTAATTTATCTTCTCAATTTCGTGTTTATCGGAAACTCAGGTAAATTCAATGCTGTAAATAAGCGAACAAAACAGACGTCTACATGCGGTTAATATAAATACAAAGATTATGAAGAACTATCATAACCGTTCTAACATGACGAATCAAGTGTTGACTATGGAATAATCGGAAATCTAAAACCAAATACGGTTCATGAACTTGGAAGAATTAAATCAAGGGGATTTAGGATTAATAGTAGCTTGTCATTTAACATGTAAGTACATAAAATATTAGACCCAAGTAAGAACTGTACCTGTCAATATACAAACTTGAAATAGGAGCGAGCCAAAATTTGTTCAGAAGGAAATAGAAATACTTTGTATTGGACTTAAGCGGACAGATTATAAGTTGGAATCTTTAATTGTAATCTTGCTATAGTTACGATCCAACAACCAGGGTTGAACGAAAGTTACCTCAGTGTACTCTGGTGGAACTCATCGGGGAGAGATT
The DNA here is from genome assembly GCA_030159075.1 of Atrina japonica. NCBI lineage: Eukaryota > Metazoa > Mollusca > Bivalvia > Pterioida > Pinnidae > Atrina > Atrina japonica. Next base: position 1,792,251 of record BROG01000048.1, on the reverse strand, counting down.
GATTCAAACTGAATTAATCAAAAATGGATTTATTGGTGCAGAATGGAAGAGTGATTGCACAGAAGTGCAAATCAGACTTATAATTCATACTTGAGAAAAGGAATTCATAAAAATACTTTATAAGTATAGATATTAAATTCTGTGTTTTAGTTTCAACATGCGACTTTTTCAGTCAACAATTTGCATCGATGAATTTGAGCCGCCACCTCCATTTTTGACAGATCCGACTCGGGAAAATTTGAAAAACATTACACAATTTCGAGATGGAAGACACAGAGTGGCAACTCCCGAAAAAATGGCGATTATGGAACTTTCAACTAGTTTTGAAAAACGGCGATTAGGAAAACAACAACAGATTTTATCGGAAATGTCACAAAGGTGCCGAGAACAAGAAGTTGCCGATCTGTCGTCCAAATTGTCTGCAAAATGTCAATTGGAATCTGTTGATAAAGGCAAAAATAGAGAAGTAACATTTTACACAACTAACTTTATGCATAAACGTCCGAAATTTGGATATATGGAATCCGAAAACATTGACTCTCCGAGGGCCACTCCTACTTCAAATTCCAAACCTGTGTTTGAAAAAACATACAAGCATTTTCCAGCGAGAAAAATTATAAAACACCAAGGGAAATTTGACTTTTCGCGGACAAATACAAAATTTTCAATATTGAAAACGCCGCGAATAGACCCGTCTCCTGTAAGGGCGCTGGTCACTCAGGCTCTATCGGACTCCCAAAGAAAGACAAAATTATTACAGTCACACAGAATAAATGGACCTATACAACTGGACCATTATATCGGTTCTAAATCAGACCATTTGGCCCCTTTAGTTTTACCAACGATAGAGAGCAGTCTTCAAGAAAAAATTGAAGCTTTTTCGACATCACGTTGTAACTTGGAGACCCGCTCAAAGACCGTGATTGACAACACACTGAATGGAAGTCAAAGTAATAAAAGTAGTACGAAAGGTAATGGTCGTCATGTTAAACCATCGAATACTGCAACAATTGAACAAGTGATTACGACCGCAAGTCGGGGAAATACGGGAGGACACACCCCACCACCGAATTCAGTTGAACGTGGTCTCGAAATAGAGGCAAACTGATTGTGTTCACACGGGATTTGTCTCGTTGGATGGGAGGATAGCTTTTGCACGCATTTAGTGAATTGAAAAGTTCTTTGGGGAAATGTTGAATCCTAATGAAGGATACAAAGTCCAAGATAAAATAACGATCGGACAGATAGCAAGTTGCCGTGATAATTATCATATTGCACACATGATCATGCATAGCTGATGGTATAAGGGTTTCTTCACACTTTCATTGGAATATTTATGACACCGTTTTACAAAGAAATCAATGTTTAGTTTCACGGTTTGTTCCCCGTCTGTGGAGCATACTATTTACATTGATTTATGTATTATGTTCTACGTATTGATAAACTGCTTACAGATCAGACTACTAATCTCATCGACTTCAACATCTTGATGATTAGTTTTACAGACTGATTTAACTATAGTTTTTGATAACTAGTGATTCGTATTGTCTTCATATCACCACACCATTGTTCTATAACTCGTAATCAATACAAGGCTACTTAGTGGAGGTCTGCTATTTTTCGCATCGCTTGCGAAACATAATGTGCTTATCATGTTTCAGAAAAGTTACTATTATAAATTATAAAATTATCTTTTATCCATACGTTTATAGCCCAGAACGATAATTCACAACTCTTCAACTTGTTTTCATGGCAGACGACAATGGCGAATTATGGTGTAACCTAAATATAATTTTTCATTAGAAATGCTGCCAAACTGTTCCGCTGTCCTTTGAGGACACAATCGTTGATTTAAAGTTTTAATTGTTTATTCATATCCAATAAAAGTCTCTAACAACTTTAATTTATCAAAGTTTTTACTTGCAATTCAAAATGAATATGGTTCAATTTTAACGACCGATGTCGGTTTTAAACGTCCAGAAAATGATTTTTACCCATTGTATACATTATACTTTCTGTTTAGATGCAAACTGATAAATACGGAAACATATATGACATGTAAACTCTTTGGGAGTAATCTACGTTTTTAGTTGACTGTTACTTCAGGTCTAAAATGGCAATAATTTTATGACCTTGAGGATTTATCAAGTACATTGTGTTATTCTGAGATATAAACACATAGCTGACATATTTGCCCATATTCAAGAACTTTCTAACTATTTTAAGTAGGTTCAATAAAAATAGTTCCGTGTGAACTTTCAACACACCTCTACCTACCTTACTACACAGAAACACCTCTCTGCTAACCTCACTACACACAAATACATACACATACCTCTCTGCCTACCTCACTCCGTACACACAGCTCTGCCTACCTTACTACACACAAACACATCTCTGCTTACCTCACTACACACACAAATACATACACATACCTCTCTGCCTACCTCACTCTGTACACACACCTCTGCCTACTTCACCATATATATATTTTTATTAAAACAGCAAGAGCTATGCATGAACATTAAATGCCTTGTCAAGTTTAAAATCTCGGTCGTGAATGACACGAAGTCGAATTACTTTTATAAATTACCTCTGTGATACATTGTTATACAAAAATGGTGTCAATCATTGCGAACTTTATTTTGACGATGTACATCAAAACAATGAATGACCTAAATAAAATGGAATTCGAGTAATATTTTGTTTAGTGCATTGTTTGAAGAGAGGCTTCTATTTGATGATATCAAGGGATAACAAATATGAAATTAATGTAAAGTGGTAAAATTTGAACCATAAATATCTACATAGTACGACGTTTCTAACGTATAACTGTTCTTTTTAACTTAGTGTGTATTATTTTCCGAAAGAAAGACATCACCAACAGAGCAGTCATTTGACGAAATATTTGGTTTAAGCAAAATGCAACTTATAAATCTCATATCATTCAAAATTTAAAATGTTATAAAGTGTGAAAACGTTTTTGCTAATCCTGAATCTTTGGCCTACTAACAAAATATCCGATGCCAATTTTAATGATTCGTAACTAAGTTTCATTGGTTTACAGTGTAATATACTATTTCTCTATTTTCTGTTTATTTTTTTTACCAGAGCTTTCTTTTCTCGTGGCATTTGTATTTATCACTGAAAATGGTTTTTATGAACTTTGTACGTAGTATCGGAAATAGAATTCTTCGAAATTTCTATATAGTACCGGAAATGGTTTTCTATGCCAGTTATATTGTTAAGTATTGTGTATGTTTTTTTTTTTTTTTTTTTTTTTTTTTGTTTTTTTGTATTTTTTAAAATTATTTTGGCTTTTGTATTTCAAACTGGTATCAATGGTTTTTTCTCTGACATTCATTTTCATCAAGTGCTGAATTTGTATTGTATGACTTTGTATTTGGTACCGGAAATGGATTTCTATGACAACCAATCCAGCCCCCCAAAATACTTTTTTTATATACCCCCCACCCCCCCCCCCCCCCACCCCCCCCCCCCCCCCCCCTTATTTTTTTTTTTACTCTACGGCTTTTGCATTTTGTTACCGGAAATTATTTTCTGTTATAATTTACTTGTAGTACTGAAATAGTAATCTGTGACAATTGTATTTTGAACCGTAAATCGTATTTTATCATATCTGTAAAAGTGCTGGTATTCTATAGCATGTTACTATGTGATGTGCCCTATGGTCTATATAACTGAGCCAGCGGGTGAGTAAAGGGTCCTTAGGGCAATCCTTTGGGGAAATTGTGATTTTTGTTTCCAGAAACTTGAACATACATGGATTGAGCTCAGGCAAGAACAAATCTTTTTTGTTGCCAGCGTGAAAAATTTCGTCAGCAAAATTCCTTGTTTTCTGACATTTCATTGGTCATGTTATAAGGTCCATTTTCTAAGCCGTTGGCTCATACAATCTACTGCGTGTGTATTCAGTGAGTGTATTGGTATTGTGTTTATTGATATGGATTTCTGCTGGCGCGCAGCAGTTCGTCCATACTGAAAGTTGTGTTGTTTTACTGCTATTTATATTTGGAACTAGAGATTTTATTCTTTGGTATTCAATTTTGTATTTATATCAGATATTTTTATTGGTATAGATTTGAATGTAAAATAATTATTAGTATGCTAAAAAGTTTGCGCGAGTTCGTGGTATTGGTATTCTGAATCTCTGTTTAAGTAATAGCATTTGCCCATATTTTGTACTGTTCTACAAAACTTACAGTGAATGATTTATTTGGAACTTTTCACGTAGTTTTATAATTGTCATTTTGATACTGTTATTAAGCGTTCGGTACAGCATTTTGATAATAGTATAAGTGACTAAACTTAACTTGTGTTTTACATACATCTTCTATATACTTTTTGGACATGTACGATTGTATTTACCGAGTTTCATCTTGATATTTGTAAATCTGGTGAAATGTTACTGTTCTATACCTACTTTAAGAGTGATTCCAAAATCAATAGGAAATGGAAATATATATATATATATATATATATATATATGTGTGTGTGTGTGTGTGTGTGTGTGTGTGTGTGTGTGTGTGTGTGTGTGTGTGTGTGTGTGTGTGTGTGTGTGTTACGAAGTCTAACGAGTCTCTCGGGTGTATCATGGGGTAGATCCGTGAATGAACCGTAACTGGATTGCCGTAGGTCTACGACAGTATTTGTGGCATATCCATGTAAGTAAAAGTTGTTGGCGGAGTAGAAATGCCTCCGTGTAAAGCCTGGGATACACGTAATAACAGTGCGAAAACATGAAAGAGTACAAACATATAAGTCCATGACAATACAGATATGAGTTCAAGTGCCGTGGAGTAAGCATTTCCCTCGGTCCTGGCACTCCCTGTCGTTGCCCTTAATCAAATTAACACCAGACTAGGTACAAAATTACTTTGCTCTCAATCGGTATAGACCAACAAACATTACCGGAAAAGTGATTTTACATTTCAGTTTCTCATTCATTAATTGTCTATATCAGTTAGGATGATTTCTAATCGGCACTGATTTGACAAAGGACTCACGACGAAAACGACTGTTCGGCTAAGAGTACTCACCTCTCCCTGTTACCTGATGTCATTTTTAAACATTGCAGAACACTATGCAAGTGCTATATTTATCATATTTGTCTTTTAGACTTCGGTTTACGTATAGTTATTCATCTTATATTCCGATAGTGATTGGTTTTTATCGCCTTAAAGTTTGCGAAATGATGAATATAAAATATTATGTATATCTGCATTAATACAAAATTCAACGGGTGAAAGAACGAGATCAACATATACCCCTGGCCTGCTTATCTTTCTTTCTATTCATCTACACAGTTAGATCTTATTCATCCTTCTTTTGTCTATCTATTTCCATTCATTTATCTATCTACATGTATCTTTCTATATATCTATATATTTATCTCTCTATCTTTATATGTCTGGCGACGGTTACTACATATAGTAGCGAAGATTTCAAATAGCTAGAGCTAAAACATTTGGAATTAGCATTTGCTTAGCGTTATTGCAATATTATAAGGAAATATAAAAAAGAATTGCACAACAACGGCTTATTTATAGTTATTTGCCAGCAGGTGTCACTCCGACCGATAATAATTCATGACGGGACATTTAAGCATTTGAGTTACTAATTTCAAATCTGATGGTTTCATGTTACAGACATGAGTACGTAAACTACTTATATTATCCCTACTAATCATAACATCTTTTTTACAATTTAAATATCTGATCTGTAGGCAAAATAAATTCAAAACATTCAAATGACCTTAATTATATAAAAGTTCAATGTAAACATAGACAGCATATTTTAAGACACTTCACAATTTTAAAACTTTAGGAATACACCAAATATGCATGTATATCTGATTTTAAGTAAACACTCAGAGCGACTATTGTTGTTTTCCAAACAGGATTTACTTATCATACAAACTACTCACTACAACTTTATTCAGTTATGGCTAAGAATATCAAGCAAAACATAAAAAAATCACTACCTGCCATGTTATAAAGATATCAGTCGGCAAAAATCCTTATACAAACAATCTCAGCTGAAAACCTAATGTTTTGTGGCATTTCATTCATTTTAAATAGCTAATGCCGTATACATGGATTTTAATGCGATATCTACATGCACCGTAAGTGTATGTAGGTATTAGTGAACACTACAGATCGGATACCCTTATTTTGTTTAACTATTGTGTTTTTAAATGTACCGCTCAGAACATTAAAATTTCATGATCGACAAAATTGATGACTTCTATTAATATAAACACTGTAAAAATGCATTGATGTATTTCGATCTCTAAAATGAGTAACTTTGCTTAGATTGTTAATAAATAAAACCCAACAGATTTTAAATGCATAGGACTGTGCAGTAAGTTAACGATTATAATAGAAGCCATTTTAAACTGTCCTATGTACATATAACTTTTGAACCATTGACCTCGAATTATTTAGAAATAAAAATCTTTACAGAACCCACAGCCCCCAAATTCATGTCTATACAAAATGCTGATGACTTAAAGGAAATTTTCATATTTCAGTTCCTTTGAATTTGGCCCCATGAACTTGAATGCAGTATTATGAAGATTTGTGCATCTTTCATAAAAACTTTCAAATGCATATACATATCTAAATATTTAACCATTTTTCAGTAGTTATACATATTCATACTCTTAGCATACCCCCTTGAGACTCATTTACAGTTGACTATAAATGTATTTCGATGATTAGCACAGTGTAGGCAGACGGGTCCTATATTTCAAATAGCAAAGCGAATGAAGCGTTGGATCTTGATATGTTCAAATCTCTTTTTCCATTTTACTTCTTAGATTGATGTACAATAACAAAAAGAGATATACCCAGGCATAAAAATTCTTAAATTCCTATATATTTTGTGAAAATTCTCCGGGAAACCAATGTTTGTCACTTTTTCACTTGCAATTGATTAACTATGTAAATGATAAAAAATGATATGTTTCCTAATCACTCAAACTCAAATGTTTCACGAACGATTATGAGTCAAAATAATGAAATAAAAGTTAAGCTTGAGTATTGAATAAATTTGATGACTTTGGGCCCTGATAGACGACGGACGAAAACAGATTGCTTAAGCTCAACTGAGCTTTCATCTAAGTAGAGCTTGTGATAGTTTACCGTATAATGGAATGCTTTGAATAACATTGACGTATTACCATTTGATGATGCACCATTGTTAAACCTGTTTTAAAATCTAATGTATGCTGTCTATTTTATATTCATTTGTTAATTTACATGGGGATATCGATATTTCACGGTACCTTATTCTCGGCTTTTTCGTTATACTACATAATGCATTAGTATTTCACCCCAACCGAGTAACTTGACGTTGCATTACTTATACTGTACCTATTAAAATTGTGAACTTTATGAAAACATTTTTGTAAGAGGAATATTAATAAGTAATTCGTAATTTCAGTATGCGTTTAAAGTCATAAGTCATTCAAATGATAAATCTGCGTTAAGAAAGAGAAAAAATGAAAACGTATAAAAATGACAATGTTCTGTTATTCCGATTTCTATGACGTCAAATATTCTAGGTTTGTATTGAAATTTTCGCCATTATATATGTTGTCATGTACAATCTTGCCTTTTTAAGCTATTGACTTTTTTCTTAATTTCATGCCCGTTTGTTGTAATTTATCCCGTGGTAATAATTATCTAGCAATGTGGATAGTCAACAGAAAGACGAATAAATGTTAAACTTGAAGGCGACACGATCGCTGTATATTGTTAATTTATTATTCCAAAGAGGAGCAATTATTGGATTAAGTAGAATTCTAAAACAGATTTAAGAGCTTCTCCCAATTATATTGTAAACCATGTACTTTAAAATAAGGTGTTTACTGCTTGTGATACTGGGGTCAAGAAAACATTAACTAAATTCCAAAACCATGTTAAATACTGTCACTTTAGATAAAAAGTCAATAAAAATCAATGTATGATAGATGTGTTTAACATAAATATATCTCCAAAGCCGGCAGACACCACTTATCACATATCTGTTGTTATAGCGACATAAGGAGGGATCGGTATTTATAATTTAACACATAATCAAATCAAATACTTCTAAACTTTTGAATTATTATCGATAGGAAAGTCCTCGAAAATGTGTCACAAACATATTAGACAGAAGACAAACAGAAACCGCAAACAAAGCTAGTCTTTATAAATCTCTCTCTCTCTCTCTCTCTCTTATATATATATATATATATATATATATATATATATATATATATATATATATATATATATATATATGTGTGTGTGTGTGTGTGTGTGTGTGTGTGTGTGTGTGTGTGTGTGTTAAATTTAAGATATTAAATTAACTCATAGACTAGCACATGAAAACCAATAGTTGATATATTAATTCTTTTCAGCGGAAAATAGATACTAAGCTATTCAAATTTTGCACAATTTGTGATTGTTTTTGTTAGTTTGTTTTTACTATTTTCCTCGATCCTATAAAGCCACCAATAAACACTTACATATTTTAAGGCAAATTTCATTTTCAACAAACAAATTCAATGTTCCGAGAACCCATTCTCCATACAATTCACAACGCTTGAAAAATACGTATATATATTCATCAAGGCGTCGATACATGTAAATCATGTGTATTGATTTTTAATTTTGGTAAATTGAAAATGGGTACACAACTATACTCATTTTAAATTTACCAAAATTGGAAATTAATGAACGACACATATGTCATAAGTGTCAAGTGTCATTAGATAGAGAATGTGTATAAGGATATGGTCTAACCGAGATATGTAAATTGGTAACTGTGAAGTATACGGTCATTCTTGTACGATAGATATTAGCAGAACTACCTAACACAAACTGTAGTAATATGCTAATTGTACCATTATAGGATTATATGATAAACTCCACTGCAATTATTTGTGTAATAGAAATACTGGTACAAATTGTGATAAAAATATATCATGATCATTATGCTGCGAATGGTTCGTTACACAGCATAAATGTTCATGTTGGAATCTGATCGGATACTCGTCATATAACTCCATCGTCACTAAGTTATGACATGACATAATTCCATATACATGAGACGGTTATTCTAGATACCTATCTTTTTTTTTTTTTTTTTTTTTTTTTTTTTTTTTTTTGTATTCATGACGTCTGTCTCCATTTTGAACATAAGAAAATCTAAGACGTTCACTGACTGGATGATCATAAATGCATATTCATTGCTGCATTATGAACAACCAGTCAGCGAACGTCTTCCAGTTTCCAGATTAGTGAAAACCTGTATGAATCACACAAAATTAGAATTTACAAAACAAAATTAACTTAAAATCGGGGTAGACATACATGTAAAACATTTTCTTCAAAGACTGCCGCGAGTTTCTCATCAGTTAAAATCATGAATGACGCAAATTTTATGTCAAACTTCACAGCCAGATCTTGCCAATACACAGTAAGGGAAAGATACCAACTCCACCAAAAACTCATTTGCCTATTAATCGTGCAGAAGAATTGCAAACAGTCCAGTCAGTCGCCTTTAATGACAATTCTGTTACAAATGTATAGTGTTAAAAAATAATTAAAAGGTAATATTCTAAAGCAAATTAATAATATTTTGAAAATCATAAAGGACGCCGAACTCTTCTAGACCTATATTTTTCAGTGAATTGTTTCTTTATTCTCGTCAATTTAAAAAGCAAAAATTTACGAATAAAATGTTGGTTTGGAATTTTCACTCTAGGAGTTGAGTTTATGTTGCTGAAATGCACATACATGTATAATTTCCCGTCAATATAATGTGTTGTTAACCCTATACTACAAAATGTGCTTTGACTTGTTCTCAATAAACAACTTACCATAACATTACTCAGTTGATGGAACATCAACTCGTAACTAGTGTCTATAATCTTTATGATCAAAACAATTACGGAACTTTACACAACATTAAACCCAAATATACATTACTGTTAGACGACGGTGTTTATCAAAAGCCGTTATTTTTTTCACCTACTTAATGTTACGTGTTTCAATAACATTACGTCACAATTAGCAAGTACTTCTTAATGACTAATTAACAAAGAACTCATAAAGTAACATGTAAGGAACAACAACGACATGTAGAATTCGATCCCAGTCTTAAAAAAACTAAACCGATTATTTTGGTCGGTAATATTATATTTACCAGTGGTATTACATCACCAATGTGTTTTAAAGATCCGTTCTAATCGTGACCAGAGTTACACTGCTGTAGGTTTTATAGACACTTAGGCTCCATAGTTTCCTTAAGTTAGGATTACACTTTGTTGTCATTGTTTTGACTCTGTGGTAACTGACATGTACTTGATACAATATCCGTAAATAATAACAAAACTGATAACATTTACAGTGATACAGACACGAGGAACTATAAAATATCAATATTTACCTGCAAAACAATTTTATAGAAGAAAGTATCCTGAACTAGCGATAAAAAGTTACGTTTATCTCTCTTAGCAGCATCTGTTAATTATTAATAATTTATAAGAAAGTTACTAAAATGTCTGTTGTTTATTCTCTAATTCGAGAACTGTTGATATAAAAGATTTCAATTAATTTCTATGATACTTGCATCAATTTCTCAAAGTCATTTCAGTAATGTTAAAAGTTGGATTTTAATCATTCCACGGTAATAAGTATTCTATAATTCGTTATCATGTTTGATATCAAACTATAGAACTATCGGTTTGCTTCAAATAATGACTGAAATGAACAACATGATGACGTGTGTACACTTGGGTAACCAATTCCATTAAAAGGGAAATACAGTAAAACACACACGAAGGACAGTCATACACATGTATAATATATGAACACATTTGATAATGGTTTATGTATAAACAATGCTAGTAAAATGTAGAAATCAATTTTTAATTGCAATATCTTTTTAATTTGAATATGCAGCTGATAAATTTTACAAAATCAGTGGTGTTAATAACATTTCTTACTCAAATATTTAAAGTTTATTCACAGAGTATGACCTATGTATTTATTGACTCCACAATTGTTTCATCCAAGTCAATATCATTTTGAGTTTGTCAAGTCCTTGAAAAATATCCCCGATACAAACAATGAGTGTACATTAAAGTAATTACATATTTGTTGTCCAGAAAGACTGGACTGAAATTTCAGGTTTGGTACCACACTTTAAACACACACAAAATATGTAAATTTCAATTTTATCTTATTTCTGTATTAAGATCATTGTTACACAATGTAGTCACGTGTACTAGACCACGGGTCAATATTTTACTTTACAGGTGAAAAATATAATTAAGGGGAATAAGTCTTCCAAATATCCATTTAAGTTTGGTTCGGGTAGAATGATCTATCGTTGTTTGCACTATAAATGTCAAAAATATATATATAATGAGACTTGGTATATACTATATGACATAGTATATTAATTCTTGATTGAAATGAAAAGCAAATGAGCTAAACTAAGTTTTCTAAGTAAATCCAATACTTTTCTGTGATTAAACCTAGTTTTTCACATTAATTGGAGCAAAACTAGTTTTAACGTTATCCCAAATGAATTCAAATGTCTATGCAAACATTAATGAATTAAACCTACTTTTTCTCAAATTTAATCTAGTTTTTCTCTCCGAATTCGCATGAACTCCAAAGAACTATGTTTAACCGAATAATATAACTTTGATGTGCCATACGGGTTAAATGTTCTCAGCTAAACCTAATAGTATTTTAAATCTAGTTTAACTAAGGTTTTCAAAAATAATTCATATTAATTAAAAAAAATAGATTTCACTGTGCCATAATCACAGAAATGAGTGGAACCTAGTTTTACCAAGAAAAATCTAGCTTAATTGAGAAAAAAATTAACTGAACTGTGACAAAATCACATTAATAAGTATTCTTGGCACAGTTAAACCTAGTTTTTCTCAATTGATACTAGTTAATCCTGTTAATTAAAAATGCTACACCTATACAATATTATCGAGTTAAACCATGATGAAATTGAGAAAATATAGGTTTATATATAAAAATTTCAGATACCAAAGCATAAATCAATAGAATGTCCAGGACACAGATACAAATCCGGCAAAAATGGACAAACACGGACCTCTGGAAACCAAGAGGTGGGATCAGGTGCCACGAAGGAGCAAGCATCCCCTGTCGACCGGTCACACCCGCCGTGAGTCCACAGCCAAGTCCAATGAAACAAGTGAGGAGTGCATCCTCGTCACAATCGGCACAGACTTCTCAACAACCGTCAACGAAAAGGCAACTCAACATTTCACTTAGTGAAACAGAGCAGTCGCAAACAAGACCACTATACCGACCGTAAAATTTGCGGAACGTTGACATTAAACGCGGTTTTCGATATCCCTGTGTCAATAATTTGTCAGTGAGTAGTTTACCTCTGTATATGAAATCTTCATATGTTGTGCACGCCCTGGCATATCGGATCATTTGAGAAATATAAACTCCATATGCGGGTGACTGAGGGATATTACTACTTAAATATGGAAAATTTACGATGGGAAAGCCGAAATCGTCGCGTTTATCGTATAGCTTAGATGCTAATTTCCCGTTTGTGTTTATATTAAGCAAAATGTCTAAGTATGAAGCGTGTGTGCTTGATTCTGTTTTATCTCCAAATTCTAGTTTGCTTGGATATATCGCATTGACATATGTATGAAAATTGTCATTATTAATTGACAAAACGTCGTCGATATATCTAAATGTCAAATTAAAGGACACCGCCAACTTTTTCTTCCCCTGATTCAGCAGTTTCTGAATGAAGTCTGACTCGTATGAATAAAGGAACAGGTCGGCAAATAAAGGAGCACAATTAGTTCCCATAAGAATGCCGACAGTTTGTTGAAAGACCACGTCTCCGAACATTACAAATATATTGTCTATTAGAAATTCCAGCATGTTTTTTATATCAACCTCAGTATATCTTTGTGTAGAATCAGAGCGGCGCCCGACGAAACAAGCATCCCGACAGCCAATCGCCAGATACCCAAACCTTCGGGCACCACCCTCAGCGAAAAAGCAGTCGTCTACGATGTCGAAAGGTGTTTCTTTTAATCTTCTATGTGGAACAGTAGCGCAAAGAGCAGAGAAGCCTTTTATCTGAGAAAAATTAGGTTTTACTTACTAATGTGATTTTTGTGTAGCTTACCATACATCTGACATTTTATCTATTTTAGAGATACTGAATAACAGATCATCTTTAACAATTAGGAGTGATGACAACTACAACAATGATAATTATATCTAACAAAATGAACCTCTGTACCAGAGTTGTTATTTAAGCAACACATTATGAACCATGAAGCTGATTTTTGTGAGAAAGTTTGCCAGTTTACTTTGAGAAGGTGGGTGGTCTCTTTCTGTGTAAATTAAAACTGGGTTCTCTCCTCCAACACTGAAAATTTGCTGTCACCATATAACACTATTCCAAATCAAAATCCTCCACCATAAAAACTGACCACCAAGACATAACTCCAAAACTGTTGAATGTTGCGTAAAACAACAATTTAACTAACAAAGTACTAGAAGTAATGACAAACAACTACAATTCATAACTATATTTAAATATTTAACAAAACAAACTGAAGCTACTGTTTATGTTTACACATTTAAAATCAGAAGAGGTATTTGTCTCCCCAGTAAAGCACTCAGAATAAGGAGAGAAATTTACAGATATTTCAGACAAGACATTAGAGAACCTTTATTGTTCAAGTTCATAGCACAGGTCAAATTTTGTGGCATAACAACTGTTACTGATGATATTTTAATTAAATTCGTTGGTTTGTGTTTTACTTTGAATGTTTTATGCCTCTCAACAATGATTTAGCTTTACGATGGCAGACATTTTTAATAGTGGAAAAATGCTACAACAATTTATCTTCTTCAACTCGCAGGACATCAAACAACAAAAAGAAATTATTGATCACCTATGTGGAGATTTCATTAGATACAGGTGAAGTGACAAATTATGTGATGTCACAAGATACAGTAAAGTGACATATTTGTATATAGAGATGTCACCAGATACAGGTAGAGTGACATATTTGTAGGTGGAGATGTCACAAGATACAGGTGAAGTGAGATATTTCTATGTGATGTCACCAGATACAGGTCAAGTGACATATTTGTATATGGAGATGTCACCAGATACAGGTCAAGTGACATATTTGTATGTGGAGATGTCATCAGATACAGGTAGAGTGACATATTTGTAGGTGGAGATGTCACAAGATACAGGTGAAGTGAGATATTTCTATGTGATGTCATCAGATACAGGTACAGTGACATTTATGTGGAGATGTCACCAGATATAGGTAAAGTGACATATTTCTTTGTGGAGACATCACCAGATACAGGTAAAGTGACATTTTCTAAGTAAATATGTCACCAAATACAAGTGAAGTGACATTTATGTGGAGATGACACCAGATACAGGTGAAGTGACATATTTGTATGTGGAGATGTCACCATTAATTTTTCCTGTTCAATCCATCATGGTACATCTCTATGATCCTGTGATCATAAAAAATATAAAAAACAAAACACGTTTATCTATTGTGATACTTTATAATTAACAAACATTTTAACAATTAAACAAGTGCTAGCTCATTAACTGTGCACTTTTACATATTGTGTTGTGTACAGTCATACTGGTTCTCTTTAAATTTATGTTTCTGTTATACCTGTTATACCATATAAGCAGAAATTTTAGCAAGGATTCAATTTTGGCATTATTAGCGAGGTTTTTGAGATCACTAAATTAAATATCTCTAACTATTCATTCCTTATCGTAGGTAAGAGTTACATTTTTTTCTATCATGAATCGCTAAAAATTATTCTGGCTAAAATTTGATACAATATTATAGGACAAAACGCTAAATTTGCATCTCGCTAAAATTTCCACTTATATGTTATCATGAGGAATTGAGCACAACAACATAAGCTTTACACTATAAAAAAATAGAAAGTAAAATCAACATATTCCCGCAGTTTTAATTCATTGTGGCATTTTAGATTATTTCTCTTTTTCAGGCCCCACATCTTAGTTTGGAATATGCTTTTGAAAGTAATGCCATTACATTTCCATTAAAACAAATACAGTAAAACCTGTATATAGGGGCCACCCAAGGGACCAGAAAACATTGACCTTTATGTGCAGGTGACCCTTATACACAGGTTCAATTTAGTTGAAGTATGCAGTCCAGGGACTTTTCAAAACTGGCCTTTATAGACAGGTGATCCTTATATAGAGGTGGACGCTATAGCAGGTTTTACTGTATTTTATGATAGAAAAGGAAAATTTTAAGGCTCCTTTATATAAAAAGCCTGCTCACATAAATGATCAGTTTCAAACTTTCACAGTAAGTTGTATTGTCACTTATGATGAGTAAAGAAACCTTTTTTATATTTATCAAGCAAGACAAAATACTCACTGTCCCAGTATTTAAAGTCTCTCCCCTCTTGGTCAGCACAGATTCAAGCCCCACTCAAACCCAAGCTGATTTCGTGAGAAAGTTTGCCAGTGGTTTCTTCCCAAATACTTTGTAACCGGTACATGTATCTCTCCTCCAACATTTAAAATTGGCTACCATTGTATAACTGAAAAATTGTTGATGTGTCATAAAACACCATTCAAAAAGAAAAATATCTCTAACATTGTTAAATCACAATTATTTGTATCATAACATTCTCTTTTTACAATCATGGCTTTATGTCACATCAAGAATGTTCCCTGTTCTAAAGTCGTTAAAACCTACAAGTGACATATGCATTTTGTAAATTTTTACCAGCGCTACAGGTGTATGAAATAGGTACAAATTTATGCCATATACTTCATGACCAGGTGAAAATATATGCCATACACTTCATGACACGATGAAAATATATGCAACATTCTCATGACCAGGTGAAAATGTATGCCATACATTTCATGGCCAGGTAAATATATGTCATACACTTCATTATCAGGTGAAGATACATGCCACATACTTCATAACCAGGTAAAAATATATACCATACATTTCATGACCAGGTTATAATATATGCCACATACTTCTTTACCAGGTAGAAAATATACACCCAATATTTCTTGACCATGTAAATATTATACTCCACATACTTCATGACCAGATAAAAAGAATACTTCACATACTTCATGACAAAGTAAAAAGTACAGTTCACTCCCAATATGTACCACCACCTTTTGTTTTCCTTAATCTTGCTGGTATAACAGGTTTGGCAATATATTGTGGTTTAATATTTTCCAGGTGTGGTTTTTTTTATGTCTTTATTCCTGCTGTCTGTATCATATCCTGTTTATAACTCACTAAATTTGGATAAATTGGCTATTGCTTAAGTTTGGACAGTTTGGACACCCTATTAAAATGTCCAAAATTAAACTGTCCAAAATATATACATGTTTGACGGCCGGAAAATCTAAATCTGTTTCTAACATTGACCTGGAAAAATTTCTAATCTTAACTTTCATCATTCAAAATAAATCTTTGAAAAGAAAGTAATACAAAAGCTTTAGGTCTATATATCCAAACTGCTCACAATTATCTTTAGACATACAATTGCTGTGTAAACACACGACATGTCAATTTTTCCCAAATATCACCGAAGCGGGATTTGAAAGTTGTGACACTCATAAGCTGGTCCCCGTCTGACTACTACACCTTGTTCATAAAACCAGATATCAGTTTATGACACTTGGTGGTCAAGTTATCTCCCTTCCTGATCGTAATATAAAGTAAACAAGTAACCATAAGTTAAGAGTTTTACTCACACCTGTTTATTCACCTGGTCTGTCAATCTGGTCGAGGGATTCAACATGTATAAATGACCATTTGTACATGACAATCAGTTGTGTTATGCGGGTTTTGGTGTTATAACAGGGGAATTGCATGGAAAGAAATTTGTTCTTCAAGAAAAGTGGTGTTAGTGGGGGAGGCTGAGGTGATATATCAGGGGTGAAATGCATACTTTATATTTTCAATGACCAGGTAAAAAGTATAATTCACATAACCACGTAAAAAGTATGCACAACATGCATGACATATTTCATGACCAGGTAAAATATACACTTTACAAACTTCATCACCAGGTATAATGTAAACTTCACATACTTCATAAACAGGTAAAAGTATATTATACATACATGATGACCTGTACAACAGACTTTTACTTTACAATCATCATTTCAAGTTTATATCACTGACATTAAGACATTATATGTTATTGTCTTTGGTGTCCATATTGTCTTTAGTTGACTGTGTTTCAACAAAAACTTTTTGAGGTGCTACATAAGAACCCATCCCAGCAGCTCTGTTAGCTTCTTCCTGAGTGTAAGGCTCTATCTGTAGAGATTTTATTCTACAAAATAAACAAAATATAAAACATTATAGAACACAAAAGAATTTATTATTTTCGTTAATGTAAAAGAAACACTTGACTGCGACTCAGGTGAGCCAGACAACAGATACTTGTCATTTAAGGCCAACAGTATAAATTTGATAGCAACATGATGATAGTTCCAAGATGTGTTATTCCCCCATCAATCAAAGATTTATCCTCCTTTTTTTACAGGAAGGAGGGAATTTTCTTGTAAATCCCTTAAGTGTTGGCAAACTGCAAAAGCTAATCCAAAAGTTCAATTTAACTACATTTTCCCATTTGTATTTGTTTACAATGTGTTATGCTGATGTTAAGCTACAATCAAAATGACTGAATAAAAATAATCAGCACCTACATAGAGGGAATCACATTGTACATCAAAATCTCAAACCTTGGTGAGCCTAAAGCTTGGACTTTGACAGCCTTGGTTGTGACATTCAAAATTCTTTTGTTCTACACTTAGGGTAGGAGTACATTATCAATCATTTCATTAATCATTTGATAGAAAGCCTCTTAGAAATGATCTCTTCTCTGAACATCTTTTTACTGCTTATAACAAAAAAGGCAACTGCAGTGAATGCAAATTCCATCAGCATTTTTATAATCATACACCAATAAAACCAAGAGCAGCAATAGCTATATAAATTCTAAAAAAAAAAAATAGAAAGGGAGATAACTCCTAGAAATGTGTCTTTAGATATTACTCGGACAAATAAATTAAAATCAACAAGGCTTTTATTAAAATGACAAACTGTCTATCTAAGATATATGCATGAACCTGTACTAAATATATATTAAGTTTGGGTGAAGAAATAGATACGGTCTGATGTAATAACTAAAGGACAATACCTCCAGATATATTGATTGCAGGAGTGCAGATTTATATGAGAATCTCTGTGAACTGCATATGTATACCTGCAGTAAATATTGTGGGCATTGTTGAGGAAATGAGAAAGATATTACATACTTTTGTAAAACTGCAGCAGCCAACATGGGTTTGAGTCCTGCTGAAACTTAAGCTTATTTTGTGAGGAAGTTTGTCAGTTTACTGAAAGCTAAGCTTATTTTGTGAGGAGGTTTGTTGGTTTACTGAAAGCAAAGCTTAGCTTGTGAGGAAGTTTGTCAGTTTACTGAAAGATAAGCTTATTTTGTGAGTTAGTCTGTCAGTTTACTAATAACTAAGCTCACTTTGTGATGAAGTCTGCCAGTTTGCTTGAAGAAAGCCCCTGAGTACACTGTTACTAGGTTTTCTCTTCAACCAAATATAACTGACTTAGAGTTATCTGTGAAATGCTGTACAGAACTACAGTGGAACCTTGCTATAAAGACCACCTAACGGACTGACTCAAAGTGGATTGATTAGTGAGGTGGTCTCTTAACTGAGGTTCTGTACTTATTCAATATTTATCAAGAGACTGAAAACTTGTGGTCTGAAATGCGAGGTGGTCTTCTAAGCGAGGTGGTCTCCTGAGCCAGTTGGTCTTTAGGCAAGGTTCCACCATATTAACATTTTTAATATGCTTTCTAATCCACTGTCAGAGTTAATGCTATGTTTTTATCTTGGTATGTTCTATAAATGAATCAAAGTACAGATAATCAAACACTTACCTTCTTTTATGAGGTTTACTTTTAAAATGTGTTTTTAGAGCCTCTTCGTTGATAAAATGTTTCCTGTAATTATTATTAAATTGTTACAAATTTGTTGTAAATCAATAACATATAATTATGTACATATGCATATATAGATAAGAAAAATATCATAGAATCACTTGATGTTCATACATAGGAAAACAAACATAACGACCATGTTTATCTATCAATAGATACACATTACAATGAAAATGACTCGGTTCATTCACAGGCTAATCTCCTCTTTCTTTCCTACTATTCAAGGAAGTATTCTTTCACTTAAAAGTCAGATATCACTGTTACACAGGTAAACCGTATACCTTCAATTAAGCTTGCATGTACCTAATACAGGTCAACAATATTCCTTCACTTAAAACTTACCTAGCACAGGTAAACGGTATTCCTTCAATTAAACTTGCATGTACCTAAGACAGGTAAACAATATTCCTTCACTTAAAACTTACCTAGCACAGGTAAACAATATTCCTTCACTTAAAACTTACCTAGCACAGGTAAACAGTCAGACTAGTGTTCCTTCACTTAAAACTTACCTCGCTCAGGTAAAAAGTATTCCTTCACTCAAAACTTATCAAGCACAGGTAAACAGTATTCCTTCACTCAAAACTTATCTAGCACAGGTAAACAGTATTCCTTCACTCAAAACTTATCTAGCACAGGTAAACAGTATTCCTTCCCTTAAAACTTACCTAGCACAGGTAAACAGTATCCCTTACTTAAAACTTATCTAGCACAGGTAAACAGTATTCCTTCAATTAACACTCAGGTTACGCAGGAAGGTAAACACTTAATTTACTAAACACTCTGGTAAAGAGGTAAACAGTATTCCTTCACTTAACACTCATCTAACACAGGTAAAAACTATTCTATCACTTAACACTCATCTAACACAGGTAAAAACTATTCCATCACTTAACACTCACCTAACACAGGTAAACACTATTCCATCACTTAACACTCACCTACAATTTAACACAGGTAAGTACTTTTCCATCACTTTACACTTAGGAAAAATAGGTAAGTTTATATTGGTTTAAACATATTCCCCTTAATTATTTTAGACTGCATGCTGATGATTACTTAAAATTTTCTTATACAATTGCTTCAGCAAACTGAATACTTTGTTATTTCAAAAATCAAAACTACCAGAGACATTTTGTGGGACAATCTGGACAAAGTACAGAATTGTATGTGGATAAATCATGACAACAAAAATCAGACCTGTCTGATCACCAGAGGAAAAAGTAATTAACTAGCCCTGAATGTACGACGGGAAATCCACATGACAATGACAGGAGTCTGTTATGTACATGTAGGTGTAAACTTATGTCCTTTTAACAACATTACAACAAATGAACATAAAATTAATATAATCTTTTTATACAGCTGATACGTACGCACAATGAAGACAATAGAACTGGGCAGCTCCTGGTTTATCAAAATCGATGTCTTGGTTAAGTAATTTTTCCGCGTTTGTAGGCTTCATATCATCATGGATCTGGTCCAGGTCTTTTGTTTTTCTTTTTGTTCGATATTTTTCTTTCAGAGGTTTATCTCCTTTATGCTGCTTTTTTCTTGCATAACGACCCATTCTTTCTTTTTTTTAGGAATCTGAAATTCATTGTTTTGATATGTAAAATAATTGTTACACTTGAATTCCATTGTCTATGATATTTATCAATGATAATTATTAAGTGTGTTATTTACTGAATACCAGTGTGACAACTCATTTCTTGCAGGACTGAGGGCATTTGAAAAAATCTGTAAATTTTTGTTCACGCACTGAAAGTGCATCAAAGTGTTATGTATTGTGCATAATCATACATTTTGTCTTCCTGCTCAGGCAAATATATTTTGATTAATGAAATGATTAAACATACTAAACTATAGCATAGGATATACATAATTATTTCCGACATTTTGGCTTTGCTACCAAAAGAAATCCACTCACTATAAATCAATGTTGTTGGAAATATTAACAATGATTTATACTCTACAGAGCTATACTCGCACAATGGCCATGTTTTTTTACTTGCAAAAACAGAAGTGAAAGAATGGGAGCATTAATTTTATAAGTCTGAAAGATGTATTTCGGGTATATCATATGTACATGTATAGGAAGAAAAACCATAATAGTAGATCAGAGTTTCTGAAATTCACCAGTCTTACCAGAAAAACCGGTAAATTTTACAACAGTCCGGTGAAATCTATCTGATATCTGGTCAAAATGACCAGTAGTTTTCCATTTCTTTTCAATTGTGTATATATACAGACCAGTAAAAAAATTTCTTTGATCGGTGAAATTCCTTTATTCACTGGTTCGGTTGACCAGTATTTTTTTTTTATTTCAAAATGTCTGATAGATGTTTCCCTTCATTATAATAAAAATTAATGAAGCCTCATATGTGACCCAATTTATTTCTATTATAAGGCTAACATAGAAATTCTAAGTACAAAAAATATTTTAATAAATTGAAGAAATGATCAAACAAATTAGACTGATGAAGCAATATAGGATAATTTTTTTGTTTTTTCACTGATATCAGTAAAAAAATATTATGTTGACTGGTTGCTTTACATTAATAGTAATTTGAAATTTATGACTTATTGTGACTTAGAATATACATGGAAAATTTTTATAATATGAACTAAGGAAATGCCTTGAAAGATAGTACAGCTCCTGGTTTTATACATGCGGGAAAAAACATTCACTGAGAATGTACTGAATCTCAGGACAGTAAGACAACACATTTCCCGCAAAATGACATAAAAGTTAAATCACGACTTCAAATATTCAGAACATAATTTGCAGTTCCAGGGTTACCACGAATTTAATCTGCAAAACATTTGCTAGTCCAGTAGCTAAGTACTTCATTGTGAAACTTATTTTGAACTAAAAGATGACTTTTTTAGATTTTCGTGTTCATGCAAAAAGTAAATGAGACTATAGTATTAAGTAAAGTATTGTATTTCATTTTGGGTAATTTCTAATCAATAGGTTCGCTCTGCAAACAACCTGCACTCTCTATAACGACCTCCCTAGGGACATAAGAAAACCTGTCTTTATAGGGAGTTGGTCTAGATCTAAATATGATTGCACAGCAGTATTCCCAGACAAGCAAAAACCTGCACAGTTTCATTACAAAACACACACAAAAACAAAACACTTGACATGCATTCACGCATAGAGGATGCCCATCACATTATCATTTATATTGTCATTATGATGGCAACACTACAGCGATGTCAGTTCTTTGTGTCAGTATCCTTACTTGTAAACAGTGTCAGGGATTACAAAAACAATTTATCCAAAAAATTTAGTGTATTTATGAAAGTAATACTCTCCAATATCTTCTCAACTTCAAAGACTACTGTACGATTCTTATCAGTTGAAGGTCAGTTTAATGAACACAGTTTGCAGTGTCCCGACTGAAGACTTCAAATTCACAGCGAGGTGCCAAGATAAAGGAATGATTTGAAATCTTTACTGATTCTGATTATGCAATTTTTACATTTTATCAAAATTCTCTTGAATCCCAATGCTATCATAACATGAAAGTTCATTAATTGACAGTAGATGTTGAACACAGTGTATAATCCACAGATGATGTCACAATTGTATGTCACAATTGATATATCAACATCATATCCACAGGCACATGTGCTTACATGTATCATCTGACCATCTATTTTCACGCACATCAATAATCGCGCATTCCGATATCCTTTTCCCGATATTCTTCGGAATTTTTACTTTTTCTAAATGATTTTTAAACTAGCCAAATTTAACAATCAATAATGGGTAAAAGTATGCTGATAATCGTAAGTTTTGGTGTGTTTTGTTTACATTTAAACATATTGTGCAAGAACTCTAAGTGTGCGAAAAATGGTGTCTCGAGGATATTAATGGGGGTCGAGATCAGGGCCCGAAATCACCAGATTTACTCAATACTCAAGCTCAACTTTTGTTTCATTATTTTGACTATAAAATTGTTTATAAAACTTTTGGATGTTAGTGATTAGGAAACATATTATGATTTTTAATCATTTACATGTAAATTTTTGCGTCACATTTATGATTTTCCTTTTAAAAAATGAATAAATACGTTGAGTACGGTACTCAAAGTTTGAGTACGTACTCAAACATTTTTTTAATATTTCTGAAATTTTCTTCAAATGGGCAATATTTTTTATCATTACTTACAATTGTATGCCATCTATATACAAACATGTCCAATTACAGAAAAAAAAATTGCATGTTTTTACCTTAAAATTGCTAAAAGTTAGTTGAGCTTGAGTACTGAGTAAATTTGGTGACTTCGGGCCCTGATGAGTAAAATAAAACTTTTTTGTTTTGCTTTTGATTCAATTTAATGCATGTTTACCCCTGAATTGTGTCCTTGTACCCTATTTTAGCTACCTATGGGGTACAAAAACCCCTATTCTGAAAAAGTAGTGGGAACACTGCATAGAAATGAACTACATCAGTACATGTAAGGCTATAAAAATAAGCCATTGCACTGGTGTGCGGTCTGTTTGGATATCGATCACAATGGTTTGTCATGGGCTCTCAGAATATTTCTAGTTCAATACACTGGAACTTTTCTCTGTTTATTCAATTTTGATTTTATGCTGAAACATTTAACTGTAAATAATCTTATCAAGGACGAATAATGTATTAATTTTGACAGATAATCACACGTGCACTTACCCTTGTTAATATGTTGCGACTTTTCTCCCTTCCAATCTGAAGAGTAGAAATCGGCTTATTTGAATTTGTATGGCGAACCCGTGAAGAAATAGCAATACAATAACTACACAATTTTTCTAATGTGACATAAGTCATTTCGTTTTATATGAATGACATAGGGACAAAATATTAATATATCTAGATAAAGATTTTAACATTTTGTAATTTGTCAGTTAATATTCGTCCGTAGTTTACTTGTTAGTTCGCTTCTGTATGTTATATGCCCTGTTGTCTAAATTGTTGTCATGTGATGTTATTTATTCGCAAATTTTTGGTTGAGAGTCCATGTATGTCCAAGTATGGAAGTGGTCAAGCGAATTTTCTGAGAATTCTGCGCACTTTTGCATTTTAATTACTAACATTGACGACATTCGGACAAATGCCTGAGAACTCAGTAGCAAGATGTTTTAGCTTCCAATGCTAAAGAGAAAACGTCTACATAAATATGTTTTTACACTTATATGCATGGTGAGTTAATTTATTTTAATTTATAAACTAACTATATTATAAGAGACATATATAACACATAATTTATATATGTCTCTGATATTATTCACATTAATAAATTATCTTTTGATAAAAAATAATGAATGGCGTATACTACGCCTGTGTAAAATACATATTTTTAGATATTTTAATATTACAAAGTTTGATTCTTTTATAATGATTGTTTACTAATGCAGATTTTCTTTCGTCTAATATTGTTGGACATTCTATATGATATAAAGAAATTCGTCCCCAACTTTATTTGAGCTACATGTTGTTAATTTTTTTCATTTCTATTGATAGGCCTATTCTCGACCATCAGTTACATATCAGTTTCTAGATCCAAAGGCAATTTTTATTAAGAGTTTTTATAGCAAGTTGCCTAATTCTAAATTCATTCTAAATATTTTTCAAACTAAGTAAAAAATTCATTCAAATAATGTATGTAACACAAATTTTCGGAGTATGGTATTACGCTTGTCCACAGAAGTGTATGACTGAGGGGGGGGGGGCGTGGAGGGCGTACTCCCCCTTTCGACGCCAAAGTATAGATGTATACGTACAGTAAAAATCAACTCAAAAGCCCAGAAGTTGACAAAAATTATTAAAACCTATACAAAAATGTATATATAAAGTTGGAAAATTCATAAAGATCAATTAACAATATTTTCGCACCTCGCTACGCTCGGCGAAAACATTTTAAAACTTTTCCTTCCCTCTAACTTGAAATTCTGGATCCACCCTGGCTTCGTCTGTATGTTTTGGATTTTATGGATTTTTATTACGCATCGTTGTATTTTAGTTTCTCTCTGAAGTGTTTGCCCTACATATCAGTAAAGGAATTTTCGTTTGCGTTGTCGCAGAATGTATGAATATGATAATTATCTTTGTAAACAAGCATTGCACCGAACTGTAAAAACCGCATTTTCCCTGGTGTTATTATCAGTTAAAGATTACAACATTTAATCATAGATGATTTTGAATTCATTACACCAAATGAATGCACCATCTTCATGCGTACACAGTCGCCCCAATCGCTCAAAAAACAAACAAAAACTTTACGCCCCCTCTTTGAAAATTCCTGGATCCGGCCCTGACATACATGTATATTGTATGTGTCGCATGACTATTGTTTTCTCTTGCATATATTGTTGCTGGTTTAACGTGAAAAGGTTATAGGCCGTAGGAAAGTTACTCGGGTTCAATGTTCTACGTAGAAATATTATCCCAACACTCCTTTTCTAGTCAATAAGAAAATTAGTAATGACATGCATGGTCACACTCCCCAAATAAGACAAATCATGTTTTTCCGGTGGCACTCAATTGTCGTTTCAAGTGTTTCGCCTTCATATGCAGTTTAAATATTTTCTTCAACATCTACGATGTAATTGGGTGTTGAAGTCACTATGGAACTGATTTAAAGGTTTAACCTAGATGGGATGGGCGAGGGCGGGGGTATATTTTATATTTTTGTTTAAGCCCTGCCAAGAGTCATTCACTTATGTACATGTAGCCCATAGGTGTATGCAGTTTTATAAAATGTAATACTTAGAACATGACAATCATATCATTTCATATTTTCAAAATAACAAATACTATAATATCCAAATGTCCATCCACCACTTATAAAGTAGATACAAAAATATTAGCGATGAGATCAGGTGAGAGAAGTAAGCTTCCCCTGCCGACAAGTCACACTCTCCACGGTGGGTTTATCAACCAGTGTCGTCCAGTCACACTGATCATGGTCAAATGGAGGGTTGATCTTCCCCTACATGTGGACTAGCCACACTCGCTATAGAGGGATAAGCATCCCCGATTGACCAGTCACACTCGCCATGGAGGGATAAGTATCCCCTGTCGACCAATCGACTAGGAATAAGCATCCCCTGTGCACCACTCACACTCGCCTTGGAGGGATAATCGTCCCCGGTAAAACAGTCACACTCGTCACGGCCAAATGGAGGATAAGCATCTCCCCGGCCGACCACTCACACCGACCAAAGAGGGATAAGCATCCCCTGTCGACCAGTTACACCGGGCATGGAGGGATAAGCATTGGTATCCCCTGTCGACCAGTCACAATCGCCATGGAGTTTTAAGGAACCCCTGTCGACCAAAGACGCTCGCCATGGAGGGATAAACATCCCTTGCCGACCAGTCACACTCGCCATGGGCGGGTAATAACCCCCCCCCCCCTGTCGACCGGTTACACACGCCATGGAGAGATAAATACCCCCTGTCGTCCAGTTACACACGTCATGGAGGGATATGCATCCCTTGTCGATCACTCGTCCGTCTTGTATGGGTGAGTATCATCTGTCGACCAGGCACATCGGCGTTAGAGGGAAAAGCTTCTCCGAAAACAAGTCATACCGTCCATGGGGGATAAGCATCCCCTGTCGACCAGTCACACCGGCCATGGAAGGATAATCACCATGTCGACCAGTCACACCGGTTATGGAGGGATAAGCATCCCTTGTTGACCTATCACACCGGCCATGGAGGGATAAGCATCCCCTGTCGACCAGTCACATCCGCCATGGAGGGATAATAATCCCCTGTCGACCGATTATACACGCCATGGAGAGAAAAACATCCTCTGTTGTCCGGTTACACATGTCATGGAGGGAAATGCATCCCCTGACGACCAGTAAACTCGCAATTGAAGGAAAATAATCCCCTGCCGATCATTCGCCCGTCTTGACTGGATAAGCATCCCCTGTCGAGACACCGGCCATAGAGGGATAAACTTCCCATGAAAACAAGTCAAACCGGCCATGGGAGGTAAGCATCCCCTGTCGACCAGTTACACGCGCCATGGCGGGATAAGTATCCCCAGTCGACCAGTCACACTCGCCATGGAGGGATTAGCACAGTACCCCTGTAAATCAGTCACACCCGTTTTGAAGGGATAAGCATCCCCTGTCGACCAGTCACACGCGCCCTAGCGGGATAAGCATCCCCAGTCGACGCGCCATGTTGGATTAGCGTCTATAGCATCCCCTGTAAATCGGTAACACCCGTCTTGGATGGACAACATCCCCTGTCGACCGGTTACACCGACCATGGGGGATTAGCATCCCCTGTCGACCAGTCACATCGGCCATACAAGGATAAACATCCCCTGTCAACCTGTCACACCGGCTTTGGAGGTATAAGTATCCCCTGTCGACCAGTCACACCAGCTATGGAGGGATAATCACCAATGTCGACCAGTCACTCCGGCCATGGAGGGATAAGCATGCCCTGTCGACAAGTCACACGTGCCATGGCGGGATACGTATCCCCAGTCGACCAGTCACACTCGCCATGGAGGGATTAGCACAGTACCCCCCTGTAAATCAGTCACACCCGTCTTGAAGGGATAATCATCCCCTGTCGACCAGTCACATCGGCCATGGGGATAAACATCCCCCGTCGACCAGTCACACGCGCCCTGGCGGGATAAGCATCCCCAGTCGACTCGCCATGTTGGATTAGCGTCTATAGCATCTCCTGTAAATCAGTAACACCCGTCTTGGATGGACAACATCCCCTGTCGACCAGTTACACCGGCCATGGGGATAAGCATCCCCTGTCGAACAGTCACATCGGCCATACAAGGATAAGCATCCCCTGTCAACCTGTCACACCGGCTTTGGAGGTATAAGTATCCCCTGTCGACCAGTCACACCAGCTATGGAGGGATAATCACCAATGTCGACCAGTCACTCCGACCATGGAGGGATAAGCATCCTCTGTTGACCAGTCACACGCGCCATGGCGGGATAAGTATCCCCAGTCGACCTGCCATGTTGTATTAGCGTCTATAGCATCCCCTGTAAATCAGTAACACCCGTCTTGGATGGACAACATTCCCTGTCGACCGGTTACACCGGCCATGGAGGATTAGCATCCCCTGTCGACCAGTCACATTGGCCATACAAGGATAAGCATCCCCTGTCAACCTGTCACACCGGCTTTGGAGGTATAAGTATCCCCTGTCGACCAGTCACACCAGCTATGGAGGGATAATCACCAATGTCGACCAGTCACTCCGGCCATTGAGGGATAAGCATCCTCTGTTGACCAGTCACACGCGCCATGGCGGGATAAGTATCCCCAGTCGACCAGTCACACTCGCCATGGAGGGATTAGCACAGTACCCCCTGTAAATCAGTCACACCCATCTTGAAGGGATAATCACCCCCTGTCGACCAGTCATATCGGGCATGGGGGATAAACATCCCCCGTCGACCAGTCACACGCGCCCTGACGGGATAAGCATCCCCAGTCGATTCGCCATGTTGGATTAGCGTCTATAGCATCCCCTGTAAATCAGTAACACCCGTCTTGGATGGACAACATCCCCTGTCGACCAGTTACACCGGCCATGGGGGATAAGCATCCAATGTCGAACAGTCACATCGGCCATACAGTGATCAGCATCCCCTGTCAACCTGTCACACCGGCTTTGGAGGTATAAGTATCCCCTGTCGACCAATCACACCAGCTATGGAGGGATAATCACCAATGTCGACCAGTCACACCGGCCATGGAGGGATAAGCATCCCCAGTCGACTCGCCATGTTGGATTAGCGTCTATAGCATCCCCTGTAAATAAGTAACATCCGTCTTGGATAGACAACATCCCCTGTCGACCAATTGCACCGGCCATGGGGGATTAGCATCCCCTGTCGAACAGTCACATCGGCCATACAGTGATCAGCATCCCCTGTCAACCTGTCACACCGGCTTTGGAGGTATGAGTATCCCCTGTCGCCAGTCACACCAGCTATGGAGGGATAATCACCAATGTCGACCAGTCACTCCGGCCATGGAGGGATAAGCATCCTTTGTTGACCAGTCACACGCGCCATGGCGGGATAAGTATCCCCAGTCGACCAGTCACACTCGCCATGGATTAGGGTAAATCAGTCACATGAAGGGATAATCATCCCCTGTCGACAGTCACCCCCCATGTAAACATCCCCCGTCGACCAGTCACACGCGCCCTGGCGGATAAGCTTCGAATGTTGGATTAGCGTCTATCATCCCCTGTAAATCAGTAACACCCGTCATGGTAACATCCCCTGTCGACCGGTTACACCGGCCATGGGGGATTAGCACCCCCTGTCGACCAACATCGGCCCTGTCAGATCCCCTGTCACCTGTCACACCGCGTATCCCCCTGTCGACCGGGCTATGGAGGGATAATCACCAATGCGACCAGTCACTCCCCATGGAGGGGATAAGCGTCAGTCACACGCGCCATGTTGGATATCCCCAGCCAGTCACACTCATATTAGCACATCCCCTGTAAATCAGTCACAACCCGTCTTGAAGGGTAATCATCCCCTGTCGACCAGTCATATCGGCCATGGGGGATAAACATCCCCCGTGTCACACGCGCCCTGGCGGATAAGCATCCCCAGTCGACTCGCCATGTTGGGATATAGCATCCCCTGTAAATAAGTCCGTCTTGGATAGACAACATCCCCTGTCGTCACATCGGCCATACATCCCTTGTCGACCAGTCAGCATACAGGGATCCCCTTGTCAACCTGTCACACCGTCTTTGGAGGTATAAGTATCCCCTGTCGACCAATCACACCAGCTATGGAGGGATAATCACCAATGTCGACCAGTCACGCCGACCATGGAGGGATAAGCATCCCCTGTCGACCAGTCACATCCACCGTGGAGGGATAATCACCCCAGTCGACCAGTCATACCGGCTATGGAGGGATAAGCATCGATACGGACAATTCAACTACAAACATGTACTTATTTATTAGAGGCAATTCTTGATATCTTTGTAACAACAGCTGATCATATCAGATCGCCCCTATATATAAAATGATCAGAGGTTGACTATACAACTAGCATATTCAATCATTTGTTAGTCAAAAACAACATATGCAAGTGATTAATGTACAAGGCGTTTGTATACATATCACTACGCCAATATGAAAAGGAAAACCAAAATCATCACGTTTGGCGTATAGTTTAGTTGTTAATTTCCATATAAAGTTAGCTAAAATGTCCTAGTATAAAGCTCAGGTCATTATGTTTGTGGCATCATTAATTTACAGAGATGTCTAAATATTATCATCGCGGGGAGAAGATTAAAATGGTGCTTACCATTCACATTTCATATTTTCCAATCGGATTCAGTTATATTATTTTATATATGGGTCATTTCTAATATATATACAGATTTCTTTAATACATTTTTCAAAAAATAAAGTTGAGGAATGGGTTGACTTTCATTTGTGACAATTACTGGAAAAAGGTCAATTTAGTATAGAAAGCTCTGGGGAAAGGAAATTAGATGACATGCGTAAGGCAACAATTTCTAACTCTCTCCATACAATTATTATATATATATATATATGTGTGTGTGTGTGTGTGTGTGTGTGTGTGTGTGTGTGTGTGTGTGCACATTAATTTTGTTCGCCAACTTCATCATTTCATCATTTTATAAGTGTCTGTACAAGGGAGTCATTTTTCAATTTACAAGTGGCTCTTATCAAGATCCGGATGTAACTTCAGACATGTGCTTTCAATCACAAATTCACCATTATCTTCATTGATTAGGTGTGTGAATGTAAAGATCCGTTTACCTCCATTCTAATTCATAATTCCAATTGCTACCAATGGATTCTTAGATACTTTGGATTATTTTTAAAGCCGTACGGATAAAAAGTAACACAAACTGGAAAATAAATACACAGGTAAAATTAACATACTCTAAATAATCTGGACAACTGGAAACCGGGACAAATAGTATATTGTGAAACGATCTGTTGTCAAACACTGTATACTAAGTTATAACGATCATTGAACTTCCTGGATGACGTCACACATGTGATTGTAGTGCTGTTGTTGTTATCATGGAATTATCAGTTAGTGTCGTGCTTTCAGTTTGGTAACACACGTTTGTGCTTGATATTCTTCGATACCACGGTGTAATTCACTCTTGGGAAGGTATGGATATATTAAGATGTTGTGTCTTTTTCATTTTTAAATTAGAAATCATATTAGGTACATCAAGAACTCTTAGATTATCTGAGGCAAAAGACAATGGTTTAATTCATTTTAAGGATGAAACAGACATACCATGTCCTACAAAACACTGTTCATGTGAAAATGACACTGCAGTCTGTATAAATAAAAAACTTTCATATATTCCTAAACTTCCATCTAATATCAAGCAACTGATATTTGAAGGGAATGATATACCTGAACTGAACAGACCAATTCTCGGTAATGTAACTTCTATCAGAACTCTGAGACTCAGTTCTAATAACATACGAAATGTAACATCAGATGCGTTTGAGGATTTTGAGAATATCGATTTGCTTGACCTAAGTTCAAATCGTATATACGATTCACGAGTTTTTTCGGCAATTCAATCTGCACAAAAAAAGAATCTAACACATTTGTATTTAAGAAATATTGGTTGGACATGGATACCTATGGGAATATTCAAAAGTTATTCAAAACTTACACATTTGTCACTTTCAGGAAACTTAATTGACACATTTTATTTAATGACACTCGTCAAAATACCACAACTGAAATATCTAGATCTCTCTTTTAACAAGATTAGGTATATGGACACCGATTACATGGATAGGCCATTGAAATACTATCGAAACCTCAAGTATCTCAATTTGAGTAACAATAAATTAACGCTCTTTACTACAACTATTTCGTCTTTCATTTGCTTTTTTCCTCGTTTAAAGGAATTAGATTTGGATGGCAATTATATTACGTCACTACAAAGGACTCTGCACTGTCTAGATAAGTTAGAAACTTTAATCTTGGATCATAACGCCATAGAGTCACTTGAAAACAATACGTTTTCGTCTCTTCCATCACTCAAGAAACTGAGCTTGAATCAAGCTGGATCGCGGAGTTCTGCACACACCTTAAATGTGGAAAAATTAGCATTGAATAATACTTCACTACTTGACCTCAGAATTAGGAACAACAACCTCACAGCAGAAATTTATGATAAATATAGTATTTTTGAAAGCTGTCCAAACCTTGTGTCTCTCGACATATCGGGAAATCCATTGAAAGATTTTGATTCCGAAGGTATGAAAGTTCTCTTCGGACCACTCAGTGCATTAGAAAAAGGGCGTTTTATTAATGTTGGGATAACATATATTCCCGGGAACTTTCTTGAGCCAATGAAATCATTAAAAGAACTTTATCTATCTGACAATAACATATCAACCTGGGATGGTAATTTGGTGTTCGCCAATATAACGTCTATTAAAGTATTGTATCTAGATAATAACCAGATACAAATTTTGAACAAAACATCATTTCCGGAGTTGCTGCTAAAGTCACTGCAATACCTCAATCTGGCGGGAAATCCATTTTCGTGTACATGTGATTCTTTGTGGTATTTAGATATGCTTAAAACTACTAAGTTACATTTGGTAGCTTACCCCGAGCAGTATATTTGTGCATATCCACCAACATTGAAACAAAAGAACATCTTGATTGATGATTATCAACCCAAGGAAGGGGAATGCGAGGAGTCCGGGATTAACCTTCTTCCATTAGTAATTCCACCGTCAATACTCAGTTTCGTTCTATTGCTGATACTTGTTTCAGCTTACCAAGCTCGATGGCATATCCGTTACTGGATATTTCTCTTGCGATCAAGAGGAAAGAGATTTACCCATGATTCTACACTGAATCAACACTACAAGTACGATGGGTTTGTGATTTATTGTGATGAAGATAAAGACTGGGTCCACCACTCGCTTCTTCCACAGGTAGAAAACATGAACAATCTAAAACTCTGTGTTCATTATCGGGACTTTGATGTCGGAAAACTGATTGTGGATAATATAGTTGAAAATATGGAAAACAGTCGTAAAATCATAGTTGTGCTATCAAACTCGTTTGCAAAGAGTAAATGGTGTTTATTTGAACTCCGATTGGCCCAAGAGAAAATTGTAAACGAAAAAGAACACGAACTAATACCAATTTTACTGCATGATATAAGTAGTTCTAAAGTTTCAAATTGTATACATGTCTTAATCACCATGACAACATACATAGAGTGGCCGAAATATGCTTCAAACTTTGATGCATTCTGGGAGCTTGTGAATAAGGCATTGAAAAACTGAATAATTTTCATTTCTCTAATATATAAGTTCCTAAAACAATATTTTTTTTTCATACTTGGAGTTGCCACCAGCTAAAAATTAATTATAGTCTACGAAATTATATATTATGCAAAGATGTTTGAAATATTAAAGAGACAATTACCAAAAACAATTATTTGGATTTTTCTGCTTTTACTATGTATGCATATACAAATAGAAAGGTTGAATTAATAAATTGCAAGTGAATAATTACCAAAACTGGGTTTCTCACAAAATATATAAAATATATAGGACTCTCTCTCTCTCTCTGTTAATGTATATCATTCTAAGTAGTGAAAAGATACTAGACAATTTTTTGGAAAGAAAATAAAACAGCTTAACCCCACTTTAAACATTAAAACAACTCTCATTCAAGCATTGTCTGGACTAAGTTCAAATTGTTGAGCAAAACGCTGTATTTTACAAACATTTTGACCCAGAATATATTATATGAGTACACGTGAACTCTGAAATAAGATTCTTCACAAATCCTACTTCGGTCCGTTTGGTATTCCGCCAACCCAGATATAATGACGAAAATATGGTTTTGTGAGGCCCAATCTTCATTCATTCTACCTGGCAATTCAAAGAAAAAATGTAAGAACACACACGCGCACAGACACACACACACACACACACATTTTAGTAGACTAAAAATCTAAATTCGAATTATTCATATACATGTACTACACAATGCAGAATTTATACACAAACACACACACATTTTCGTAGACTACTAAAATGTAAATTCGAATTATTCATATACATGTTCTACACAATGCAGAATTTATATTCATGTTATCATAGTGTCGATAATAAAATTACTTGGATGTAATTGCCGAAATCACTTACACTTTCCGAAATTACCCGAGTACTAAATCACCATAAAAGAAAATATAATATAGACTAGATTGATTCTGTTTTATAGTACTGATGTCACTAGGTGTCATAATCTCACCGAGGTGCCGAGAGAGCCGTCGAGGATCCACGGTAGAGTTCTCGATTCGCAACCTGTGGAGGTGACTGGTTTTCTTTGCATGAGACAGTAAACACCGAGGTCCTGTGTCATGTTGAAAATTTTGAATTTACTGAGTGGGTGTAAATACAAAATTTACAACATGACAATAACAAGGCACCCGTGTCACAGTAGGTGTAAGCATTTAAAAAACCCTCACTGCTCAATGGCCGTTAGTGCCGAGCATAGGCCAAAATTTGAAGCACTTCACCGGCATTTGGTGACATCTCCATATGAGTGAAAGATTCTTGAGTGGGAAGTTAACCAAAAAAAAGGTTTTGATAAAATAGGAAAATAGGGATACCTAACTTAAATTTCAAACTTTGAATCATTGGGCTGAACAAAAAGTCTAATATCTTACTGGAGTTGTTGATTCTCTACATAATACAAATTCCAAGGAGATGGGCGTTTGCAATGTTAAAAACATTGTGCTTACTGTGACGTCATTAGTCAGCGGTTCTAAGTATTCCCAAGCCTATCAAATGTACCCGGAAAGTAGTCTCACCTAAATGAAATGAAAATTGCCGATATAGTTAATTATATATAAACAGTAGAACTGCAAAAACGTTTAAGTATTATTAATAACACCAACGTTATAGTTTTACTAAAAAGGGGCAACACACATGCTCAATGCTCAATGTTTCTGTCGATAAGACTTCAGTTCGACAGATGAGCTCGAATTAAATCATAAATGTATATTTCAGAAAGAAAATAGTGGTATCGTATAGGACGATATAATAAACCTAAATGTATTGCCAAATCTATGTAAGAGTCACACTCTTAAAATGTTCATTGGCAATCTTGGCTTTTAGGAAATTTAGAATTTAAATAGAAAAATCCCAGCGAAATATTACTTTAGTTTAAACTAACTAAATATGATGCAAGGACATTTTAATATGTATATAACTGCTGCATACAAATTTTCCACATTTTTATCATGGAGTGCCATCAATAGTATGACGTCATTGTTTTAAACATCAATGATAGTATCTTGACATACAGAATCTCGTACGTGATGTCAAAATATTTGAATATGGTAATACAAAAGAATTCTTCTATTTATTGTTGGGTAAGGTTTGTCACTCAGTCGGTCTAGGTTTTTGTCTTGGTATGATTCATCTTGGGTGCGAGTTTTCCTTGTAACTTCACTCATTAATTTAATTCACATCTCACAGTTCAATTCCAGTTCAGAGATCCACACGAATACACAATAAATTCCAGTCCGAATGTAATATTAAAAGGATCCACTTGTATATACAAATAATTCCAATTCATATGTAATAGTGATGTGCACTAATCTGACATAAATCCCAATATAAAAATATGGTCTGCTCTCCTATAACTTGGTCTCAAAAATAGTCTCAGCTGTTCTAAACTTGTTCTAAACTTCACTTGTTATATACTTGTTCTGTCTGAAGACCTGACCATCTCTGTATATATACTCTAAAACAGTTCTAGAAATCACTAGATAGGAACAATCAAGAAAATGGTCTTTCTACAAGATTCAGGAAAGTACCTATGGCTAAATATAGTAACATGATGACAGAGTTAGAATGTCCTTGAACAAACACACATCGAAGATGATCGGAAAGTAATCAGACACCATGTCTTGATTTAGTTTCCATGTGAACACAAAAATATATTGATGATTTATTTTGCATCTGCACTGTTTTCGACGGTAAATCGTATTGTCGGGTGATTTTTGCATGGTATACAATCGTTTCATAGTTAGATACTTTTTAAAATATTTTTTTTGCACCTTCCAATGTTGGTAGTTGTTTTGCAAACTTTTGTATACATAAACTTTGACACTACATATAAGTATATTTAATGCATATTTCTTTTCAGTATAACCAAGTAGTAAAACTTCATCGAAACTCACTTGGAAAATTTGTTGTGTCCAGTTTTCTAACTGGTTCCATAAACAAGAACAGTGATCACAATAATAAAATAAATGAGATAGTGTTTCAACGGACTCATGGCAAAATGAACAAAGATTTGTATCTGAATTACCAATTCTATTAAAAAAAACTGTTTGTACCTAGAATTTGTGAATTATTCTAAATTGAAACCATTTTAGTTTATAATATTTGTCATATTTATGGACAAATAGATTAATTTTGCTCCCAAAATTTGTCACTGTTGGTAAAATTTATGTTAAACTCGTTTTCCCATTTTAATCAATTTTTCGGTTTGCTGAAAATGACGTTTATAAAAATATATAAATCTTCAGAACCTTTTGTACTTTTTGACAAAATTTGGAGAAAAGGGTTGGTTTTTAATTTATGTTTCAATGTTAAAATTTCATTTGTTATTCTAGAAGACAAAATTATGTAGAAATTAGTGAATGTTGGCGAAAAAGGATACTTCTGACAAAAATACGCCATTTCCATGTACACTTAGATGGGAAAAGGCCCTTGACATGTCTTAACAGTGATCTTATAGTTATGGACTTTCATTTCTTCATGTTTAAATATGTATTTTAAATACCTACATCATGATTCACAAGCCTCTCTTTCATACATTTTCTACACTCTGTACCTATAAATCTACAGGCCAAACCTGAAAGCAGATCCTAGAGACTATAGCTTGTAAATACATGTATTTATAAGTCTACTTGCTAAATTTGTGTATTACGTGCGACGTAAAACAAAATTAACATGTATTACAGAGATCTTATGAGCATTCATGATTTGGCCTTTAACTAGACTATGTATTTTTAAATATCTACTGCATGATTCAACTCTCTCTCTCTCTCTCTCTCTCTCTCTCTCTCTCTCTCTCTCTCTCTCTCTCTCTCTCTCTCTCTCTCTCTCTCATTTTGCTGACACATTGAATATTTTGAATCTTAATTGTATATAGAGCCATTTTTTTAAATATGACTATATATTACTTATTTCTCTCTATAATACATGCCCTCTATCAAAATATCTTCAATGAATTGCCGGGATCTGAGAGATACTAAAAAAAGAAAGGATGTTTTCAATTTTTTAAGAGAAAAACAATATTCAAAATACTCACTTACTTAATTCTGATAATTTTATGATTTATACACAATGGGGTTATGAACATGTATTAAACCAAAAGAAAATATATTCTAGAGGCGTAATAAATCTGGTTAATAAAAATTTTGAATATACTATGAGAAAAACGAAAAAAGAAGAGGATGGAAAATTGTTATCGCTAATAAGTTAACTATTACTCTTATCAATCTTTATGGTCCAAACAAAGATGAACCTTGTTTTTTTTTTAGAAATGTTTATGAACAAATTGATGATTTTGATAATGAATTTGTTATTATATATGATGACAGGACTTTGTTACAAGATTTTGATTTAGATTGTTATAATTATAATTCTCATAATTATCTTAAGTGTAGATCTGTTGTTGAAAAATTGAAAACTGACCTTTGGAGAGTACTATACCCTTAAAGGAATTTACATGACACAGAACTAATCCAGTTAAGCATGGTCGAATTGATTTCTTTCTTGTCTGGTCTGAATTAATGTCTCTTAATGAATAAAGTTAATTTTACCAGGTTACAGAACAGATCATTCGATAATTGAACTCGAAATCAGAATCGATCATTTTGAAAACGGCCCAAGTTTCTGACGTTTTAACAATTCCCTTCTGAAGGAT
Source organism: Atrina japonica (assembly GCA_030159075.1). NCBI lineage: Eukaryota > Metazoa > Mollusca > Bivalvia > Pterioida > Pinnidae > Atrina > Atrina japonica. Next base: position 1,754,091 of record BROG01000048.1, on the reverse strand, counting down.
CAAGAATAAGTTAATTTAATGAAAAAATCAATTTTAGAAACAAAGCAACTTTATACACCCTCACCTATCATAAAAAAATAGATGATATCCCAAATGAACCACTACCTTTATTGATTGATGCTGATCTTTTTCTTGAAATGCTTTTGCTAGGTATCAGACAAAAAGCTTTGCCATATTGTAAAAACTTAAAAACTTAAAAATCAAGGAGAATCTAAACTCGAAAAAGATACTTTAGAAACAAAAATTTTACTTGAAACAAATCACCCAGAAGAATTAGCTAAAAATTAGAAGAACTTAATACACATTAGGAGCAAATAAGAAAACATGAAATTGAAGGACTTATTGTTAGAACTAGAGCCAAATGGATTCAATAGAGTGAGCGTCCAACAAAATACTTTTGTAACTTAGAAAAAAGAAATTTTATAAATAAAACTATATATAATATTATTACAGACTCTGGAAAAAATATCACAGACCAAAAGGAGATCCTTCTAGAAATTTCAAACTTTTGTAAAAATGTATATGAAAATAAAGATAATCATCAACATAATGTAGACCTTGCACAAACTCTTTTTTATTTTAATGTTTTTAAACTGTCTACAGAAGAAAAAATAATGTTAGAAAGACCAATAACCAAATCAGAAGTTCTGGAATCATTAAAAACAGTAAAAATAATAAGACCAATGACACATCAGGTTTTACTGCTGAATTTTAAATTTTTTATGAATTTTGGTGAATTTTTGTTAAGATCTTATAATTCTTCTTTTGAAAATAAGCTTTCAATTTCTCATAGATCATGAATTGTATCTATTCTCCCAAAACGGGATTAACCTGGACAATTCCTTAAAAATCGTTGTCCTATAACACTACTTTTAAAATGTCTCTTATAAGATTTTATCTAAATATAATTGCAAAACAATAAAAATGGTACTCCCAAAATTAATACATGAATACCAAAAGGTTTTTTTTAACTAAAGATACATTGGGGAAAACACTAGGCTTTTATATGACATAGTTTACAATTGTAATAACAGAAATATTCCTGGATTTATTCTCTTAATAGATTTTGAAAGGTATTTGATTCGATTTCATGGAGATATGTCAAATATGTCAAACTTTGGTGTAAATTTGATAAAATGGATAAATATTTCATTGATTATGTGTTGTACAAAATGGATTTTTTTAAGATTGGGAGTGGTTGTAGACAGGGGATCCAGATCATTTCTTTGAGTTGAGATTATGGTAATTTTACTTATGAATGACAATAATGTAAAATATATTACTATTCACAAACTTGAATACAAAGTTCTCCAGTACGCGGAAGACACGGCATTACTATTAGATGGGTCCGAACATTCTCTTCACCTTCATTGGACAAATTTCCAAATTTTCAGGTTTAAAACCTAACTTTAATAAAACAGCTTGTATCAAAATTGGACCTTTAAGGTATACAAATATAAATTATTGTGAAGAATCCAATCTTACATGGAGTCAGCTGCCATTTAGATTTTTGGGGATATATTTTTCTGTTAATCTTACAGATATGATGAATCTTATCTTTATTTTTCAAATTCAATAGATGATTTTTAAAAGTTACTTAAATCTTTGTCTAGACGTCTTCTAAGTATACTTGATAGAATTACTGTTGTTAATTCAATATTGCTCCAAAAACTTACTCATCTCTTTATGTCCCTTCCAAATCCCAATAATAATTTAATTATAAAAATTGAAAAAATATTTTTCTCCTATATTTGGAATAATAAAACTTAAAAGGTTGCAAGGAAAATAGGAATATAATAGAGGTCGACTAAAGATGATTTCTATTAATTCATTTATGAACGGTCTTAAAATAACTTTGATATTCAATGTGCAGCACTTCGTGCTTCGTGCTGCACAGATTTTTTTCCATAATGCATTGCCTTTATACTCGATGCAGTCCAAAAAAATGAAAAACAATCCTTATATTTATATATATTACCATTTTCTTTTAATCTGTAGTCAGCTGGTTATGAAATTCATTCGATGTAATTGGCTTTGCGGTAGGAGGTTTTTCATATGATGTAACAGCTAAACAGCTGTGTGAGACAAGAAGTAGTTCCCCTTTTCTGTCCGGAAATGCTAAATGGAATTAAGGTTTATTTTCTTATTTTCATATCATTTTGAAAGAAAATAGTGATATGGAAATTTTGAATAAGTGACAGATTTGTTTTTAAGTTATTTTAGAATATTCGTCTGCTTGGTAACCGGAAAGTTAAATATGTCAGAAAAAAATTGAAATTGCAAATGGCTGCGCCCGTGAGTATGCTGAATAATGTATTTACAACGAATTTGCGTTTGAATTCTGATGTATTATTAATGGGATATACTATAGAAAGATTTAGTGTGACTTACAAGAAGCTAATATTCATTTATGACAACTGAAAGTAGCCATTTTATTTGACATTTTTTACCAAGCAGCTGGGAACCACGATGACTGATTGGTATGTAACCTACGTAAGTAGGCCCATTTCACACGACCTAATTTCACACGATGCGGGTGACGAATTGTTTCTGGTAGGAATATCCAGTGAAGGCAAACAAATCGACTTGTTTATCAAGAGATGCTTGACAAAGTTGCACTAGGCCTTGCTTTCTTTCTTTCTGTTGTAACTATGAAGCCAGACGGTGGTCTGTGGTTCTGGTCATAATCGTGATATGGGCCTGTAGACTGTACAATGTGCTACAGATGTAGTCTCGTGTTTCCGATTTCTTTCTGAGATTTTTATTTGTTTTGTGGTAGGCCTAATGTATGGCTTTTAAGATTAAATATATAAGAAATAAACATGATATTCTATTCTTCATTGATTCGTTCATGTATTCTTACGCTGAAAAGTAAAGTGGTTAATACTCGGGGCGACTGTATTTACCGGAATATGCAATATATAGCTCTATATACTTGCAATGAAGGGAATTGCAGTCGGTATGTAAATATTTAATATATAGAATATCAAGGATGTAATTCGCTTTGATTGATATATGAATTGTTAAAGTCTAGTGGTATATAAGAGAGTAAAAGGGATGACGCTCTTTTAGACAATGCACCGCACCAATCAATATTTACACACATAAAAATTGAGGTAAAATGGCATGGCGAATAGCTTCCAACAAGGGAAGTAACTCGTAACAATTGATGTACAAACTTTGTACCGGATATCTTGAAAAAAAGTAGAAGCCGAAGCGGAGCGATGAGATTTTCCTAAAATCAATATGTCAATATAGTTGAATATAAGCACAAAATATGTTGTTATATATTGACAAGGATAACCCAGAAAGAAAGAAATTATCAAAACGTAACATCATTCCGACCACAAATATATAAATTACTCTTTAATTGTACACTCGGCATGAATTATCTACACGAAATAGATAAAAAATAAGTCGAATCTAAAACTGATTTGTTAACAATTCTTTAAGAGTACCACAAAACCACGCCCCTGTTTATTTTCTACGTACATGTACTACTAAAATTTTATTTAATGGTTCTATTTAACAAATTGATGACAGTGATCATCTTTTATGATATTAATATAAGTTTACTTCGGCATGACCTTATCTCGATCATTGTTCCATCATATAGTTGAAGTATGGATATAAATTTTTAAGTTGACAAACTTCAGTCTTATACCTAGGATATCGCCGGTACGCATGCCAATGACTTACTATACATCAAAGCAGATTCGTTAGACATCTAGCCCATGTCAATAAAATAGAGACAGAAGTTTGCAAAACAACAACTTATCAAAATTGTTTGCTGATAAAATCTTTTTAACTGATGCATATGTATATTGGACCTGAGAATAATGTGTGTTGCTCGTAACAATGTGAACATTTAGAGGCGAAACTATGTTGTAAGAAAACTCACTTTACGACCGTTTTAATGCTTCCTGTCATTAATTAGATTTTTTAAAAGATTTAAAAATTAATGTTTCATCAGTCATTATCGGTCCAAACATAGAACAAAATCACAGATACCAAAGTATTAATTGTTAGGAGGTCCAGGACACAACATACAAATCTGGTTAACATTCATCAAATATGGACCTTTGAAAATATAGAAGTGGAATCAGGTGTCATGGAGGAGTTGCATCCCTTGTTGACCGGTCACACCCGCCGTGAGTCAACAGTCAAAATTTTAATCCAAATGAAAAAAGTGAGGAATGAATCCTCGTCACAATTGGTAAAGACGATTCAATAATCAATATCGAGCAGGCAATTCAACTTTGTTTTTAGTGAAAAACTGTTTTGTTTGTCTGTTTTATTGGTGTTTTAACCACATTCAACGATTTTCCAGTTACCTGGTGTTGGCCAGTTTTTAATGGTGGAGGAGAGAATCCGGGAGGAGAGCACAGACCTTCTGCAAGATTACTTACAAAACTTTCTTTCTCACAAAATCAGCTAAGTACTAAGTTCCAGAACTTATTAGAGACCAGAGACCTATTGGCATGAGTGGGATGCTCTAATCACTTGGCCACGATGACCCTGTGTGAAACACGACTATAAAATGTTCGAAAACATTTCGACATTATAATTATGCGATTCTTGACATCAATGTGACAATCAACGAGTAGTTTGCCTCTGCAAGCATGATAATAAAAAATCGAATGTCTAGCTAGACAATCAACATTCATCTCGATATTTGGAGATAGGAATATATGGCAAGCATAATAATTAAAAATTCCAAATGTTTAGATAGACAATCAACACTCATCTCGACATTCGATGACAGGACTATATGGCAAGCATAATGATGAAAAATTCCAAATGTCTAGCTAGACAATCAACATTCATCTCGACATTTGAAGTAAGGACTATATGGTGAGCATAATAATGGGAAATTCCGAATGTCTAGCTAGATAATCAACACTCTTTCAACATTCGAAGATATGAATAAATGGCAAGCATAATAATTAAAACTCCCGAATGTCTAGCTAGACAATCAACATTCTTTCAACATTCGAAGATATGAATATATGGCAAGCATAATAATTAAAACTTCCGAAAGTCTAGCTAGACATTCAACATTCACTTCGACAATCAAAGATAGGACCTTATGGCAAGCATAATATTTGAAAATATGAATGTCTACCTAAACAATCAATATTCATCTCGACATTCGAAGATAGGAGTATATGGCAAGCATAATAATGACAATTTCGAACGTCTAGCTAGACAATCAACATTCATCTCGACATTCGAAAATAGGAATTTATCTAATTGTCAATTTTTAAATGAAATGTATAAATATACAGTATAAATTTCAATTTCTGATGAAGTGATTTTTTACAAAGAAATCATGACCGATATTATGGTCGACGGGGATGTATATTCCTCTGTGACACCTGATCCCATCTTCCGTTATTTCAAAGGTTCGTGTGTGTCGGTTATTTACCATTTTGTATTTATTCTCCAAAATTTTAGTTTTTACTTTTTTACATTCAATTCCACCAAGTACCTATCCCATTATTGTATTCGTGTTGATCGTTTTAAAGTTCAGTATTTCAGAACTTATAATAGTAATAATTTATTATAATTAATGGACAAATTTTCAAAATGTGTTTTCAAATTTAGTAAATGATATGACATTGAATAGCTTAAGAGCAAATCTTCATATGTCATTCGTGATTTTATAATATGACCTTGAATAACTAAAGAGCAAATCTTTATACATCATTCGTGATTTTATGATATGACCTTGAATAACTAAAGAGCAAATCTTGATATGCCATTCGTGAGTTTATGATATGACCTTGAATCGCTAAAGAGCAAATCTTCACATCTTATTCGTGAGTTTATGATATGACATTGAATATTAAAGAGTAAATCTTCACATCTCATTCGTGAGTTTATGATATGACATTGAATAATAAAGAGCAAATCTTCACATCTTATTCGTGAGTTTATGATATGACATTGAATAGTAAAGAGTAAATCTTCACATCTTATTCGTGAGTTTATGATATGACATTGAATAGTAAAGAGTAAATCTTTATAATTATGTCATTTGTGAGTTTATTGTTTATACGTTTTATTCAATAGCGAGCATCCTTAGTCCAGATGTTACAATATGGCGAATAGATTCTGCTCCTATCATCGCAGAATCGTATCCTAATTAAAAAGGGAGTCTACATGTTGAATTTATGTGCATTTGTACATGACAAACCATTTAACAGGCCAGTGTTTTTACAACATTTGTAGTATTTTTGTGATTGGCATGCTCTATTTAAGTAAATATTTTCCCCGTTTTGGATGCTAACTTGTATAAACAGACAGGTAATGTTAGGAGGTAATTGATATCAGGTATCAGATATTGACAATACGTGTCGCTATCTATTTTTATATTTTACATATCCAATTCTTAACGTTTAGTATCGGTGAATCAATGTTTATCGTCTTATCATTATGAAAATTGTTTTCAATATAAAGTGCACAACTTATCTTATCAGCGCCATAAGCACTCTCCATGTCAAACAAAGTTCAGACTTGTCTCTCGTCTTATATCAAATTCACATCACTTACATATAAGTTAATATGATCAGGCATTGACGCCTTGTATGGTTTCAGCTATCTCTTTAGATAGGAAGTTAGTTATCTTTTACATTGATTTTAGAAAACGCAACTTATGATACTATTTGTATTGTTTTCAATGAAGGAGAGTGAGGTCACAGTTCATGTCATAAATGACACATGACACTGTAACAGGCACAAGGAAAACATCCATAATTAAGTGTAGTTTTTTCATATGAACGCTGACAATAATTTGTGTGTGCGTGCGTGTGTGTGTGCGTGCGTGCGCCTGTGTGTGCGTGTGCGTGTGTGTGTGTGTGTGTGTGTGTGTGTGTGTTGAAATAGAGAATAAATATAAAATGTAAGTAATTTACAACATCAAGATCACCGCGATCTGGTATGTTTATACATCATTGATATATATGACTTAGTATTGATATCCTAAATATTGGTAGGGTCTATATATAAACATGTAGACTTTGATATTTTTTAAATCTTAAATGTTTTTATTTTTTCGAGACCCATGTAATTTCACAAAAAATAAATCCTTAATTTCCCACTGAAAATCAGCATTAAATCCAAGAATTAAACAATATATACCAATGTTTATTACAGTTAAATATGCAATCTTATTTTCAGAAAAAGAGCAACTGAACCTATTTCATGTTCAAATTATATTTGTCTATATACAAATATGATGTAACATTCCTAACCTTTCAAAATGACTTATGTGAACACATTAATGAACACGTTATGTGAACACAGTGGAAATAGAATGAGCAACATAAACGCATTCAATACATTTTCTTTTCTGAGGTGCACTGTACTATGGAGCAGGAGAGCAGGAACCAGACAAAACATAAAGACAATCAAAATATTTATAGTCACACCTGTTATAATTCTCAGGATCAAATGCTTTCTGCTTATAAGTACATGTAATCAATCACTTATGTGAGAGCACTTTAATGGTACTGGAAAATAAAAATTTAAGAGAATTTTCAATGTATTGATTTTTTGTCCTTATATTGGAACTCGTAAATTTATTCTATATGCATTTACCAGCTGATTATAGGAATGTTATTGATTCATGTTACACAATAAGAGGTAGTGTTATTTATAGAAGGACAATTTCACGACCACCTTGTCAATAGAAAGTGTTTAACATGTTTAGAACGCTTTGGTTGGGACTTCTAGACATTATGGTTTACCCTTTTTTAAATAAAAAGATGGGTTTGTATTTAAATGCACAGTCTATCGCAATTTGGTGAGAATTATTATCAAAATGGATCTACAACATGTACAACGTAAAACTGATATGAGTTGAAAGACATCATAATCAAGACGATATAAGTCCTCTGTATATCTTATAATGTTTTTGACTCATCTATATTAAGGTCGGTGATAACGATTATACTAGATGTACCATATTTCATATCGACCAGGCGGTAGCTAGTTTAAGTGGCTTCACAGTGGTTCAGTATCACCCTACTGATAAAACTGCCCTCGCTGTAAAACGGTAGAGAGACTCGCAAGCCGGATGCATAAGAAATTTACAAGTTTTCATTCTGAGATTGAATACCGCTCTGTCTCACTGTGGATTTGACATACTGACACCATCACCGAATTGTCGTAAGTGCAATGACTAAAGTCACTCTCTCTTTACCTATAGCTAGTGGCACCGGCATATGTTATATAGATGACGTAGCATATGACTGACAACATCGACGTCTTCACCAACTGCAATGCTTCCCAAAACTTTACTCCTATAAATAACAAACTTCTCCAATCTGCAATTAAAACATAAATTTTGAATGTTTGGCAAAGCAATCGACAATCGACATTCAATTATTATGCTTACTATATAGCCCTTACTTCCAAAGTCGAGATGAATGTTCATTGTTTATCTAGACATTGGAATTGTCCATTAGTATGGTAACCACACAGTCTTTACATCGAATGTCGAGATGAATGTTCATTGTTTATCTAGACATGACATTCGGAATTTTTAATTATTATTCTTGCCATATATTCCTATCAACGTATGTCGAGATGAATGTTGATTGTCTAGCTAGACATTCGGAATTTTTCATTATCATACTTGCCATATATTCCTATCCCCGAATGTCGAGATGAATGTTGATTGTCCAGCTAGACATTCGACATTTTCATTATTATGCTGTCGAGATTAATGTTGACTGTCTAGCTAGACATTCGGAAAATTTCATCATTATGCTTGCCATATAGTACTATCATCGAATGTCGAGATGAATATTGATTGTCTAGCTAGACATTCGAATTTTCCATTATTATGCTTGCGATAGAGTCCAGTCTTCGAATGTCGAGATGAATGGTGATTATCTTTCTAGACATTCTGAAGTTTTCATTACTATGAATGATTTATACTCCTTACATGGAATGTTAAGATGAATATTGACTGTCTAGCTAAACATTTTGAATTTTTCATCATAATACTTGCCATATATTCCTTTATTCGAATGTCAAGATGAATGTTGATTGTCTAGCTAGCATTTGGAATTTTTCATCATTACGCTTGCCATATAGTATTATCATCGAATGTCAAGATGAATGTTGATTGCCAACTAGACATTCGGAATTTTAATTGTTATGCTTGCCATATAGTCCTATCATCGAATTCGAGAATGATGTTGATTGTGTAGCAAGACATTCGAGTTTTCACTTATTATGCTTGCCATCTATTCCTATCTTCGAAGGTCGAGATGAATGTTGATTGTCTATCTGAACATTCGAAATTTTTCATTATTTGCCATATAGTACTTACGTGGAATGTCGAGATGAATGTTGACTGTCTAGCTAGACATTCGGAAATTGTCATTATTATGCTTGACATAAATTCCTATATTTGAATATCGAAATCAATGTTGATTGTCTAGCTAGATATTGAATGTCGATTGTCGATTGGCTATTGCTTTGCCAACTTCACACACATATTTTTTCAATAAAATCTTTCTTGTTACACTTAGGTCCATAAGTTCTGATATATAAAGATAAAACGGTGGCGCTATACTGTAGTGGTTCCGAGGAAAGGATGTGTTAATACGAGGAAGCCTATGAACCAAACTTTTGTATGTTAAAGATCTGCTGCATAGCAACGCAACATAATGCTGGCTGTTCTGTATAGCCCACCGTTCATAAACAGATACTTCTATATACAGCACCGATCAAACAAACTTAAAATATTAAAGAATAGAAAAAAAGTATTTAAAATATTTAAAGTTTACTTATAGTAAAATCCAAATAACCTGGCTGGACCGAGTCTTGTGAACCCTATTCTGGACCTGGACGAATTTAATTTTTTTCCATATTTGGAAATTACGAAATGTAATAAAAATGAAACTCCAGACAATAAGGCAGCGGTCCCAGCATATATAGACTAAGAACAGTACATTATCCGTTATATGAACTTTTTTCATTGGTTTTATATACTTTATATAAATTACTTTATCTTTCTCCCTGCGTACAGCGGTAGTTTTTTCAAACAAGGTCTGATATTTATTCAGTTAGGGTATCCAGTGTATAAATGGGTATTTTAAATTGGGATTTTTGGCGAATTACGGTAAAATGTAAATTTCAACGAAATATCATAAAATGAGTTTTCTTTACATGAAAGGTTTACATTTGATATTAAAGAAATATTTTAATGATTATCGTACAGGAACTATCAAACAATTACATTATTTTTTATATATATCTGTAATTAAAATTAACTTGTAGATTAGTGTTTTGACACGTATAGGACAACCAAGGTACAAGAGTTTTGGCTCTTTGACTTTCGGTCCTTAAAACCTTAGTATATCTATCTGTACATTGGACTTAAGATACATATCATATTATATGATATTTATAAAACTTTATCAGGCATCTTATGTTAAGCTTTTATACAATGGATACGTTAACAGAACCATTAAATGAGAGAACAACATTTAATTCTTTTAAAGAGTACTTTTAGGATAATCATATCGTTATGATTATAAGGAACTGGTGAACTGCATTGCGATCCCAAATTGTACTGATTTGTGCTTTAGCGAAACTGACTGAGTTTCAACCAGAATAAGAAATGGGAAGAAATTTCGATATGTTTACATGTCGCCATGTCATCAGCATTTCTGTCAATTTAATCTCGCAGTAGAAATGAGTTTTATTTGATTCAAAGTTTGTTTTGGTGTGACAAATGCTATTTGTGTGTGTACAATTTTGTGTGTGCTCCTGGTATTCATTTAACTTACCTTTAAATCCTGGCCATGGAAAATTTATATACAACAGCTTTGTACTTTAACAAAATGTGTTTAAAGCTTACAAGCGCCGGGTACGTAGTAAGAGTAATACCACGTTGAACTTCAAATGCAATACATTTAAAAATTCATAGAACATACACAAATGATTACATACAAGCTACAAAATAATTAGTTTTTATGTAAATAATGTAGGTCTTTCCTCTTACCTGTATTTTCAGATTTTTCACACAGAAAGTTTAATGATTTCATTTCCCCCTAACAATGGACAAGTGAAGAAATGGCCATCCAATATATGTGTATATAAAACTGCTTGTCATCAGTGTTAATAAAAGTTTCCTTATAATATGTCGGTAGGTAGTTTACTACTTGTCAAGATTAATAATAGATAATAACAATGGTATACATCAAAAGGATCTACGAATAATGAAAGCCAACGACTTTACTAATACTATTTTATTGTCCGCACGAGAAAGCATTTCAAGGCACTCGATAAAGTTGAAAAACGGAAATAAGTTTGATAAACAGATTGATATTAAAAATTCGTGTTTGTGAATTTTATCTGTGTCGTAAGTTTAGCGACGAATTTTGACTGTATATACCTTGATTACAAGCCATTGTAGTGTATCAATACGGGTTAAGATAGAGGTGAGAGAGCTGAATGACTTGCGTTGTTCTCCCTCCAGACCACGTGATAAGTAAGTATGATAATGGGAAAGATTACGTTGTGTTGCTCTGGTTTTTCTGTTTGCCAGGTATGAAATATAAATTAAACTAAGTGTTTTCTGGATTAACACATCTTTAAAGGGAGAACCGTTGTAAATGCATCCTTATTTATATGACGGAAATGCAGACATTTTATTTGTTAATCTATTCTGTTTAACGAATGCTGATGAATAATCGATGTTTGATTTCGTTTTATAAAAGGAAAGTTTTTATGACTTCAGAGATATTATGCTCACCTAAGCTTACTATGTTGTCCATTGACAGGTATGTTTGGTGTCATTGTTTATTTGATTTTCTAAAGTACTCCATAATATTTTTAAACCACGGTGGATATCGGAATATTGGTTTTCCATTTTTCGCAAGAAAGGGAAATTAAATGAACAGAAGAATAACAAGTTGACATAGTGATCTAATGTATTGGAAGATCAGCCTAACAGATGTGTAAATAGGAGAATCCGTTAATCACGGAGTGGAATGTTCTCGTTAAAACAGTCAATGATTTGTTCAAAACTATACAGACAAATATCCAGAGTTAATATGATTATAACCCAGAGAAATAAATAAACAGAGAAAAGAAGAAAATGACAAATCACTTGAGCTTTTGAGTTGCGGCGAAACTAACCGTAAAAGCAAGCATCTTACGTTGAAGATTAACTGAATTAAAGTTTGATCTTGTCTGTGGAATCACTTTATCATTCTGTCATTTCTTTTATTGTTAGCAGGGAAAGTATGTCGATATCGTCAATGTACATTATTAATACAGACCAGAAATAGAATCAAATAAGGTACAACGTTATTGTAACTTTATTAAACCAACCTGTACACGGATCTGTATAACGTCAACACTCACATATCATTATTCAAAATTGAAAGTTTATGAGGTGAAACCTTTATCGTTTGGCTTACCTTATTTTTCGCTAGTGGTGCTTGAACAAACTTGGATAATTTGCAAGATTAAAATGGAATTGTGAAACGAACTGAGTGATGTCACTCGGACGTGGCATATATTATTTATGATACGGAGGTATACATGTTTGTGTTGTTTTGTGCGTAATTTTCTGGATAGTGATAAATTCGTAAAAGGAATATTTTGAAATTGAGCAATATCTACTTAGTGGATTCAAAATTTTAAAAATGAATGAGGATAGCAGGATGGTTACAAAATCTGTTGTAAATGCCGAGTTAATACAGCCTAATGGTGCAGTACATAAACTGCACCCAGAGATATCTAATGCTCTTAAACGTCAACGTGAAACGTCAGGAATAGATTATTGGAAAACGCCATCTAATATCAAATCGACGGACACAGCAAGCAACGTTAAAAGGACGGGTAAATTACATAGTTTACATTTTGAGTTTCCTGATGTTGGCCTACCCATTATTACTCACAGACTCTCAAAACATCCGAATATGATGCCACAAAATAAGGCAAAGAAGAAAACAGTTGCTCCTGGTTTCGACGTTTTGAGTCGATCACATAGTTCCATTAACCTGAGCACACATAATTCTCAGGATAAATGTAGAAATGCAGAATTTTCTGTTCCAAATAAGGCGAGTGTCACAGATTTAACTTGTTTACAGTTTGCCGATACGTTATTATCACATTCGACTCCTCGACGTACCGGACTGTACGGTTTTACGGTAGGAAAAGTGAAGTACATGGATTTTCTGGAGGAAAATATAAACAACTCTGATAAACCACGGAGTAAAGAAACCGGAACTAGAGACAATTCAAATGATAAATCTAATAAAGATTTAAAAATAGTAAAGACTGCGAATTCTAAGATGTTGCCATCCATTCAAAAGCTGGACCCAAAATCTAGTAAACCGAAACAGGTAAACAAATATACCACATCGCAAAATATAAAAGCAGAGCAAAAAGAAATACAGCAGACAGCAGACTTGAACAAGACTTCCGGTAACCCACATAACCCATTACAAGGTGATGATGGACTTAAACAATCAAACAGAAAATCTATATTGAAACAGACAGTGACAACTGAATGTGAAAAGGATAAAACTCTCCAAGAAAAGGAAAATATTGCAAAACACAAACAGGAACCAACAAAACCCACAAAAATAACAATTAACGAGTGTGTTAAACGAAAGGAATGTGACGTGTTTGACCCTTCCTTATGTGTTACTATCACCGCGTCTCCACCGCGACATCGGAAAGGATTTACATCATGTTCTATGAGTGCACGAACAGACCGTCGTTCCGTTAGATTTAATAAATCAGACGAAGTGTTTGAGTTTACTCCATCAGAGCCAATCTGTTACTAGGAATTGCTAAACATGTTCATAAATTTTCAAATTAGACACACACAAACAAACACACACACACACACAAAACACACACACACACACACACACACACACACACACATATATATATATATATATATATATATATATATATATATATATATATAAAGCAGTAAAACGACTACCGACACCGACAAAAATGGAGTCCAGCTTTCGGGACGACCTGTTCCTTCTCCAGAACTAAGACAACACTCCATTTATGTCCGTGCCGTTACCGTTAATCGTTTTAGTGCTTTATATTATTCGGTTCATGACTTGTATCTATTTGCTTAGATCCGACACCTTTGGATATGTTGTGAGGTTGGTTTTAGTACTCGATATATACATTGTATATTGTATATATATATATATATATATATATATATATATATATATATATATATATATATATATATATATATATATATATATATATATATATATATATTATATATTCAACTCATTCTAACAAACATGATATCACTAGTCGTTATGTCTTACAAAAATTACGCATATGTCGTATGACACTAACCTGTTTGATTTTTTTAAATCATATTTCACCATATGGTCATAGATAAGGAACTTTGTATAATTTTGATTAGTTAAGTTGCGACTTATCCCCTACAAGAAAGATATTTTGCTAAGTTTTACGGACTACATAATGATAATGATTTGTACATTAAGATTCTGAGGGAAGAAAGAACACGAGTATTGAAAAGTAAATCATTATCTAAAATAATATCTAAATACTAAAACCATATTGTAATGACAAATATCAAACTTCGCCTTATATAGACCACATTCTGTTAATTTTGGTTCGACAGTTGTGGTAACTTATTTTTATTACATCATTAAATCTGTTTATTTGTAGGTTACAAATCATCATCTAAGTTACTTAAATGTCTGTTGAGGTTTTAAAGCAAAAGTTATTTATTTACTGTTGAATTTCTTTTTAACCTTTTATGATGTTTGAATTAGAATAAAACTGGTGGAAATGAAAATATTTTTTGTCATTTCTATAATTTATATCAGACTTGTAGTTGAAAATATATTTATCTCAGAAATATATCTATTTTCTAATTCACGAATACTTTATTTGGCCTTGCATAATACCACTTTCCCTTTAGAAAGTCTATTTTAAATTGGAACTCAACAGATGAAGCCTAACTGACAGAAACGATCGTCTTTAGCATTATAACTTTGGTATTATGTTTATAATATTTATTTCATTTAACTTATCAATCTAGATTATTTTATATTGTCGAGATAGCTAATCGCCTACAAACTGAGAGAGAGAGAGAGAGAGAGAGAGAGAGAGAGAGAGAGAGAGAGAGAGAGAGAGAGAGAGAGAGAGAGAGAGAGAGAGAGAGAGAGAGAGAGAGAGAGAGAGAGAGAGAGAGAGAGAGAGAGAGAGAGAGAATGGAATATTTCAGATACCAAAGTATAAATCAAGAGGATGTCCAGGACATAGATACAAATCCGGTAAATGATGCAGCATATGGAAATTTGATACTTAGAAGGAAACGAATTTGAACAAAAATATTTCCTGAGATAGTTTATTATTTAACTTTAACATTTTCATTCATACACGCCGTGAAGTCAATGTATTTGCTAGCGAAATTTGCAATTTTGACCAATATGATCAACGTCTGATTAATCTTATGTTAAAGTTGGACAAAACGATTTGAATAACACAGACGAATTTTTCTGTACGTTCTCTAAACATGATTATATTCATGTTATATATATATATATATATATATATATATATATATATATATATATATATATATATTATATATATATATATATATATATATATATATATATATTATATATTAGTAAGGTATTATTTAGATAAGTTGTCATTCGACACCTCGTATCAGTACTTTGATTTATCTATATATCTATTCTGTATCACCTGGTCCATATACGGCCAAAATCGCGTATTTTGATAAAATCAATACAAAATTACAGTCATGTATATCAAGAAAATTGAACAGGTGATTGTCTTTAAAAAGGCTTACAAGTGCAATATGATAAATCAATGATAGAAATTGTTTCTGTGACAATATTCAGGCATTAAATATTCATAAGAATATTGATGCAAATATTGCAAGTACTCAAGTAGTGTATGCTTCGAATTAATTTCAACTTCAATTTGAAACATTCAGATTGCAGATATTTTACGCATCAGTAGATAAAACATAGTTCCATATCATCTGAAATCTTTATAATTCCAGTAGTATACGAAGGAATGACACGACATTATAAATATCTTGTATTTCATTATCTCAAACACCACTGTACAATAAAATACAAACAATAACCTAAAAATAAACTTAAAGGGCAAAGTAAATTCGATTAAAAATTAATTCTATACAAATAGGACTGCGATTGATTTGGCAATTTCAGAAAATTTTACTTTTTTTACAAGGATTCCTGATACGAAATTTGAATCACGAAGAATCAGTAAACTATAAACCTACGTGTTTCTGCTTTAAAAGAAATTAATCGAAAGTAATGTACATTTAGCGATAACCATTTGATGTATAAGGTCAGATTGGATTTATAGTTATTTGGGAAATTAAATCCAAACAGTACAACATACTTAATACAAGAAACAGTATATTGGTTTCTTAGGTTTCTAGAACTAGGCTTGCAACATCAATATATATGATGGATAAATTTTTGTTTGTGTATTATTTAACTATGGGCAATTTTTGAATATCAAATACAAAGGCAATCATGTTTATCCTCCAATTCGTCAAGGGCGTTTGTAATCAGGACGCTGAGGTGTTTATTTCACTGATTAAACGTGCACGATTAATTATCCAGAAAAGCTCCGATAACATTTGAAAACAGACACTTCTTGATAAAAAGCTGAGTACACAACGTGAACGTGAATCAGAAAAGTTGACAACTTTATCACAAGAGCATTTTGAGACTCTAAAAGTCCTATTGTAAGTAAATAACGAGAACATAATACAGAAAAGTTTACAAACTTGTCACAAGAACATTTTAAGACTATAAGTTGTTTAAGTCCTAATTCGGGTACACAACGTGAAGATGAAATAGTAAAATTGACAACATTATTACAAGAGCATTTTCAGACTATATGTTGTTTAAATCTTAACGTGTTTCGCTTTTTGACTTTTGGTTTGTTTTGTAATTTATCGAATTAAAGTTGAAATAGTCTTCAAATCAGATAAGAACAACAAACGAATAATATCCCCAATAAGTTTTATTAATTATCAATAATCTCGGATCGATTAAACTTTGTATTGTATTTATAATTCTGATTTTATACTAGTTTCCGTATTCAGTGCATTGTGGTATTGTTTTAACTGTGGACTCCCTGCAGGTGTCACCGGTCAACAGGGGATGCTTACTCCTCCATGGCACCCGACCTCTCCTCTAGATTTCTAGAGGTTCGTGTTTGTCTATTATTCACCAGAATTGTATATTTTATCCTCTACCTCCTGAAGACTAATACTTTCGTGTCTGTGATTTTAAAATTTGTTTACAAATTAAAACAACAGTTTCTAGATCAACTATAACTTTTTGAATATAAAAAGAAGTATCTTCTCTTAGTAGTTTACAAATAGAAAAACATGTGACGGAGAAATATAATATGAAATGTGTTTTATATTAATTTCCAGTCATGAATTATCAATAAAATGGGTATGACCGCTGATTTAGTTCCCTTTAAAGTGCTTTATTTCCTATTTCACCGCACACAAAGACAAAATTAAACAGGACAATGTGATCGTATTTACTTCCAATCACATGTGTGTTTGCCTAACTTGATGAAGAATTCGTAGGAAATATAATTCTCTGTTTGGTGACTAAACCAAATAACAAACATATTTGTTTGTTCATTTTATCCTCCTAAAACCAAGGGATACATTACATCATTAAATGCTTGAGTGCACCATAATATAAGTGTAATTGTGGGTAAAGTCAACATTATTCGCTATTACGACATTATTTACGACAATCGGTACAGAAAGATCAAGAATTCCCTGTGATCGATTATCCCAATACAAGAGGGATAATATACACTGTTCTTTTAAAATAACCGTTGGTGTACCGCCATATAGAATACATTCTTGGGATTAATCTTTCAGGCTTCTATTTTAAATCACATGCAAACGACTTTACAAACATACTGCGTACAAAGTAATGATTAGTGTCAGAGTTTCGTACATTATCTAAAATTATGACACACACAAATATATATATATATATATATATATATATATATATATATATATATATATATATATATATATATATATATATATATATATATATGTGTGTGTGTGTGTGTGTGTGTGTGTTACGATGTATGTATGCCGTCTTATAAAGACCTTGGTTGTTGTCGTTAGTGTTATTAGCTATTTATTCTTTAAACTCCAAATATTGTTGTTAAGACGGCAAGTAGCATTTATATATGTATATCATAGATTACGGCATATTTATGACAGTATATATTAAACATCAAACGTTAGCGTTACATTTGATTTATAAAGATATCATGAAACGCAGTAGCTATGCAATAACAATGAAAGACATCACTTAAAAGTGATAAAATGTAACTAATGTGCAATATATACTGCTCGTTGTGTACGAACTTAACACCTTTTGGTGAATATACCAACCCGACATCAACTGTATTTTATTTCGATCTAGTAACCAAGATCACATAAATATGAGTTGTTTAATGTTGAGAGAGAGAGAGAGAGAGAGAGAGAGAGAGAGAGAGAGAGAGAGAGAGAGAGAGAGAGAGAGAGAGAGAGAGAGAGAGAGAGAGAGAGAGAGAGAGAGAGAGAGCACCAATTATAAAATTACTTGCTCTTGGATCCTTAGTAATTTAAGGGGATGTTAAAAAGTGAAAAAGTGTTACTTTTGGTATCACATGATATGATTGGAATAGTGTATTGATTTATAAAATATGCATGTTTTATTGTAATGACAACTTCAAATGCTTATATTCACCATGTTTTTTGATTTTCCAATTAATTTCCAACCACTTAGCCTGTTTACTCCAGTCTATAGATTATCTAGAACAATGATTGTTAATATAAAAATCTATATGGCAATATTGTAGAAAGACACCATATAAAAATCATATAGTGATTTACAAATGTCTCATTTTTCCATGATTTTCTAATCAGAAACATAAAATTCATTTGATGGAAAGAAAAAGTAGTAGTAAGTCACGCCTGTCAACATAAAAAGAGAGGGAGGAAACAATTTACGTAATGTTCAGCTGTCAAAATTTATTCTGACAATGTGACTATCTTATATTTCGTGCTTTGGTGTTATTTGGATGTTTCCTATTGCTGCATTTCAATATTTCAAAATGTTATTCAGATATATCGATTTCGTATTGTCAATTGATAATGACAATATTCATACGTAGATGACTGCAATATATCCTATCAAACTACAAAATAAATGCACAGCAAAATCAAGGACATAATATGCTTCCTACCTGGACATTGAAATTGCTATAGATACAGACGAGAAATTAACCAGGTATAAAAAAAACGTAACGATTTGGTTTTTCCTACCGTGAACTTTCCATATTCTAAAAATAGTAACATCAGTCTCTTACCTGCATATTATACTTATTACTTTCAAATCATCACTTTTTTTTGTCAGCACTTGTTCAATCTACAACCATTGCAGTGGTTACTCTTAGGCGGATCTGGGATACATTTTTTTTGTCATCGTATGATACAATTTTCGGAACTCTACATATATTTTACAAGGAACTGAACTGATGAAGTCTTATGACAGACACGATCGTCTTGGGATTTATTTTGGCACTTATTTTTTCAAAACCATAACTTCGGTATTATGTTTGTAATACTTAAAACCACTGGGTTGAAGCCTCTGTTGGTTGATCGCCTAGGTTATATATAAATCCCGTACCTGGTATTTTGGTACCAGCTGATTGTTTTTACATGACTTTATACTAAAGTAATATTTCGTATTGGTAGAAGAGTTAAAATTCTAAACTCCTAAATAGACAATATAGTCATCTTTGTACAGTAGTTACTCTTAGACAGATTTTTAGAAAACAGTTTTACATTTTGCCTAGTTTGATACAACTAACTGTTTCTGATCTCTACATCTATTTCAAATTCGAACTCAAATGCTGGTCTTATTGATAGAAACAATCGTCTTGAGCATTTTAGTCCCCTTTTGCAAAACCATGATAACTTTTGTATTATGTTTATAACTGTGATTTAAGAGGTAAACCACTTACTGATCGCTGTAAAAATGATATCAGAAATCATGTTTAATGTCAGCATCTCTCCAATTTTACGGCCGGTATAATGTGTCTCTTTACTATGTTTCACTCAATGAAATGTTGTTACCTGTTCGATGGTGGTTGTTGAGTCGTCTGTATTGATAGTGACGAGGATTTACTCCTAACGTTTCAATATGACTGTGGATTTGCAGCGGATGTGACCGGTCAACAGGTGAAGCTTAATCTTCCATGGTACCTGATCCCAACTCTGGTTTTCCATAAGTCCATGTTTGTCCTATATCCATCAAATTTGCATATTGTCGCTGTAAGTCTAAACCTCCTGGGTATTGATACGTTGGTTTCTATGATTTTTATATTCTATAAACGTCTTGCTATGTACATGTACAACATTATATTTTAAGTGATGGCAAAAGCTGTGTTTATACTTGTATTAACGATATTATCCACCGTAATACACCTCCATACGTACGTAGCCAATATTCGCGAATACACATTTTATACTTTTCACACCAGGTAGTGAGTAGAACATACAGGCACAACCTTTTCCAAAGTTCAAAACAGAGACGGGGACTGCACTATGAATCAAAACAAGGATTACGTAGATGAATGGTTATCAAATATAAATACAAATATATATATTTGGTCACTATAGACAATGGATTTAGGATGTGTGAAGCGGTATCAACATTATTTTGTTCCCATGTAAACCTACTCCCTGAAAACTGACCTACGTCCTACAAATTCAAATTCTTAACTAGAGTTATGAGAAGACAAAGCTCGCCGAAATTGGTATACATTTTCAAAATAGATATTTGACCCATAGCCGTCAGGTTTTAAGGTCAAAGGACTGGTAAAATACCCTCAGCTCAGGTTTAAAATTTTGAAAAGTAAGTCAAAATCTAATGTCAAGTTCACTTGGTCAAAGGACAAGATATCAAATAAAATCTGTGGTCATAAGAAATCTATATGTGAAAAATCAAAACCCTATTCCTCATGGTTTAAAGGATATAGTCAAGGTTAAAGTTTTTGAAAGGTAGGTCAAAGTTCAAGGTCAAGATCACTAGGTCAAAAGTCAAGGTATCAAATGAAAGTTCTCGTCATGCAAAATCCATATGTAAAATATCAAAGTCCTATCCCTCATGTTTTAAAAGATATAGCCAAGGTTAAAGTTTTTGAAAAGTCAAGGTCAATAGGTCAAAATTCAAGGTACCAATTAAAAAAAATGTATACATGAAATATCAGAGCCCTGTCCCTTGCGGTTAAAAAAAAATCATAGGTCGGGTTAAAGTCTTGTTTACGGATGCCAACGACGCCGCCGGGGGTACGGCATTAGCTCTCAGGCTTTCGTACCGTCGAACTAAAAAGGAAAAAAAAAAAACTAGTGTCTGTTCCTTTGCAAAGCGCTCGGTATATAAAGTGAGATTTATACATATTGGGATGGGTCTTGAAACACGTAAAAAGTACAATCACTGCATTGGCGTCAGTCCATAGCACAGATAAGATGTATGGCACTTCACCTAAAGCTGGTGACATCTCTATAAATATAAACAAATTTCAGATACCAAAGTATAGATCAATAGAATGTCCAGGACATAGATACAAATCCGGTAAAAATGGACAAACACGAATCTCTGGAAACCAAGAGGTGGGATCAGGTGCCATGGATGAGTAAGCATCCCCTGTCGACCGATCACACCCGCCGCGAGTCCACAGTCAAGTCCAATGAAACACGTGAGGAGTGTATCCTCGTCACAATTGGTACAGACGTCTCAACAACCGCCAACGAAAAGGCAACTCAAGATTTCACTTAGTGAAACAGAGTAGTCGCAAACAAAACTATTATACCGACCGTAAAATTTGCGGAACGTTGACATTAAACGCGGTTTTCGATATCCCTGTGTCAATAATTTGTCAGTGAGTAGTTTTCCTCTGTATATCCAATATTCATATGTTCTACACGCCCTGGCATATCGGATCATTTGTGAAATATAAACTCCATATGCGGGTGACTGAGGGATATTACTACTTAAATGTGGAAGTTATTGGTGTTATATAAAACAAAACAAAAACAAACAAATAACGGACTTATATATTTTTCTATAGTATAAATAACCCATGGTGGTTTAAAATTCTAACACATCTATTCCAGAACCTTTAACGCTATAGTCATGCAATCGGATGACAAAATGTACGTTTGAATTGACTAGTATATGCTGTTGTCAATGTTTATGTTTTTGAACAGTGTTACATTACACAATGACCATGTACCCTATCACTCAGAGTGTAGGTCTCTTTTCTACAGTCTTGATCACAATTTCGTCTCGGAAATCAAGATATACATGTACTCCTTTGCGGTCATCCCGATTCTACATATTTCAGGTATTTGTTTCGGATACTAGAAGTTAACTATTCTTTTAACCCTTTACTGCAATGCATCCGGACTTTAAATTTTGATGTTAAATATAAGAGTACATAGGATTCACAAGCAAGTGTTGCTATGTATATCAATGCGATAGAAATCAATTTATCTCCGAGAAAAATAATTCTTAAAAAGTCAATGAATAAGTGCTGCAATAAAACGACCATAAATCACTTTATCGGAAGATCTAGTTCAATTTCAAATTATTTCATGTCAATATCTGGTATAGAATAAAATGAAACAAGTTATGATGTCAATGTAAAATGGGATTCAGAACACACCTGGATCATCAGGAATGTGATTAATTTACAATGATTTATATCAAAATTCTCAATAAATTAAATGGTTCATTTTATCAAAGAAATATTTTCTTTTCGTAATAAACTGAACTCGGATTAATTAGTTCATAAACAGTGGTGAGGATTGACAACGAACTCATAACGGGTGTGCTGAACATTTTACGTCTGTCTCACGACGGGTGTGCTGAATATTTGACGTCTCTCTCGATGGGTGTTGTGAGGATTTGAAGGCGATCCCAAGAATAGTGTGGTGAGGATTTGACGGCGGTTTGACGATAGGTGTTGTGAATATTTGATGCCGTCTCACAACAGGTGTGGTAAGAATTTGACGGCGGTCTCACAACGGCGATATTACAACGGTAGGGTCACGATTTGACGGCGGCGTCATAACGGTTTTAGTCCTGGTATGACGCCGGTCTCACGAAGGATGTAGTGAGGATTTGACACTTGTCTCACAACAGGAGTGGTTAAGATCTCAAGATGGTTGTGGTCACTTGGCATGGGGAGTCCACAACATCTGATCCACCTCTAAATTTTCCAGAGTCCCGTGTTTATCCAAACTTCACGGGGTTTGAAAATTTTCTGATGAACATCCTTAATTTTGAATCTTTGTCAGATGATAATATATATATATATATATATATATATATATATATATTATTCAAATTGGTCCGACTAGTTATGTTGTCGCTTAAGTTATAAGGTTATAATTTAGGTTCTGTATTTATTATATATTGATCAGGAACTGAAAACTTGTAGTATGAAATGCGAGGTGATCTCCTAAGCGAAGTGATCTTGAGGCAAGGTTCCTCTGAATTAATACAATTATAAGGTCAAAGAAAGATAAAGGTTAAACAGGAATTTATATTCTAAAAAAAAAGAAGTTTCACTTCTGGGCCCAGGGCCATAAAACTATTCTCAGACAAATGTTTTACTCAATGTCAAGATTTTACTCAAATCTTGAGAATTTTCTCTACTTGGGTAAAGTTGTGGACCATAAAGAATTCTTAGACAAATTTCTTTCTCAAGTGATAAAATGCTTGAGTACGGCATGTAGCCGACTTAAGTAATTCTTAACAGCGAAAATGGCTGCCCCCTATGTTAGCCTCGGGATAAATAAACGCAAATATCAATGCCATTGTTCCCTAGAGTGTTCCGGGACATGGTTAGCCCTTTGGCTTCCGAAACCAACGTGTTATTTGAGTGAAATAGGTTTAGGAGACCAGCATAGCATGTTTTGGCTATACAACGTTTGTTTACATTAGCAATAGGGACGGTGTAAATTTAGTCCGGAACATGTGCCCCAGTGTATGTTCCGAATCATTTATCTTATCTAATGTACTTATACTAATTTACTTGAACCTTGAATATCGTGTATTAGATACATTATACATACTACATGTGTAAATTACTGACTTCGGTCATGTATTGGTATTTTACAAGACTTTTTAAATGTTTTTAAAAAGGTATATCTATTCCCTCTTTTATGCCACAAAACGTGCAGTTTACTTGATTTTAACGCGTTTTATACCTCTTGGTCGGTTATTGAATCATTAATCATAGATTATAGTAAGAATAATCTTCAAACATCGAAGTTAAGTGAATCAGGACATTAATTGGAAACTAAGACCTGGACGAGATTTACACTGCCCCTTGAAATCTTATCTTAGTTGAGAAAATTCTAAAGTTGTTTTATGGTCTGCGAGTTTTCACTTTATACTCAGATGAGTAAATTCTAAACTTTTGAGAATAAAATATGTCTCAGAATTTTCCTTGTTTGTGGTCTCGGGTCCTGATGTCAAATGCTCTTAAGAG
This sequence comes from Atrina japonica, assembly GCA_030159075.1. Taxonomy (NCBI): domain Eukaryota; kingdom Metazoa; phylum Mollusca; class Bivalvia; order Pterioida; family Pinnidae; genus Atrina; species Atrina japonica. Next base: position 1,729,428 of record BROG01000048.1, on the reverse strand, counting down.
CAGTCAAACATTCACATTTATCTGGCTTTGGTCCATAATATTGTATCCCACACAAAAAGTACTGTTGATATGTTGGTAATAATATATAATTTTAAAGGAGATAGATTGGATTTTTTCATAACCAGTCAACAATGTTTTTTGCTTATACATAGCCACCAAACTGCGGGTCAATTTTGTTTTGTATACACTATGAATATATGCCAAAGCTTAGCTAATTGGTTCATGCTTTAAAGTGTGAACGGAAAGAGCCTAGACGAAATGGAAATGTTCTCCAAGGAAATGAACATATGGAAAAGGGTGTCTCTTTCATACAAAACGTAACGATTACCTTGAAAAAAATACTTTATTTTGGAATCTGACAATGATAACTTCCGATGAAAATATATTCATAAAGTAAATTACAACAAAGTGACAAATATTGTTGTGTACCACAAAAATCATAAAAAGTCGAAAATTGAAAATCCTCGAAAGAACACCGATATGTAGATATTTTACCACAGTCATGCAGATGGACAATTTAGTTAGTATAGATAGGAGTAACAAGATCTGAGCTAAAACAAATTCATTCAAATTCAGTTTATAATTCAACAGTTGCTTTCTTTGGATTTTCAAAATTTTCCTAAAAATGACTTATAACTTGCTATTGTATATTCTTTGAGTAATTCAAATACATCACAATGGTTTTGTCAATGGTGACGTATATGCTAGATCTCCTAATCAACTTGTAGACAGCATGATGGTACAAAATCGATACAGATATATGGGTTTGTAGAGAAACAGATTTTCAAGTCTATTTTATTCTATTTTACTTTTCTCTCCAATTAAACATGGCAAATAGTAAAAGCTTTTTACGAACAAAGTATACATACCCATTTTGATTTTGAATGCGTTTGCTTTATGACATAACAAAATTGACCTATGACTAGTTACAACCACTGGAATTACAATATCACAGCTTTACAACACTAACCAAATTTGTTCAAAAGGACGGACATCATCAAGGGCCACATGTGATCTGTAAGAACCAGTGGAAGGACGGATTCATATTTGCTTTCGAAAATGGCACTTAGAGTATAGGTTAAACTGATACATATCTTTCAAATTTGTGAATCTATAAAAAAAATGTGCGAGTAATTCAGACAAAATAAATATTAACTTGAAAAAACAAAATATAACTTCTGTTTTCACAGCATTTTGTAAATTTGGAGTAAGAAAATAATCAGAATATTTCAGAATTTTGGAAATAAATCCATAAAAGTTTCATTTCAAATACGATAAATTGTAAAGAAAAGACTGACGGACGAAAATGAATGCACTGAAGCAATCTCTGACAATTACAATGCTGCAATATCTAATTCCAAGCAAATTCTATTTAAAAACTTCAATATCATAATAGCCATAAATTTTGTAAGCACTCTGTTACCATGAAAGATTATAACAATGAAATTCATACATAATATATCATCACTGCCAAACTTATCTTCTGTACATATTAAAAATAAACAGGATTCTGATATGCATCGTATATATTGGTAACAATTTGTGACTCTCGTCACTAGAGACATAGCTATTATTACAATACTTCAAACTGTCCATCTGAACACTCGCATTCCATCATGTTTATATTTTAATATATAAAATTTATTCAAACTGTGTCTGTACATTGTATATACAAGAACTGTATAGTTTGTGCGATTTAAATAAATACAAATGTACAATATGCATAAAGTATATATATCACAGATATCTTTATATGCTAATCAATATATAAAGTAATAAGTTGGTTCATTTCTTCTTTTTGCCATTAGCAGGACTCTTTTTACCCTTTGCACTCTTTCTACCTTTTGGTGATTTTGCTTCTAATTCAGCTTTCAGAGCTGCCTCTTTTGCTTCTAGGTCTTCTAAACGTTTTCTCTCTGCCTCAAGATATTTTTGACGAAAGGCTTCCCTAGGTATGTTTATTGCTTCTCTGGCTGAATCTAACATAGCCTTCATTGGAAAAAATTATCAATGCATTAGTAATTTGTCCAAATGAACAATTGGAACTCTTTGATTTTCCCAGACAGATGTTACATAATATATATTTTACAAGTAAACAATATTGTTGACATAATATATTTTGACGCAATTTCAGTGTTCCTCTGACGTCAACTTTGTTGAGTTCGGCGTTTATATTTACCCTTATTTATTAATTGATATGAAATATCACTACTGTACATCTATGAATATCTTTACATAACACTTATACATTTTGTTTCTTAAACATCAAGCAAAAATACATTAATTACAGTAAATGAATGACTATAAAATGTACAAACAATCGGATATTGTAATACAACATTTATTGATATATTTTAAACATTTGAAAATCAAAACAGGTTGTTAAAGCAAAGGAAACGTTATAGGTGCATGCATATAGGTTCTAAGGAAGTGCCAAACTACAGAGCAAAAGTAATACAGAAGGTTCACATCATAATTGATATACTAACATGATTAGCTCAAAATATCTACTTCAAACAGATCACGTGAGAAAAATATATAACCGATCAAATCGTCAGCGTCTGATACAGACTCGGGGGTTGTAGCTACATTTGTACTTATATCTTATACGGTACAAAATGCTTCACTATGAAATATATACTCACGGTGATTGTCTATAGTATAACGCAAAATGAAACGCTAAAAACATTGTCTGGAAGCGGTTATATATACTGGTATGGTTTATTATGCTATTATATACAACCAAATCTCTTCACAAAATGAAAGCAATAATAACAAACAAAATATATACAATTGAAATAAACTTATTAGATTACTACAACAAATATTTTACAGTTGTAAGATATCTAATAGAACCTACGTCACAGCTGACTTGCATCAGTAAATAATAAATTATTTGTATTTCTAATTAATACACATCTAAAAAATATCTGCTCCCACACGACTTTTTATCTATGTCAAGTGCAGAACAAAATAATATTCATGGAATGTGTTGGTATTTATACATATTTTCTTTCCTACCTAACTTAAAAACGGATTCAGATTGGTAATTGAAACACTGATAGTTTTATTTCATAGGTACTATGGTTAAGACCTGAACAAAATCGATTAGTGATACATCGTCGAACTTAAAGTGTCCGCCTAAACATTTTGCTCTTTGACACTTGATTAATTCAAAGCTAGTTTTGAACTCGGGACAGCTGTGCTATTATTCTCATCTGTATACGGGCTTAAACAAACAAATACCCGATCCATACAAAATATCAATGTGGCACGGTTTTAAAAGTTTTAAATACAGACAGTTTAATTATTTGATTACCGATGCCATTAAATTATCTGGTAACACATTCCCTTTTTCAGACAAAGTGTTTAAATATCTTATACTAAACTGTCCGTTTATTGAGAGTAGATTAACATACTGCTACTTCAACATGTAATATACGCAACTATCCTTCGATTTTCAGAGATACTTTTCTCGGTTTTTGTTGTTTTTTTATATATACATAACATTTGTAAGATCTGATTGTTTTTTTCCGAATGATTCTACGTTTGTTGATATCAATCTTATTTTTTATTTCATCTACAATACAGAATTTTTAATTAGTTTGGTTACAATACTAATCAAGTAAAACGACATGCGTACGTCAGTGTGGGAGCAGTAATCATCTAAAACAAAAAGCAACATATCTACAAAACATCAAAGTTCTACACACTATAAAAAAGTTTAGCCTTATGGTATATTGACATATGTCAACGCAAGAGATATAAATACTAGCTTAAATGTACATAACCCAAGAAAAACATAGATTTGCTGTCATGTGCTAATGTTGTTTTGTTTTTGTTTTTAAAAATTCATATACAATGTTCAAGATTTGGTAGAACCATGCAGCGATTCTGCCTGAGAATTTCGTTTGTTTTTCTGGTGAATAGCGATAAGTTTCTGGCGGTAAGTTTCACGAGCAAGATGAATCAAATGCCTCTCTTGATCTAGCTTTCCCTAAAGGAAATTGCAGAAAGAATAGTAAGATAGATGTTAGAAGTTAATATACACAACTACAAGCAGGAAATCGGGCAAAACAGCAGATTACTTCTTGTAATCAGAGAAAACGTCAATTCCGATCTTTTATCTTCAATAATTTATTTTCAAAATTGTTTGCTACATATCTTTAAATGTCGATATCATTTGTGTACTTTGTAACTTATCAAAAATTAAGTACCAATGTAGGACAGGGTATTTTGCTGCAAGCGTAAGTAAGTCTTTTGAACTGGTAATCATTTGTTATTTTATATGAGGCTCTTATGATTTGTTTTACTTATGCAGTACCAATGAAAATATCTGCAGACGCACAGCTACAATCATTTTGTATTGGTAAAGCATGGCCAATTGCAATAGAAACACGAGATGTCAGAAAAGAACGTAGCTCGCCTCTGACAGCATTTGATCTTGGATACTAAAATTAGGACTGATCTTAAAAAAGTTGGTGAAATGGTATTACCTAATTAATGAGGTCAAAGGTCATGGTACCATCTGAAAAGGGCTGTTCATAAGGATTACATGCGTGTGTCTATCCACGGGGTATGACATGAGCTATTCAAACAGTTTGTCCTGGCAAGCTTGAAAGGTCATAAACCTCTGTAGTGAATTGGCAATCTTTTTCCATTGTAAAATTCAGGGAAGTTTTAAATCCATTTACCCCTAAAGGCATATTTGGACTGGTCTAAGTGATTGATTTACAGAACGGTCCATTGTTTTGATTTGGTTTTTTTGTTTTTTTTTGGCGAGTTAAATAGTTGTAAGACTGGGTTGGGTCTCTTGTCACTACATGGTCATTTTAAAAGAAATTAGGACTTTTGTTACCAAATAAGTCCTAACTTAATGAATTTCCAAAGGAGATTTCTTATTTACGAGTTTTTGTTTAAATGTCACAGCTCAGCAATACAGGTGTCAATAAACTTTCAAATTATTTGAACATATGCTGCTGTCACTAAATACATGAGTAAGTAAATGTTTGAATAAAAATTGTCCTAAGACTAGAGTGGCTGTGAAACATACTATTTTGGACTTTGATTATAAAACAGACCCAGCATCAAGAAAGGCTATAAGCTTTAATGGGTATGCATGGGGGCCATAGGCGTGACGGTCTGAGCAACTGACCAATAAAACATAAAAACTTATGTTTTGTGTACACATAATGGACATTGACAAAAAGGTTTTATATCAATGATTAAATTAAATTAATAAAGTTGTTCAAAAGTGTAAATTTTGAGGTTCTGCTGTTTTGCTCCAAGTTTATATCGGGTTCATAAACAAGGTTTAAAAGAGAAATTAACAGTGCAAATGAATCATAAATCAAAGGCAAAGTAAATGAATTATGTTCTATAAAAAACGCAAATATCTAATTTGGAGGGAACAGGAGTTAAAAAAGAAATTCATCTCAAACTAATACTATCTGTAGACCAATAAATAAAACTGAGATGAATTTCTATCAGAAGTAGAGGAAACAAGCAATATTTCTCTTAATTGTTGTATCAAACTGTTTCAACTTAAAAACTTTGTCATGTTTGAATTCAAATGTGTAATTTCCAAATTTTAAGAACTTTGATATACAATGAATATTTTTGTAAGGACAGGAATATTTGAGTTAATATATGATAGTAGAAATACTGCTAGTTTTTTGTCATAAAGGATTGGTCACTGGCAAAAAGAATGAAAAGTGCAGGAAATTACTCAAAGTGCTAAAATCAATCTAAATTCTACATATGACTCTGCCATAAATGTATGCATTAGTCCTCAATTAATTTAAATCTAATGATAAACGTTTCTCTCAATTTTAAAGAAATATATTTGACATCAAGTTCTGAATATTAAAGAAATGTTTTTGATGTTTAGCTTTGTACATTAAATAAATAAAGATAATCAAAGTGGAATCTCATGACGTTTATAATTAATTGCATACATTGACAAAACATATGATTGGGAGAAACAAAGGAAATATTAGGAAAGAATAAGGATGGGAAATAAACATACACAAAAATAACATACCTGTAATTCCTCACACTGATCTAGCTGTTTGATCTTTGTAATATTACGTTGTTGTTTGTCCTGTTCACGCCATGCTTTTACTTGCTCTCGGAACACCTTGTATTCCTCAATCTGATTCTTTTGCTCTTCCTCACGCTTTTGTATTTCTTCATCATCAAGATACCGAGGCTCTGGCAATGTTTTCCTACCAAACATACAAGACATACAGTTAAAAAGTATCAGAGGTAGGACTTTTCAAAATTAACTTCTGCAAAATTCAGGACTGTCATCAAATTTTGTCTGCAAATTTTACAGGAAAGAACAAAATATAGTCTATCTTTAGTGATCCCTATAGTTTTTATAAACAGTACTATAATTGGGTGAATTAAACTGACCACAAAGTGTAACACAACAGAATCTTGCCAAAACGAATCACCTCTCTTGGGAGACCACCTCAAATTGTGGCCATGCCAATTCAGTTCCTCATAATTAGGTAAAACATTAAAAAACTCAATTTTCTATTCAGACAAATTTAAACAGTTTTTGATAGTCTTATTAATGATATCGCACTCATATATACAAGACACGGATTAATCTTGTTTGTATATTTACCTTACAAATTGTGAAAGATCTACAGGTTGAAGCATTTCTTGTGGGGTTGGTGGAAGTGGTGGGTCTAACGTTAATATCTCATCACCTTGTTCATGTATAGACAAAGGTGTTGGCGGGGGTTGCAACTCCTCTTGATCAAGAGGTTTCTCCTCTCCTTCTTTAGTTTCTATCTCTTCCTTGTCTCCATTTAGTTTTAGTGTGTGAGTATTTAGATATTTTAGTCTTGACTGCATGGCCTGAAGAAAAATTGAAAATTAACAAAATACAAAAATATTTACACAATTTATGTGTAATATTCTGTTAATTGAATGTCTGACAATATCAAAAAGAAGTATATATTTTCATTTTTCTTCTTCCATTTGTTTTGCAAATTGTAGGCAAATTATATATTTCCAAAACAGCATACGCTTCTTGATGAAATTTTTTACCTTAACAGCTCTGCCTTCCTCTGCATTTTCCCATGCCCTTTTAAGAGCTCTGATTTCATCAGCTCTCTCTGTATCCTTCTTCACTTCTATATCCTCCTATCAACAATTAAGAGATATTGCAAATTTTAAATGTTTGTCATAGAATCAGAGAGACAGTTATGATAAAACAACTCTTTTGTTAGTTCACATACACCAGCCTTTTCAATACTATATACAGTTTGGATATATAATTGTTTACTATGATGGCGAAGCCTTGAAAATAGATGAAGTACAATAAAATGTTATCAATGCTATGGACTAAAGCCACTTCATATTATGTGATAAGCCACATCTCCTAGGACACGTGACCTCAAACATCTAAAAGACATATTACCACTGCAATGTGCAGAGTTAGTATATATATATATATGTATTAAGAAAGACATTATGAGAGAACTCATTGTCCATATGCTATGGAACTCTCAAAAACTGTCTTGTGAAAATTAAAAAAAAAAACAATCAACAACAAATTTCATTTAGAATGAGATTATGATAAACTGAGGTTGATTCTTAAAATTCAAAACGTTTAAAATATACATACACTTCCACTAGCATCACTTGCAATCCTGAGGCACCAATGGGGTTTAGTTTGATCAAATTGTTGTGATGGAGGACGAGAGCCTTTCTGATCTTTATCTTTATCCTTGCCTCCCTTATCTTTGCCTCCCTTGCCACCCTTTCCTTTGTCTTTGCCCCCAGCACTTGCTGCAGTTTTCTCCTGTTTAGGTGGGGATGGTGGTCTGTCCTTATTACCTCCAGGTGAGAATACTGATTATGAAGACAAATAAAAAATGATTTATTAATAATTAAAAAACAATTCACAAAGCAAAAATGAAATTCTGAAATTACATGGACCAAATCTGGGGTAAGAGTAACTTTAATTTTAAACCAAGTTGCTGTCAACTGGATCACAACTTCATAGGGAACAAAATGACTTTCTGTTGATGGCTATTAACAGGTTTTTTAACCATTACTGTTTCTCTTGTTCTATACCAACCTTTTAATTCATTTTTCTCCATTTCCTTCAACATCTGCACAAAGGCCCAGCTGCTTTCTGATAAAGGCCAGCTATTCTTTAACACTGTTGCCTGGATAACGTACTTGTGTGGCTGAAAAAGACAAAAGTCATATTGCATTGTTGAAAACAGATTTGTTTAAATTCAATGATAAAAAAAAACATTTTCAAGAATAAAAATTGAAAGCAAAGATTTACAAGCATTTATATATATTAATTTGAAATATACATTTTTCATGACAAAGACACACACTTATATATGAATAAATATAAATAATATATATATATCTATATATATATATATATATATATATATATATATAAACATGTAAATGAGAATCAGTATTTAACTGCGAGATAAATAATATACTAAACCCTCACCTTGAAATCTTTCTCCTCCAAATCTGCTTCACTAACCTCAGAATGCCTGCTACTTGGTCTCTGAAAAAAGTAAATAGAAATATACATGTAAAACATCTGTAACTAATATTTTTACCCATTTTACTTTATATGATTTACCAGGCTAAAGAATAAACTGATCACAAACTTTTTGAGATAAACAACTTTAGGTCATTGACACATGTTTATAAACACAGTGGGTCTAAATTTCATCATAAAAGGGGTGACAGATTTTTTGGCAACACAAATATTAGAGTACAGTAGTACATGGAGTCATGTCTTACATGTGCATTCCTATTTTTTGAAAAACAGGACATATTATTTTGATTTTAGATAGAAACCGGATGTGCCACTTTACCTTGGTAGACCTGTAGGTATGGTCTGAATTGACCCCATCTCTTCATCCCCAATGACGAGGATTGAGAGATGTTATGGATAAAAGTCTAATTGTTTATGTTAAGCTTTGGAGGACGGACCCACTAATTACCCACTGTTTCAGGCATTATATGAATATCAAACACTTACTGAAGACCTTCCATCACTTTTAGCAGAACTTGATCGTTTAGATTTACCAACATTTTCTTTGCTTCCTCCTTTAGCTTTGGAATCTTTTGTATCTTTATTAGCTGTCAATGAATTCAAAAGAGCAAATATAAGAACCACATTTCTTACATCACATAGAAAAAAATTCTACTTTGAAACTCTGACTGATAATAAAATTATCTAAGCTCTATATGTCTTCATTTACAATACATTTATACAACTAAAGGATATAAACACAAAACATCAAATATACATACATGCTCTGGAACTAGGCCTTTTTTCTTCATTAGGATCCAAATCTTTAAGGAACAGATAGGAGGGAATAACTGCATGACCTTTGCCCTGAGTACCAGCAACTTCCTGTTCATTATCCAGTATAACAAGTTTTATGTAAACATCAAGTTTTGATGTGTTCATCTGAACTGTAGCCAAATGATCCTCACTAACCTTTACTGAATATCTGTAGAATAAATAATGGAATAATGTTAAAAGCAAATACCTCTTAATGGAGTCAAACAGAATTAGTCTTAGTAACAGGGGCTTGAAACATATCAATGGCAAGTAAAAAAAACATGTTTTAGAAAAATGAACCTTAATTGTCAACCTTAAGAAATTCTTTGAAATGTATTATTGGTTTGGGTATTTTTATACTTAAAACTGAATAATATCAAATTCACATCAACATTCATAACAGGGTAGGCTATTTATCATGCTCTGAATAATCTTTACTATATCCAAAGACAGGATAGGTAAAATAAAATGTACCTGAATATAATATCCTTAGAATTTGGTATATAGTAGTCTGTGATATTTTTGACTTGGAAATTGCAGTTTACTGTGTCAGGTTTCAAAGGGGCTGGCAGAGGACTGAGAGAACCAATCAGTCTCATCCTCCACCTGTTGCTAGGAATACCTTGGTCTGTTGTCCTAGCTTCTGCCACAAATGTGTATCCTTTCTGTATTCACATCAAATAAAATATGATTTAGTACATGTAGTATTTCAATTATTATTTCAAATAATCTTACTGCAGACAAAAATAAAAAGAACTTTATATCTACAGGGTTATAAAAATGCAATTTTAGGATCATCTAAAAATAATTAAAATGTTTTAGATTTCTTAGAACCTCAGTTTTAAAGCCTGTTAAATATCTATAAAAGTAAATCATAATTTTGATCAATTCCTGAACAGTTTCTGAAATATAGTGAAAACTGTTCTTTCAATACCTTTCATAGGATGAAATATAAAAAATAGTTTTTACTGCAAAAATATGAAGAGAAATTTTATTGGTGGATAGCTGATCAAAATACTCGAGAATAGGTCCACTTACCTTGTTTTTCTTGTAAACATAAGGAGCTACTTTTTGGAAAACCCTGGGTATTTCCTCCCCTGTGTCATTGTTCACAACTCGTAATAAACAGGTATTGATTGGAACATAAAGCTTTGGTACAGCTAACATCTCTTCATTGACATAAAATATCTCTCTGGAAATGACAAAAGAATTTGAACATATAAATCATACTTTGTCCTCATGCACAAAAACTAAAAGCTTAATTATCAAGAAGTTTTCATTATCTTTAAAGAATGGCGTATAAACTACAAGATTATGATTTTAATTGATGTGACATTTATGTTGTTAGTTTTATGTACAACTGTTAATTAGCTTATACTACTGATATTAATTACCATGGATGAAATCAATTACCAAGGGTGAAATCAATTACCATGGTTATAACAAACAGATTTATTTGAATAAAGATAGATAACTCTGTAAAACTTCATTAGTACAATCATGGACTTTTGTTTATGCATTAAGTATTTTTTAACTAGGTTTTCATTTGAATTTGAATGTTGCTTTATGCCACACTCAACAATTTTTCCAGTTTTATGGTGACGGCCAGTTTTCGATGGTCAAGGAGAAAACCCTGTTACAATGTACCTGGGAAGAAATCACAGACCTTCCGCAAGTAAACTGGCAAACTTTCTTGCAAAAATCAGCGTAGGTTCCAGCAGGACTTGAATCTACGTTGACAGAAACATTCAACCATGGAGGCCCCTAACTTGTTTTTCATGACAGTGGACATGGATTATGGGTATCATATAAACAATCTATGACTTGGGCTTCTGACAGGAGTTCAATTATACAAACCTGAAAACTAGGAACCAATTATTGGGTGGTTGATCTGGATATTGGCCGCTATAATCAGCGTAAGAAATTTTGTTCCACTCATCCTGGTAAAATGGATACTTGACCATGATATCAGGGTCCAGTTTGAACATATATCTACAAAGGAATAAAACTGCCTTTAATACCATTACAATTTAGTAAAAGTACAGTAGGTGATAAGTTAAAAATCAATCTGCAATTTCTATGTACAAGATAATGCACAGAGAGTAATGAATTTTCTATTACCCTTTGATAATCAATGATTAATTACAATGACATAACTACTTATTGTAAAAGTTTACCAATGTTAACCAAATTCGTAAAACCCAAGGTTTCCCTGCATTCAAAAAAAATACAGACCTGAACAAAAATAAGCCATTTTGCTCTGCATTTGGTTCCAGTATCGTCCAGCATTTCTGCAAACTTTCCATGACTTTAGCATTTTCTTCTGTTCCTATTTACAGAAAATGTAAAATTACATTTGTTGTTTCATTGATTGTATCCAAATAACAAGCATTTACTTTTCTTGTTGCCATTTTTAAACCAAAACTGAAGTAAAAAACAAGATCTTGCATTTTGAATTAATGTTTTAACAAAAACGTGATATTTTACCTGCAGTTCGACCAGCTTTTATTTTACGCACATAGTATGCTTTCCAGTTGCGTTGTATCTTAACAGCTGATAGTTGTTCATATGGCGTTGGATCTCTGTGGAAAGCAAAATATCAAATTATACAAACAAGTACAAATACATGTTCCATTTCAATGTTGTTATTAGAAATAGTTCATCCATTATATAACAAATACTGTATGGTTTGGTCTTATAATAGTTTAGGAACTTTTGCAAATATTACCCACAATTTATATTACAGATGAATGGTGTCAGAAGCAGAAATGTCAAATGTTGAACTGCTGCTTCTAAATCACTGATAATGCAATGCATATCACAAAACAGTTATTGACTTTTCAATTGGCTGATACAAGAATTTATTAACCCTTAATCCGATATTCACTAATAGCACAAGTGAATATATTGTCAACATTTTTGTAAGTAGTAAAAAAAATACAGGTAAATATGTGTAATTACATTCAACTATAAAAAGTAAGGCATAATAGAGGATTTCTTTATATCATGAACTATAGACACGACATTTTAGAACTAATACCTACCTTGTAGCCCATGGATTTTCAACTTTCTCAGTCTCACCTGCAAGTAAAATATCATAATTAACATAGTTGAATACAAATTTGTTTTTTTACAAACAAAAACATTTTTAAACTAAGTGGAGTTCCACAAACTATGTAAACTAGATCAATTTCCACTCAATGAATACTGAATTTGGATGTAATTTACTTTACCCTCAATGATCCATTACTAATTAGAGGTATCATGAAAATCACAAAAACAAATCAGTCAAGATAGATTTGACATACTTTCAATAAAAAAAGCACTGTATTTTAAAAAAAATATATGATATTACTCTGGTTTTATTTGTTTGAAATTATTTGCTCTCTGATATACTTGGCAGTTGTATTATTCTTACTTAACTTGAAATCATTGATCACAGGAATTTTTTTTTTCATTAAAAAATACCCTCAAATTTAGAATGCTGTGAATATTATTATATTCATATACTCTAGAATTAATAACACTTTATATTCTAACATATTCTTTTAATCTGTTTTTTTACTGAGTATTATCATTGATTTCACTTTTTTAAAACACTATCATTTAAAACATTTTAAAACATTATCCCTGCACCAGCTAAAAATATGTATTAAAATAAAAAACAAACAATAAAACTGAAGATTGGACAAAAGAACACAATACCAAGTTTGTGGAGAAGGAGGATGCATTAATGATAAAGACACCTGTATTAAGTCAGTTAAAAAGCTATAAAACTTTAAAAAAAAAAAAAAAAAAAAAAAAAAAAAGCTACAAAAAATGAGAAATTTACACATTTTTCAAAAGCAACACATGACATGACATTTAAGTACAAGTAGATTGTGAGAAATCATTAGATTCTAAATCAGTTGTCTTGGAAACCAAGTATTGATAGCTTAAATTACATGCTTACACAAGACATCCAGTAAGCAAATCATTCCGGTGGATCTAAGAATTCAGAGGATTCTAGTGCTGGATAATATCAACATGATCAAAAGATTTGGATATGTGACAAACCATTTGTGTTATTATTATAATCATTACCACAGCAATGGTTATTGACATTTATCAGTTTATTTTTTCTATTTGTCAAACCGTTTTTGTCAACAAACTTATACTGTCCTTTAAAATAAAGTTAATGTTTAAGTTTAATCAAGTAAAGATAAATGTAAACCAACCCACAAATATCAATAACTCAAAGTCTGGTCTGTGATCGTATAGTTTTATTCTCAGCACAGCAGAGTACAGCAATGGTAACAAATGTTTCAATAATCAGAGAGTATGGTGGTGTTCTCTCTAGGCGGTTTCCCGCTGGTCTCCCCTCGTTTCCAGAACTCCAGTGCTTATATACATTTGTCAGTTTTGACCAACGCAAAACACTAAAGTTCTAGAAACTTCTAGAGAGTTAAATGCATCTACAATTGGAAGAATATGGGCGCCAGCATCATCAAAATCTGTCATAATGCAACCTTTGGTAACCTTTTTACACTATCATTCTTAGTACAACTTCAGTACTTTATATTAATTATCATTAACATCAATTCTTGTTTACCAAAACTGATGATGACAGATATTTGACCTTTTAACATGCAGCTTTAATTGCTGCTGAATTTGTAAAGGTGTTGACAAGTTGTTTATCCAAAACAGTATATTGTAATAATGCTAAGTAATAATACTAAATATTATGCTGAGTAATTTTGAATTTGGAATTTTATATCTAAATTAACTTTGTCAACATATTTACTTGACCTAAATAGAACTAATGTAATTTTAGCCGCCCCGTATTTTCCCCAAATACATATAATACACATCAATACTATTTCAAGTCACACCAATTTATTTACGTATATAATTTCCTAAAAGATTTATCTCCCGTACCTCATATTGTTAACAACGTCCCTATCCCTTGAAATTTTTACTAAATGGTAAAAATTTCATTCTTATAAATACTTTCCAAATTATAGTTAGTAACTTTTTATAAAATTTCCCCCATTGGTGTGGCTTGAAAGTTATAACATAATTCAATAAAGTTTTTACTGTTAATCATGAAATGAATAAGTTGTGACCTGGATTTTTATCGGTAAATAATTCATATCCTGGAGTAATAACAAATTAACTTGTGACTTAGATTTCTCAATAATCCACTATCAATTATGACCTGGATTTTCAACAATTCATAAAAACTCGTGATCTGGATTAATATTAAATAAAAGTGTGACCTGGATAAAAATATGTGACTTGGGTTATAATTTCAATATATATTCATGCATTATAAAGCGATATAAACCGGTTCAATAAGCAGAGAATTTATGCATAATTCAATTCAATAATCATTGTCTCAATACAAATAAAGTTCATTATTACAGTCCATAAGTAAAGTTCATTATGTTAAAGTTCATTATAACATAATACGTTTAATAATTCACTTTTTAACACTTTTAACATATTCATGGAAAATCCTCCATTCACGGAAAGTCCTCCGTCCTTGTAAATATTCATGGAAAGTCCTCCATCCTTAATATGTTCACGGAAAGTCCTCCGTCCTTTGCGCAATATTCTGTTTCTTTAAATAAGAATAAGTTTTCGACTTCTTTAAATTATTTTCGTTTTGTATTCACATTACACTGTGATTATTACTTAAGTTCTTGTATAGTTTTCAATAGTCGAATGTTAGTATCTTTAGTTACTGGTGAACTTAAAACTGGTAATCGGGCTTCTGGATCGAAGCCAAGTGGTCTCATCCACTTCGATGTGTTCGATCGACGATTTATTGTTATCGTTAAATTCTTGCGGTGTCACATCACCTGTTTCTGGGTCTTGATAGAGTTCATGATTTATTTCATGGTTATCGTGTTTGTATTCCTTTATTTCACAGGAATGTACGTCTGGATATTCATTTTTGTAGTTTGGTTGACTGTTTTTCATTTCTCCTTGACTATTTTGTTTCGTGTTTTCTGTTTCTCTTTTATCTTGACTGTATAGTGTTCGGTTTTCAATGTTAATTCTGGTTTGATCAGTTACTGGTATTAAGTCTATGTCGTATTTATCCTTAAGGTACATACTGCAAAGTTTCATGTCTGGATATTCTATGTCGTGTTTATCCTTAAGGTACATACTGCAAAGTTTTCTATCTGGATATGCGTTCGGTTCTTGTTCAGTTTGAATGTCTTCTTTGTATATACTGGCTGTGTTTCTTGACCGTTGTTTCATCTTTTCTGTTATAAGATTGCGAATGTCATTATCATCTGCTGTTGACTGTGTATTTATGCATGATCTACTGTTTGTTACTTGGTGCTCCTGGTATGGCTGTTGATTCTGGTTTCTTAGAAGTCTTGAAAGATTTGGAAGACTCAACTCCTCTTTTCCCTCACTACTTGACCACTTAACATTAGGATTATCTTTATTTTTCTTTTTGACAGAAGATTCTGAATGCCTATTTCTACATTTTCTTATTATTCTTTTTCCACATTTTATCATTATAATTATTAAGATTGTTACTACTGGCACTATTGGTATGAGAAAGTATTGACCGTTCTTAACCCAAAAATCATCTTCTGGCATTGGTTGCATTTCTTCTAGTTTTAGTTCATTTATCAAATTATCTAAATTAATTTCTTTTACTGGTTTTAATGTCTTAGGAATTTTAATCTTATCATATCGTGGGAAATTTTGCTTATATCTCCAAAACAAACTTACTTCGTCTTTTTTATACTTATCAACTAATGTTTTTAAAGGATCCTTAAAGTTAAAATTACTTTCCTTATAGATGTAAGGTGTTAAAGTCATATCCCCGTTAGAAGCTTGACAATTTTGTTCCAAATGTAGAATGTCTAGAGGTGGTAAGGTTTTCTTAATCATTGATTCTTTATCACACATGATCATGAAATTTTGTAACTTTTCAGCAATGATTAACCAATTTCCTTCTGTAACATACTGTCCTCGAGGAAGAATTGCATTATTGATCAGTGTGGTCTTACAGTTTTGTTCAATTTTAGATCGTGTTTCTAAAAATATAGAAATCACACATGTCTGTCTGTTTGAAACAGTATAGATAGGACTGTCAAAAGAACAATATCTTATTGAAGGATTTGAACATTTTTCTAACTCCTGTTGAGTTAAAAGTGCAAATTGTGTTTTCTCTTTGTTTACCGCTAAGGCTTCTGACTCTAAGTCATATTTGGCGAGTACCGAGGAGGGTTCTTTCATATGTGGCAATGCCAAGTTATGTATCTTGTAAATTTCTAAGGCATTTGTTGTGTCAACCAAAGGTACTGACACAATAACTACAATGTTTTCGTCTTTGAAATATGTAGCACAAGTCAATGTTTTGTATAGGTCCCAAAGATCTTTTTCAGGGTCAAAAGGCAAAGCAAAACGTGGATTCAATTGATTTTTGATTGATAAAAGTAATTGCCGAAACTGTAAAGGTTGAATGACAGAGGGTGCGAGGTGTCCCAGTGATAACATATTCAATTGAATTTAGAGATATTGAATTTTGTTTTCCTGTAATTATATATGTAAATTGTCTAAAAAACTTAAGACTTTTCATCGTCTTACACATATTATCAAACATAGTCAAGTTATTCTTGCACATGTTATCAAATATATCCAAACTATTCTCATTCAACAAGTTATTCTTACACATGTTTTCAAATATATCCAAACTATTCTTATTCATGTTATCAAAAGTCGAATTTAAGACTATTAATATTTCTTTTGTAGTAGGGTCTATTTCGTCTACAAGTCTTTTTGAACTCTTAATTTCATTTATTTCTGTATCTTCTGTATCCTTATTTATTTCTTTGTTTTCTGTCTGAGTGTCTTGTTGTGTTAACTTTTCTCTATCATCTAACTTTGTATTTCTGTGTATCCTTTTTAATTCTGCTAAAGGAATATCATCCTCACTATCTGAGTCATCTCGAATTTGTCTAGATCTTTTTACAATATCTTGACTCTTATTTTTATCAATTTCGTCATCTGAAGATTCTGAATCTGGAGGTACTACATATGTTGATTTTCTTATCGGTCTATTTAATTTGTCTTGGGGTATCTCCCAATCATCTAAATTAGCTAACCTAAGATGTCGAGCATGTGTCTTAGTTGTTGTTCCTGTCAACTGATTCTTAACTATAAAACTTAGAGGTCCTTTTTCTTCAATAATCCTATAATAAGGTGTCCATTTATTATCTAATTTACTGGTTTTTCTTTGATTCTTAATATATACTGGATCTCCTATCTTGAAATTAATTTCTTGACTACCCCTATCTGCATATCTCTTTTGTCTTTTCTTAGCGTCTTCTAAATTTTTGTGTACTAACGTAAAAGCTTTATGTTGCTGCTGTAATGCTACTTGATATTGGTCTTCCCCATTATATTTTCTTCTAGGTTTAAGAATTGTATCTAATGGCAATACTACATCCCTATTGTATAGTAAGTAGAAGGGTGAGAATTGGGTCGATTCACTTGGATGAAATCTAATTGCTGCTAATGTCTGATTCAAATATAAATCCCATGTTTGTACATCATCAGATATTTTCTTAGCCATTACATCATGTAAAGTTCTATGAAATCTTTCTACCTTGCCATTACTTTGAGGACTATAATAAGATGTTGTAATATGATCTATGTTTAACTCTTTAAGTGTTTCTTGTACAGCCTTATTCACGTTTTCTGACCCATTATCTGTTAGTATCTGAAGTGGGCAACCGTATCTTGGAAATATTTCTTCTAAAATAAGATGGACTATATTATCAGCTGTTTTATTTGGTACACTAAAAGCTTCTGGCCATCCAGAATATAAATCTATGAATGAGACAATGTACTTGTTGCCTGATAAGGTGGTGGGATATGGTCCTGATAAATCTAGACCAATTTTTGCGAAAGGATAAGGTGGAATGTCCGTTTCTTTAAGAGGTGGATGTGTTTTCTTTTGGCTTCTAGTTTGACATGTTACACATTGATCTACATATTTGTGCAACTTTTGGTACATTTTTGGAAAATAGTATTTTGGTCTAATGATGTCATATGTTTTATCTACTGCCCATATGTCCTACAAAGTCATGATGTTGTTTAATGACAATGTTTTCTAAATTTTCAGGTATGTACAATCTGAGTTTTGGATCTTCTGAATCTTGTTGAGATAAAAAATATAACAAACCATCTATTACTATTAAACTATTTTGTTCCCTTTTTGTGGCACTACCTTTGTCTAATTTTATCTTAAGTTTTGCTATCTTTTCATCATTTTCTTGTTCTGTTTTTATATCTATGTCCCCTGGAAGATCTATAAACGGCTTGACTAAGTCATCTGGTGGATCTATCTTACAACTAGCGTATTTCTTGGGAGTGAACTTGTTTGAATTTAATGCACCTACTTCTAAAAATCTATCATCTATTTCTATTTCGTCTGACTCTGACTCTGATTCTCAATTGTTTCTTGACTGTCTGGTATTCTTGACAACAAATCAGCACAACAGTTAAATCTACCTTCTATATACTCAATCTTACAGTTGTAACCTGCGATACTGAGAGCCCATTGTTGTATTTTTCTTATTTTGCATAGGTGAATCTAATAATTACTTCAATGGTCGGTGATCTGTACGTACTACAAACTGAGCATCATGTAAATATAAGTCTAATTTCTTGAGAGCAAAAGCTATTCCAAAACATTCTTTTTCTATTGTTGACCATTTTTTCTGAGATTTACTTAATTTATGAGACAAATAATAGATAGGTTTTTTCTTCCCCAGTATCTGTAAGCTGTGTGAGACAAGCACCTACACAAGTATCACTAGCATCTGTGTATAACACATAAGGTTTGTTTGTATCAGGATAAGCTAACAAAGGTACTACTGTTAAACTGTCTTTGAGAAAATCAAAGGCTACTTGGCATTCTTTTGACCATCTAAATCTAGCATATTTCTTAGTTAACTCAATCAAAGGTTCTGCTATCTTTGAGAAATTTGGTATGAATCTCCTATAATAACTACACATGCCAATAAATCCCCTAATTTCTCTTACATTCTTTGGTACAGGTAATGTTCTTATAGCTTTCACTTTCTTTTCATTAGGTTTCACTCCATGTTCACTAACAATAAAACCTAAATATTCTATTTCTTTCTGAAAGAAACTACATTTCTTCAACTTCATTTTTAAATCATGTTGCCTGATCTTATCAAACACTATTTGAATATGTCTAAGATGTTCTTCTGAGTCTTTTGAAAATATTAAGATGTCATCTAAGTAAGCAGTGGCAAAGTCCTCACATTCTTGTAATACTATGTTCATGAGTTCTTGGAAGATAGCTGGAGCATTACTTAACCCAAAGGGCATTACATTAAACTGAAATAACCCTTTGTGACAAGTAAAAGCTGTTTTTTCTTTACTATCTTCATCCATTTGTACTTGCCAATACCCACTTTTAAGATCTAAACTAGTGAAATGTTTGGCCTTTCCCAACCTAGCTAAGATGTCATCAATCAATGGTAAGGGAAATGATATAGGTTTCACTATTTTATTTAAAGATCTAAAGTCTACACACATTCTTTTGGATCCGTCTTTCTTGCCAACTACAACTAATGGAAAAGCCCATGTTGACCTTGACCTTTCTATAATACCTGCATCTAACATTTCATCTACTGCCTTGTCAATCACTTGTCGTTTGTTAAGAGGTGTTCTATACGGCCTATTTCTGATTGGTGGATGGTCCCCTGTATCTATTTTCATTTTCACTGTACTAGTGTGACCTAACTCTGCATCAGTTTTTGCAAAAATATCTTTGTTTTCTTGTAACAGACTAAAAATACTTCTTTTATACTCCGAAGGTGCGTCAATATCTTTAAGAGAGTCTATCTCCTACTGTATTTTCTGGACTCAAAGCTGTCGATTCTACTTGTATCTCATCTATTTCTAAAGCTCTAATTTTTCCTAACACTTGACCTCTTTTTAATCTATAAAATTTATTTGTTTGATTAACTACTAACACTGGAATGTTTCTATTTCCTGTTACTTTTCCTATTGATTCTTGAACTATAAGTCCTGGGTCATCTAAAAGACATCCATTATTGATGCTTGAGATTTCAAAATTTTCTTTATTCCCCCTGTTAAATGCTCTATTTGTCCTAACAAAACATATTGTCTTACTCTGTGGTCTTAACGTAGTTGTTTTTGATACTCTTACTGGATTGATATGTGAGTGTCATCTTCAAATTTGACATAGGTTCTCCCTATTCTTAAGCAACCTAAATCAAAGTATAGTCTTACTCCATTTTGTCTTAACCAGTCCCTACCAAGGATAAAGTTTCTATTCAAACCATCGGTGACATAAAACTTATGATTCATGGTCATTTTATTCATCGTAAATTTAATATTTACTGCACCTATAACATTAAGTGATTGACCATTCACTGCCCTAAGATTTGGTTTTTCTTTAACAACCTTAACCTTGATTGGAAGATTTTGGAAGCACTTTTTACTAATTAATGATACTTCTGCTCCTGTATCTACTAAAGTCCTAAATTTTTGTTTTTGAATCCATAGTACACATGAACTTGGATTTCCCGCTAATTGAATTTCATAGTTTTTATCTAATTTTCCACTAGAGTTATCTACCTTACTTTTTCTTAATTTTCTACTACAACTCTTCTTATCGGCTTCCTTATAAGAAGAGCCTTCTAGTTTTCTGTGTTCCCTATGTTCCCTATACTGAGACCATTGTTGTCCTATTCTCTGAGTGGAGTTTTCTGAAGTTTGTTCACTTACTACCGGTGGTGCAGGGAGTGCTAACTGTTTATTTGACTGAGACGTATTATCTCGCATTGGGGGTGCCGGAAGTGCTAACATCTGAGGTGGTTCTGGTAATGCTAATGTTTGATCATCTGGCTGATTTTGCTGGTATGTAAATTGTGGAGGTCGAAAGTTGAAGTTTTGCCTATTCCGATAAGTATTGTGTGTAAACTGCGAGGGTGGAGGATCGTAATTTTGTCTATATTGATAGTTATTATTTGTTCTACCCCTGCCACGATTCGTTGGCGGTCCTGATTATACTGCCAATATGGTACCCAGTTGCGAGGGTTAATGTTTCGATTTGGACAATTTCTTTTAAGGTGACCTATCATGTGACATACCCAACATTCTGCGCCTAATACCCAATCTGGTACAGATTGTGAATTTTGTCTATTTGGACCTACTTGGTGATTTCTTTGTATTGGATATTGTGGTCTAAACGTTTGTTGAGTTTGTTGTTTAGTTTTCTTAGCGTTTTTGAACCTAACCTGTTTCTTATTGTCTGCTACTGATATTTGTAAGTCATCGTCACTATCACTGTCACTGTCTGTCTCGTCAGCTGCATTTACATCTACCTTTTTAGGACAATTTTGAGTAGTGTGACCTCTTCTTAAACAATTCTTACATAGTTTATTTCTTAAGTGATCTACTTCCATTGGTTTGTATGTCTCTGTCTTCTTTTTCGGTTTTAAATCTAAACACATTTTGTGTACCGTCTAAGGTCAATGCAATTTGATCCCTAACATTTTGTTCACGTGTCGCAATCTTAACTGCAGCTTCTAAAGTTGTAGGTTCTTCCCTAATCAATTTCATTTTGATGTAATCAAAAGTCACCCCTTTACAAAATATGTCTATCAACTGTTGTTCTACTAAGTCTTTTGTGCTTTTGTTTTTAGTCTGCTCTGTCGTATAAACATCTTCAGATGCTTGTATTATTCTTTCCCCAAACATTTGTACTGACTCGTCTGTCTCTTGTTTTAGATTTCTTAACTTAATTAATGCCTGTCTTTTGTTTGTCACTTCCCCAAATTTTTCTTTTAATAATTTCTTGAGGTCCCCCCAACTAGCTACATTTTCGTTATTTTCTTGTTCTATTAAATACCTCCTAATGAAATCCGCTACCGCCCCTGAACATGTTACCAATGCTATACCCGGCATTTTCTGTACATTTAATTCAACTAAATTTGCATATCTTTCTATGTCTGATATCCATGCCTTAAGGTCTGCCGTTTACCCGAAAAAGTTTTTTATTACTTGATGTACCGGTACTGCCATTGCACTTGCCATGTTAGAGAATTGTCTCAAAATGTTATCAAACATTTCTTTTTCATCATTATCACCTTTGTTTTCAGGTATCCCTGACACTCTACAAAATGGTGGTTCTCTATTTCCTACTCCCCCCGATATACTGTAGTACCTGTTACTACTACTTTCGGTTTTGTTTGGTACGTCTGACTGACCTGATGCTTTTGTTTTTTATTTCTATTTTCAGTTTCATTTTGCATGTCTGTCTGATCTGACGTGGTTGGTCTATTTTTATTTACTTCTTCTAAAATTAAATTATCCTCAATTTCTCCTAAAGCCGTAGCCATACTACTGAATTTTAGTCTACTATTTTCCTCTGCCATTATTAATTCTGTTTTTAATTTTGTATTTTATTTCAAATGTTAAATTTTGTGTTTAACTTTTCAAAATAAGTTTTTATGGATGTTTAATACTATTGCCTAAATAAGTTAAAATTGTAGTTTTTGTTTAAGATAGAGTTTTGGTAATTTAACTTAATTTAATAAAATTTAGTTTTAGAGTTTGTCAAAAAGAATGTTCACAATTTGTGGTCAAAATAATAAGGTACTAAGAAAAGTAAAAGTCTTACCTTTTCGTTTCAAGTCTTGTGTTGTTCCCAGGTCTTTTATCCAGGTCACGGCACCAAATCGATATTTGTAAACCAACCCACAAATATCAATAACTCAAAGTCTGGTCTGTGATCGTATAGTTTTATTCTCAGCACAGCAGAGTACAGCAATGGTAACAAATGTTTCAATAATCAGAGAGTATGGTGGTGTTCTCTCTAGGCGGTTTCCCGCTGGTCTCCCTCGTTTCCAGAACTCCAGTGCTTATATACACATTTGTCAGTTTTGACCAACGCAAAACACTAAAGTTCTAGAAACTTCTAGAGAGTTAAATGCATCTACAATTGGAAGAATATGGGCGCCAGCATCATCAAAATCTGTCATAATGCAACCTTTGGTAACCTTTTTACACTATCATTCTTAGTACAACTTCAGTACTTTATATTAATTATCATTAACATCAATTCTTGTTTACCAAAACTGATGATGACAGATTTTGACCTTTTAACATGCAGCTTTAATTGCTGCTGAATTGTAAAGGTGTTGACAAGTTGTTTATCCAAAACAGTATATTGTAATAATGCTAAGTAATAATACTAAATATTATGCTGAGTAATTTTGAATTTGGAATTTTATATCTAAATTAACTTTGTCAACATATTTACTTGACCTAAATAGAACTAATGTAATTTTAGCCGCCCGTATTTTCCCAAATACAATCAGAGAGTATGGTGGTGTTCTCTCTAGGCGGTTCCCCGCTCGTCTCTCTCGTTTCCAGAACTCCAGTGCTTATATACATTTGTCAGTTTTGACCAACGCAAAACACTAAAGTTCTAGAAACTTCTAGAGAGTTAAATGCATCTACAATTGGAAGAATATGGGCGCCAGCATCATCAAAATCTGTCATAATGCAACCTTTGGTAACCTTTTTACACTATCATTCTTAGTACAACTTCAGTACTTTATATTAATTATCATTAACATCAATTCTTGTTTACCAAAACTGATGATGACAGATATTTGACCTTTTAACATGCAGCTTTAATTGCTGCTGAATTTGTAAAGGTGTTGACAAGTTGTTTATCCAAAACAGTATATTGTAATAATGCTAAGTAATAATACTAAATATTATGCTGAGTAATTTTGAATTTGGAATTTTATATCTAAATTAACTTTGTCAACATATTTACTTGACCTAAATAGAACTAATGTAATTTTAGCCGCCCGTATTTTCCCAAATACATATAATACACATCAATACTATTTCAAGTCACACCAATTTATTTACGTATATAATTTCCTAAAAGATTTATCTCCCGTACCTCATATTGTTACATAAATCCAGAAGTCTGAATACTCTAAATTACATTAGATCCACCCCTGATACAGTGAAAAGCTATCCAAGTGAACATAAAAAAACAATCCAAACATGGTAGAAACACCAATATTAATGACCATGGCATGAAGCTCATATAGAAGAAATTCTGGAAAAATTGAAAAGAAAATTAAAATAAAATTAGAAGATGAAATTTTGAATGAACAACATACCCTCATTTTGGGCCTCTACAGATGTGCATGCAGGAAAGAAAAATAAGATGTATTAATCAATACAGAAAGAGTGAAGGAAAACAGTTACTCTGTGATCAACTTTGTATACAAATGTGTGAGAATGAAATTGACAATCAGTGTTGACTAACATAGCATGTAATTGCATGTGTATATATAAAACTGAACATTTAACATCAAGTGATTTATAGATTAAACATACAACAACACAATATGAAATAGAAAATACATTTATGTAAATAGTGTTTCTATACTTTATTTAGTTATTATACTTGATAAATTTGATCAAATTTATACAGAAATAACATAAATAACAAAACAATACATTTGAGTTTGATTTGTATATTTTAATAAAAGCTGCTGTTATGTAAGTTTATATAGGCTTTTGATATGTAAGTGACTATATATATAATAATTAAATATGTAAAAATATTCAAGGGGGTATAAAAAAAAGCAAGCAGTCATGCAATTTTGTAAATGTCTGTCTGTCAGGAAAAAGTAACAAAAAGAATTTATTTACAAATTTCTGTTGTGGTGTATAAATAATATCTTTCAGACTAATTTAAGGTGTTTTCACAATATCTCTCATAATACTTGCTCTAGCTCAGAAATTTCCGATGATTTAGAATCAAAGGTGAGTAACTTTTATCTTTATTTTCAAGACACAATAATGAATGAAGTTTATCAAATTTAGAAATTGTTATGCAAGAATGCATTTTTTTTACATTATTGACATTTACCACAAATAGAAAAAATTATAATGATAATAATATAAACTATAACTTCTTAACAAAACAGAAAAAAGGAATGAAATAGCCATTATATACAGAATTTAAGAAAATTGACCACAAGATAGAGCAAATATTTGACAATTATGGACATTGTGCAGTACAATATGGAGATTTATCAATACACAGAGACTTCAGTCTATATAGAGTAAAATATTTCAAAATTTAAAAAAAACTCCATACTGAACCACTTAATTTACCACAATCGTTAAATATCTGCACAGTGGTAAAATTTTCTCTCACTTTTTGCCGAAGCTCAGTATAACATTTCCATATTGATCATGTCATGATAACTGTGAGATTCATGTTTTGATGGGCAAAACTTTCACATTGTTTTCAAAATTTTGATTGCATTTGACATGATTTGCCAACAAAAACATGTTCTAAAATTAATATGAAAGGGTAAATCAATCTCCATATTGAACTGCCTCAAGTCTGATATTGTATCATAAAAATTAAAAACTGTCCAGGTACCGAGCAATTTTGGGAGCAGTAAATATTGTTAATACCGATATGTCTTAATGGGGATTTAAATAATTATTTCTTGAAGGTATAAAAAGGTATGCAGCAGTACTGAACATGATGAAAAAATATGAAATATGAACATATAAAAAGACAGAGCATATCTTCCCTTTATATATACCACAAGCCAAGGAAGGGAAATGTTATACTGAAAAAATGGCAACTATCGGTGGAAAAATTTATATATTAACATTCTAGTGATAGAAATTTGATGGAAACTCCAAAATTATAGTGAGATCAAGTTTTTCAATATCACTATTGAATTAACAGTAATTTTGATAACAGATTTTAATGTTTTTCATGTACATTAAACTTGTTTACAATGAACCGTTTGTCAATCTATTTGTTGTACCTGATGTACCTGCTCTTAAAATGTCTACAATGGAACAACAGCAGAGGTTCAATAAATTGAACATTTGCCTTATAAGCAGGTCTGACTCTGTGTCTCCCACTGTTGACTCATTAACAAAGTCTGTGACTTTTACTGATATCTTGGCAAATGAAAGTCACAGATCTTTGAGATGCGACCTAAAACTTTTATGTCCCAGTAGATAGGGATCACTAATGAAGACTGCATGATATGACATATGTCTTTAGCATAGTTCTATATTTATAGTCATCTTCAGCTGGTGACATTTCCATACAAATGAAAATTTCTTCAACAAATTTAAAACAATAACATACACTTTATGATTAGGTTCATAATAAACAATTTTAAATGTATTTGTGGGATAGGACTATAACAGAATGGCATTTCATAAACAAATTTCTCCAAATTCACCGTCTTCATAGGTAATATCAGCAAAAGGACTTCGCAGCTTCTTAATGATATAAAGGGGAGTCATAACATCACTACCCCACATACTAGCACGCCCTATTTGATTTAGAAACAGAAAACATTTACTATGTTTTATAATAAAAACATTTTAATTTTGTAGTGTGTAACATTATAGCATAGTACCTATGTTTGGGTCTCACTATAGTGTAATAGTGTTCTGTGGCTATATATTATCTACACTGCTAGCAAAGTACAGCTTTGGGGGAGAAATGTGAAGCAAAGGCTGAAAAAAAGGCATTCCATTGATTCTGTCAGCTTCAAAAATATTTTACAGACTTCTTGTATCAATTTTCATTGCAAATTAGATAAAAAAACAGTCCAAGATTAAATGATAGACTGACAGGATCAAAAAGCCCAGGGATGCAAGAATTATGGGTAAGTTAATAAATCAACTTGGGTTTTAGTTAGTGATCTGAATGTTTATCTGCATAAACACCAAATATATATATATATATATATATATATATATATATATATATATATATATATATATATATATATATATATATATATATAGTAAATCATATTGCATGTATAGTGTTCTGGAGGAACAGAAATCTATGGGGTTTATGAATAAAAAAATATTTGATAATGCTTTGCCCAACACTGATTTTTTTTTTCATGAAACCCAATTATTTCTGTATCCAACTCTAGAACAATGTATAAAATTGTATAATGGTTTTAACTTTGGGTTTCTGTTTCAGGAACAAATGAAGATTATCACAGTGGATACACCAGTTTGTATCTGTCACCTACTAGACATATACGGTGAGCTTAAAATGATAAAGGGAGGATAAAACAAAAATCTGCTAAGTAAATTTCTTATATATGTCTACTAGCTGTTTCCAATGTCCAGTCACATAGCCAAACCAGAATGATGTATAAAACAGCATTGTATAGAAGCTACATTCCCCAACCTTCTATATCACAGGTATAAAAAATGTATATAAGCTACATTCCCCAACCTTCAATATCAGAGGTATAAAACAGCATGTATCTAAGCTACGTTCCCCAACCTTCCATTTTGGAGGCATAAAACAGCATGTATATAAGCTACGTTCCACAACCTTCAATTTTGGAGGCATAAAACAGCATCTATATAAGCTATATTCCCAAACCATCAATTTAAGAGGCATAAAACAGCATGTATCTAAGCTACATTCCTCAACCTTCAATTTAAGAGGCATAAAACAGCATTTATTTAAGCTATATTCCCCAACCTTAAATTTAAGTGGTTTAAAACAGCATGTATTTAAGCTACATTCCCCAACCTTAACTTTAAGAGGCATAGAACAGCATGTATCTAAGCTATTTTCTCCAATCTCTGGAGCATACAAAAAGGCAATGGAAAGGGGGAATCTAAAATATTACAAAATAACCCTTTCTATTAAATGTATTACAATGAACATGGTGAATACACTAAAGTTACAACTGAGATACATGATGTTACATCTTCTAATCATAAAAATCTATGGATGCTTCCAAATATTGGAAATGTCTGTTGTATTGAGCAAATGTTTATTTTAGTGTATATGTTATATGCAAATTTTACCACATGCATCATCAGATACATCTCCATGCTTATCATATGTAATAGGCAGTACTAAAATATAATTTTATATGATATATCATACATTTTATGTATACAGTCATATACAGTAATATGATATATCATATATTTCATATAAAAAGTCATATACAGTAATATGATATATCATACATGTCATATGGTCATATATAGTAATATGATATATTATACGTCATATAGTCATATATAATATGATATATCACACATGTCATACACTCATATTGTAATATATATCATACATGTCATATATAGTGATATGATATATCATACATGTCATATATAGTCATATGATATATCATACATGTCATATTTAGTCATATATAGTAATGATATATCATAAATTTTATATATAGAAAAATATATCATGCATGTCATATATCATGTGTCGTATATTGTAATGATATATCATGCACATCATATACCATGTGTCATGTATAGTAATACAATATCATGCAAGTCATATATAGTTATATGATATATCATGCATGTCATTTATGCAGTCATAAGATATGCAACTTACGCTTGTTCTTATCTTTATCTTTGTCTTTCTCCTTGTCTTTGCCACCAGCTGGTTTAGCGGAACCACGATGACTAGTGGTAGCAGTTCCTGAAATTCAAATGTATATCATCTTCACTTGGCTACTTCTTAACATATTTTCATGTTTATTTTGTTTCAACAAGTTCAAAGATGTGTACTATATGAATATGACTTGATTCATTTAAAACAAGAACTGTTTTATATAAAGATGAACTTTTCTTAAAACAAGTAAACCATTAGAATGCAAGTATAAGCATGCCTGGTAATTAGATGCACTTCAATGATATGATTTTATGCAAATGAAGACAGAACAACTTGACATCAATACTGACCTGGTCGACTACTAGATGGAAGTCCCAAAATGTTCTTTGTGATGGCATCAAATGTGAAGCATCTCCAGGCAAATGCAATTTCAGGGTTGGCAATATCCGCAAGACATTTACGTAAAGTGTTGTACAAAGCTTCATTGAATATCTTCAGAGAGAATGAATAAACTTAATTCTACTTGGCAAAAAAAATTAATTTGTTTGATCACTGTTTATATGCCCTGATAAACAAAGCCAGAAAAGTTCCATTTAAAATCTTTCTGTGCTATTTCATCTTTTTTCCCTCTGAATAATTAAGAATCAATCCATTTAGTACTCATAACTTTAACTGAAGAAAAAAATGAAAAAATTGACCGAGAAGTTTAAAATGTTTTAAAGTTTATGCTCAACAATCATCCTTACAAGGACAGATCTTGAATCAAGTGACCTAACAAATACATTAAAATACCTTGAAATGATGCTGTTTAGACATGACTTTATCATATTTATAAGGACAGTGGTTTGTCTTCAGTTCTTCCCATGCCTGTTTAAATCCCTCAGTATCATTGAACATGGCTATACACTTGCCGATGCTGGACATCACTTGAGTTGCATTGTCTACAAATCGACAACTTTCCTACAATGGTATTAGATATAAGATATCAAAAGATTAACTGATATATACTCAGCAAAAAAGTACATGTGCCTCAAACAACCGTTTCATTATATGTCTGTTAGTTTTTAATATTTAACTTGTTAACAAACATGAAACCAGAGAAAATATAAATTGAGCCTTGATACTTAATTTGAGTTCATAAAATCAAGTAGAAATAAATACAAAACAAACTGACCTTTGTGAGTTCTGACATAACATCCTCCTCATTTCCAAATACAAAATGGACCGTCGAACATAGATGGACGCTGTAACCTAGGGGTCCAGACATCATAAACCGCAAAACATGACGACTGAAAACAAAAATCAAATGTCCCTACAAATTGTAAACTGAACAAGGATATATTTACATACTTAAATGATTGTTTATACTGTTTATAATTTTATTAAATCTTTTCAGATTTTTGTTGTTGTTTTATATTGTTGGATTTTTGTTGTGTTTTTAAGCATTTCAAACTTTCTATAACTCATATTTTTACAGACAAATATCTAATACACTTCAGGACTTATTTGCTACATAATCTACTATTCATTTGTATCGATAGTTCTGTCAAAGCTATACAAGTGAAGAAGCAATTAATTCACTAATGGTCAATATGTAGAAGAATGCAATTTATACCCTGGTGGTAGAATAAGAACAGCTGCTCTAGTCCCTGTCGATCTGAGGCGCAGAATAGGCTGTCCAGTGACCAAGCTTTTCCAGGAGTAAGGTTCTGCAACCAGGGTTCCAGGGGTGACAACCGGTGGAGGTTTCATTTCACCAGCCACTGAACCTATATTTGAAAGTAAAAAATTATGAAATAAGAATTTATGAAGAGAGTATGTTCAACAATAATTCAGGAAGTTATACATTTGATTACAGACAGGTCATTACTAAGTACTACTAAGTCATACTCCATGTACCTGTACTATGATATTGAAAACAACTCAATATTTGTAATTTGTTATCTAGAAGTACTCTAGGCCTGTATCTGACACAACTCATACAGCAAAATATAAAAGTCACAATTAACCCTTTCATCCCTACAGACCACAATAGACTGGTCTTAAACTATAGAAAAGAATATACCACTCAGAAACTCAGGAATGAAAGGGTTAAGTGTGCCTAAAAGTCAGTCTGCCTGTAATTAAGCCATGAGTGGGTACTGTGAAATAGATTACATTACTGGTCTAAATATGATTCTTGTAGAATCAATACTATAAACATGTTTTTTATCTCTAAAATGTTTATTTCAACAACAATTTAATTATGGCAGCATGGATTACTGAAAATGAATTATTTTATACTCAAGCATAAAAATTCTAAAAAAAAGTGACAGTGACAAATGGTGTATAATTTTTGACATCAATACTATTGCTACATATTGGTATACACACATCACAAGATTTTACAGTGCTACACATACAGGACAAGCTTTTACAGTGCTACACATACAGGACAAGATTTACAATGCTACACATACAGGACAAGATTTTACAGAGCTACACATACAGGATAAGATTTTACAGTGTTACACATACAGGACAAGATTTTACAGTGTTACACATACAGGACAAGATTTTACAGTGTTACACATACAGGACAAGATTTTACAGAGCTACACATACAGGACAAGATTTTACAGTGCTACACATACAGGACAAGATTTTACAGTGCTACACATACAGGGCAAGATTTTACAGTGCTACACATACAGGACAAGATTTTACAGTGCTACACATACAGGACAAGATTTTACATATTACAATACAATATTTTACATAGTGCTACAGATATAGTAAAAGATTTTACTATTAAATACTAACACATATTCATTGACTTTCAACAATGTTTTAGACTTTGAACACAGAGAATGTGAGACATGTGGATTGAGATGCAACACACTACCACCTTTAAATATCAAATCAAAATGTACTACCATATCAAAATATACTACCACATCATGTACTACCACATCAAACTATTATGTACTTTTGTTATTTGAACTTGTTTTTCACTTAAAACTTGACAAACGTAGTCCAAAGACTGTGCAGAATACTCCATCACCCCAACATACAAAATTCAAACCCCCACACCAACTTTGCAAAGATCAACAATTTAATTTGAATACACAGGTCCTACATATTTAAATGACATTGATTTTGACTTGTGTTAAAGACCTACACCGATGCAGAGAGGTCTTTTGAACATATCAGGACCTTGAAATGAGAAGCAATGACCTTGACAGTCAATATGACTGTAAAATACCGATTGTATAACCTTGACAACCACTGTAACAAAAAAATACTGATCATATGACTTAGAAAGTCACTGTGACAGAAATTTATGGATTGTATGATCTTGGCTGTGAAAGAAAAGAACCAATTGTATATGACCCTGACAGTCAATGTGACAGAAAGGTATTGATTGTATGACCTTTACAGTCACTGTGACAGAAAAGTGCTGATTGTATAACATTGACAATCACTGTGATAGAAAGGTATTGATTGTATGACCTTTACAGTCACTGTGACAAAAAAGTGCTGATTGTATAACATTGACAATCACTGTGACAGAAAGGTATTGATTGTATGACCTTTACAGTCACTGTGACAAAAAAGTGCTGATTGTATAACACTGACAATCACTGTGACAGAAAGGTATTGATTGTATGACCTTTACAGTCACTGTGACAGAAAAGTGCTGATTGTATGATCTTGGTCACTGAGACAGAAAAATACTGATTGTATGACTGACAATCAATGTTACATTAAATATAATTGTTCAACATTGAGAGTCACAATGAAATAACTGATCATATGACCTTGACATATAGCCACTGTCAGAATCACATCATGACCTTGACAATGATACAATCTAAGTAGACTGTGTTGCCTCTGCATTACCTGAGAAAAGTTTAGAAGATTCCTTTTAAAACTTAAATACTTAGAGGGTTTTGTTTAGACAATTGAAAAAGAAATATGTTTAGTACACATTATATATATCTTCTTTTGTGATAACATCACCTTTGAATTTTAAACACATAAAATTGTCCCCACAACTACCACAATATTTACATACCTTCCACAGCAACTGGTTCAAACTTAGTATCTAGTGTTTCCTCTGATTGCATTAAGATAGATTTGACATATTCTCATTAACTTCAGCATATATTTTTTCAGGAGAAATTAAAAATATGTCAAATGACAATTTTGACAATTGATGGTCATTGGGTCATGACCTTTGGCCATGTTGTATGTCAACAACTCAATTTAAGTCATCTAACACTGATTGTTTGTTTTAATTGTGTTTTACACCACATCCTACAATTTTGCAGTCATCTGGTGGCAGCCAGTTTTATTAGTGGAGGAGACAACCTGGTTATAATGTACCCAGAATTTGACTGTTGATCATTTTACCCCTTTCCATTATGTATACCAGACAAGTTGTAGAGTTTCAAGAGATGGGGGTCAAAATATTCAAAACAGTTAAGTCAAGGTTGTGTTGGAGGCAGCATAAAAAATAAAATAAGTTTATTTATCTTGAAAAAAAGAATTTATAGATTGACTAATTTGAAAAGAGTTTTATAGCTTGCTGTAATTTCATCCTTTTTTCCAACTTAAAATTCTCTAAATTGTGTATCATTCCAACTACACAATACTTGCAACATGCATCCATGCAAACAAATGTTTGTCAGATATGAAAATTAATATTCCGATATTGAATAAACATGCATTAACTTATCTTATTTTAAACATAAAGTGTACAAATGTGTGCCAAATATTTTCTGGGACTTTTTCTCAAACATGCTATTTTACTACAGACAGTTGATCACATTACTTCATATTTCTGAAAGGTTAAAAATCTTGGCTTACCTTCGATTACGCTACTACTGGTAACTGTAGTCAGCTCTTTTTCTGGGTCTCCTTTACCTCCTTTTCCTTTTATGTTTGCATGAGATTTTGATTCTTCCAATGGCTGTATTGGAGGAGGGTCATGCCATCGAGACAGAGATGAGAAACATACAACAATTTCTGTTGGTTTCAAGTTGTCAACAACTGATGTAATGTTAAAGATTATACAACATCACATTATACACTAACTGTACAATTCAAATTAATATTATAAAACCATTTAGTAACACAAGTCTGATAAAAAAAAATGTCTAATGTGCCACAAATTATGTTTCCTATAAATAATTTGAATTTGTTAATTTAAATATTTCAAAATGTAAAGAAAATTAAAGAAAAAACATATACCAGTGAATTGAGTGACCCACATGGGTCCATGATGGGTCATACTGACTGACCCACTTATAAAAAGCCATGATGAGTCATACTAACTGACCCACTTATAAAAAGCCATGATAGTTCATACATAAATAAACATAAAAATCATAGCCTTACTTCAATGATCCAATTTATTATCAAGTTTGACCAATTTCAAGGATACACAAGTAATTTGGTGCTCTGTCCTCAAATGATCCACCCTGTAGAAAAATGTTTAAAAAACTGATAAATAAAATTAAAAAAACAACAATAATAGTGCAAAATACATAATCATTGAAATAAAATAAATCTGATCTCGACCATAATAATGCCACAACAAACCTAATTCATAAGAATTATTCTGAGATTTTGGACTGAAGTCTAAAAGGGAGATAACTGTTATACCTAAACAAATTTCTCTGCAATACTGCCATGATCTTGGTCAGTTAAAATAATCAACAGGAAGATCTCCATGATTTTTACTGGGCAATTTATTATTTTCAGTATTTAAATAAATATACAAGTTGTAATAAGATATATAAAAATCAAATTAAAAGATTACATGATGCACTTTGTACAAAATATACATGAAAAGGACTACAACTCAATTGAGAAGATTGATATTGGGATGTACAACACAAAATCTACGATGTTTATATTATCATGATAGTGTCAGATAAGACCAGAACATAAACAAAATGTAAATCAATTAAACTTTTTAAACTAAAACAGCAAACTCAAGTCAACTAAAGCTTGTTAAAACATTCAAAAATTAATTGTCTTGAATTAAATCAATGGTTAGATTTTTTGTTATTATACAGAATTCTAAAACATGCTCTTTTTTTTAAACAAAATTCCTATTTGTGGTAACATTGATTGAAAAAAAATATCAAAATGCACAATTAGTGAAAAAATTCATCATTTCATTAAGGATGAAAAATTGGGTATTTTGTCTTACGTGAACAGAGTACAAACTAAACAGTGTCACAGCAAAACAGAAATCTGAACTAGAAAAGCTTGGTGATATAAAGACAACACTTGTAAACATGTTGGTTTGAATGTTGTTTTATGCCATACTCAACAATTTCTCAGTTAAATGGCAGAAACCAGTTTTTAATGGTGGAAGCAAGAACTTGGTTACAATGTACCCAGTGAGAGACCACCAGCCTTCAGCAAGTAAACTGGCAAACTTTCTCACAAAATAATCTTAGGTACCAGCAAGGCTCAAACCTGTGCTAACAAGAGGTGAGACATGATTTAAAGCATGATGCTTTATTCATTTGACCATGGAGGCCCTTATCATGCATGTATACATGTAATTAAAATATCCAAATATATATTTCTAAATATCTGTGTACAATTTCTAAATATCTGGGTATAAAGGCAGGTAGAGAAATCTATGCGGAAATGGTCCAATGTATGAAAGAGAGATGTACATTTGTATGAGAAAGACTTGATGATTGACCAGCCTGACTACAAGAAGGAAGAGTTTATAAAAGCAGAGAGAATTGTACAGAAGGATACCAATAAACATACCATCAAATCAGAATAAAAGAAAGGCTAGTATCACAGGCATAAGCTCTCATCTCAAGTAAGAGTATTTTAAAAGATGAGTATTTTCTATTAGATATAAAATTATGTTGTTTCCTTTAGCCTATACAAGACTAAAACCAACGTAAAATAATGTAAAGGTATTAAAGACCCTTAGGTGTTTTGGAAACTAACATTAGGAAAGAAAACTGGTAAAGAATTGAACTTTCTGTAAAGCTTTTGATAACTGTGAGATTAACTCTTTGGTGGTCAAATGATAAAATTGTTTGACATTATAATTAAATCATAATGGTATTTGATGTTAATGTTTGCAGCAAATGAATGCCAAAACACTGGGTCTGCAAGTAGCATGAAAAGGTGTGTATAACTAATATGCATTTACATCATCAAAGTGGCAATTAAGAATGTCTACCTTGTATAGATTTAAACACCTACTTACAAGATTACAGGTAAAGAAATTGAAAGAATTTACCTACAGTACGTATCAGAATGATGCTTCAATGTACTGCAGAATCATACAAAGATGTTGATTTTTACCTACAGAACGCATCAGAATGATATTCCAATGTATCAAACAAATTCATAAACTTTCATTAAAATGGGAAATGCATGATACACACAAAGTTGTATCAAATGCTAGGACACTTGAAGCAGTAAGATAAACAAAAAACATGTGAAATATGTGATGATATTTAAATAAGCAGCTATCAACTAATGTGAAAATATGTAAGTCTCATTTCATGTTACATGCCTAATTAGCCCTATAAATGCCATTTATTGGTGTGATTTAAAACAAACACATGAAGATAATGACTTCATTTACATATATGAATATTCATGACAACAGCCTTATGTTTACATGATGCTGACAATAAGCTATTTACTCATGTAATTCTTTAGAACAACTGTATATCATTTGAAGATATATGTGTGACAAGTGAGATAACTGTTAATGTACATGGGTCAAATCTGTCTGAATTTATACACAAGGGAAATCAATGACAGTCAGTAGTGTCAATGAGATTTTAGTGAATAAACTGTGAAAGTGAAAGAGTAGGAGAGGACTCATTACTGGTACATATACATTTATATCAAAATTAATAGGACAAAGAACTGGTCAGAGGAAGAGAGGACCCATTACTGGTACATATACATTTATATCAAAATTAATAGGTCAGAGAACTGGTCAGAGGAAGAGAGGACCCATTAATGGTACATATACATTTATATCAAAATTAATAGGTCAGAGAACTGGTCAGAGGAAGAGAGGACCCATTAATGGTACATATACATTTATATCAAAATTAATAGGACAGAGAACTGGTCAGAGGAAGAGAGGACCCATTACTGGTACATATACATTTATATCAAAATTAATGGGACAGGAAACTGAGGGTCAAAATACTATACATGTTTGTACAAGTAGATGTAGATGTGTGGTTACTGTTTTAACACATAGATGTGCTGAGGGTAAATTAACACAACAAAAAGTCTCCAGTTATTTTCACTGTCTTTAAGTTTTAACACATAGATGTGGTGAGGGTAAATTAGCTACTTACATGTAAATGTGAACAAGGCAAACAGTCTGAATTGTGAACAGGGACCTACTGTTATATACATGTGAGTGTTTGTGGGACAAGACTTAGAAGTTTACACTATAACAAAACAGTTCTAGATGAGAACAATGTTAAACAGCAGCATAAGTAAACTGAGCCTACCAGCTGCATCTGTGAACAGGGCTATATACCTGTATTCAAGAACAGTGCTAAACAGCTGTATATCAGAACAGGGCTAAACAGCTGTATTTGAGAGCAGGGCTAAACAGCTGTATTTGAGAGCATGGCTAAACAGCTGTATTTCAGTACAGTGCTAAACAGCTGTATATGAGAGCAGTGTTAAACAGCTGTATTTGAGAGCAGGGCTAAACAGCTGTATTTCAAATTAGAACTTAACAGTGTATATGCAAACTTGGCTAAACAGCTGTATTTGAGAGCAGGGCTAAACAGTGTATACGAGAACATGGCTAAACAAATGTATTTGAGAGCAGGACTGAACAGCTATATGTGAACAGGGCTAAATAGCTTCAAATATAAAGAATAAAAGTAAAAGTATGCATGATCCAGTATAATGAAATAAAATATCTTTAATAAAGAAAAGTGGTAAATAAAACACAAACAGTTTACAAGTCATGTTGTAATGGGCAACAACATTTGACCAAGGTTCAAGGTAATGTAGGAGACAACAAGAGACATCAACTATAATTAAGTCATGCTCAGATTTCCATACACAACAAGTTCATGTGTCATACATTGACAGTAGAGATTTAAGACAAAGGATGGAATATGTGTGCAGGGTATGAGTGGAGTAGTATATAACTGGCATAGGAGAGCTAATATTAATCATTCTCAATCTTTATATACAGGACTAGACAGAACTGACTACATCTTGGCTGACTACAAATGACTCAAGCATATATATTCATGTCTGCCTAATATACTACTATCAAAGTTGATTTTTCTGACTGGCCAGCCACAGAAAAAGAGTATAACCAAAGAAAGCGTGACGGAATGGTTTCGGTATCTACAAGGCAATGTTAAGTCTCACTCCACTGCAGTGTATCTTACGTCCACTCTGTAGACAAGAAATATGTCTCCAAAAGAAAAAAACATGGCTTAACCAAAAGAGACTATTAAATGATAAATTTATCATTGTATAGCATTAAATTCTGTAAAATTCTGCAACAGACAGATACTTAAGCCCAAGCTATATATTTTTAAGTAGTACTTTAGATATGTATATATACTAGTACATTTATATACGATGTTATTATATAAATATATATTTAATACCATATATTACTATTTATTTTGTCTATGATTATTTTACGATAATTTTGGTGCAACCAAGGCTCAGAGGCTCAAGCAAAACAATTGATGATTGTAATTCTACATATCACAATCACAAATTATTTCTTATTATAAAACTGTTGAACAACCAAAAGTCTCCAATTATTTTCACTGTCTTCAAGTAATTTAAACTTCACAGAGTAATACTGGTATATAAATACACCTAACAAAAGGAAAAATCACCATATATAATTCTTTGTACAATTTGTATTACACATCTCTAAAAACACATAACTTATCGAAAGAATATAGATTGGAAAAAAATTATCAATCAGTCCACCCATGGTACTATAAATAGAATCGGAATATTCTATCTTTATTTTTATAGAACATGTAGAATGAGCTTGAGCCTTGGATTCTGATGTGCAGTGAAGTGTGACCACCAACTTATACTCACACCTAGTGCACTAGTGGGAGAAGGTGCAGTTGGAGTTTGGGCTATCTTGGATGTATTTACCCCTGCAGTATTGCCTGGCGCCGACTTTTTGTCCCCTTTGCCAGTTGGGACAGATGTTTGTGAAACACTCTGGAAAATTAAGCTCGAAATTCCATATGTATGCAAATGATTAAAAACAACAATGTTAACAATGCAATTTATACAAACCAGCAAACAAGAAAACAAACAATTAAAATCAAACCGAAAACAAACAAACAAACAAGATTTTTTATTATTCATTCACACTTAGAGTGGTCGTTATGTGGACATATTGTTTTTATACAGGAAACTTTAACAAAACATATTTATCTTAATACACAATTAAAACATCATAGGTAAACATGTGTACATGTCATTAAACTCATATACCCCTCAAAAACACTGGAACAAGGAGGTAGCCAGGTCCAACTGTGTTTTTAGGGGTGAATTAATTATTAGCTGTTACAATTTGGAATGGCACTGTACACCTGGAACCTTCTTTGTTTAATTTTCAACTTTTTAATCCTTATACATATTGTACGTCAAAACAAATTACAAAAAAATGAAAATAAAAAAAAATTAATAGATGTAATATACCTTGAGAAATGAAAGAAGGCCAAAATTAAGATGACACAAATATCTTTTTGATGTAATAGGATAAAAATAAACAGACTCCAGGTTTACAGTAATACAATTAGGAAATGGTAAATGCATGGACTGTGGTTACAAAGGTTTCTCAGACTTGGTATATGACAAGCAGTTGGGTATACGACACACTTATATGACTTCAAACCGCAGCAACTAACCAGACAACTGATATATAAGCTGCAGGATCACTCAGGAGTCTGGTTAATTGCTCTATAAGCATCGTAAAATTGTTTTGTCATTTTCATGCAGAAGTGTTTATTATGAAGCATCTAAGACAAGGCATCAAAATTGATGTTATCACAGGAGATTGGACCTGTGTAACAACTATGATTATTTAATGGACTGATTCAAAATAATAGCTTCGCAGTTTTATTCCTAAGACATCGCAATAGTTTGACCTATTGACTGACAAGTAGGACAAATATAATGTCATGGAATTGGGATAAAGATATGTATAAAATAGCAAATAATGTACACTCTAGTTTATATCTAATGACAACAGGCAAATCTTAAACCTGAATCTTTAAATATTATGCATCATGTGAAATTTTTATCACGTATCTTTCCTCAAGTGTATAAAGATAAATTTTCCTAAATGAAGTAATAGTAAATTGTAACAAGTTGTTTGCTGGAATAAATGTATAAAAATGACATAAAAAAGAAACAAAAACAAATGCTGTAAGTTAGAATTTATAACAGTCATAAGAATGAAACTATGGTAATATTACACACAACATTATAAAATAATGACGGGGAAACTTGAGAAAAGGCTCAGAAATATTACTTGGTTTTAATTCCTTAGTCTGACAATATGGTGTGAATAAAACCACTGAAGATTAGCTGGAATACAAAGCAATTCTCACAGAGATTAGCTACTTACTTTTTCTTGGTTTTTTTTCATTTTGATATAAATGGAATAACTAATTTTGTTATTATTTTGGTTTTCTTTCTTCCCTATTTTGTCTAATTGTTTCCTATTTAACTTTGTTACTATGTTACTTATATGTATATTTCTGTTGGATTATCAAGACTTTGATTTTTACAACAGGTCTTCATACATTGTAAGGATTGCTAACAGTATACTTTATTACACTCTAGCTACCCATACAGTACCGTAAATAAGGAAATGATCAAAACTGTATCAGTGTCATAAAATTTAATTTGTAGGAAATTATCATTAGACCCTGACTTTCTGTACTGCTGAAAACTTTATAAACTTCCAACAAAATACATGAAGTAACATCAAAGAGAAATCTGATAATGCTATTAAAATTACTAGACAAAATTACACCTTACAGAAATTAAAATACAGCCTGATTGTAAAATACACCTACCAACATTTATTGTTAGATCTTGATGAAAATAACACTTATAGGATTGATTTAATGTTTTACCTTTCATACATCAAATAGATGTCAATTACATCTACATGTAATGGGGGTTCCAAAATGTGCATATCAAAATGTTAGGTATTACATAATTATAAACTAAATATAAATAACACCTGAGTGAAACAACAAAAAGTATTACAACAACATGTAGTCCTACATACTAGGTGTAAATTATAGAATTTAGAAGTGTCACTACAAACTACATGTAAACTAACTATCTTGAACTTATATCTATATATGTTCTAAAGTGGAACCTGTCTTGAGAGACCACTGTCATAAAATCACTTGCTTAAACAATTCTGTCATTAAAACCTCTCTTGAGGAACCACCTGTCATGTGACACCACTTTTCCAGTACATATGGCGTGGTCTATCAAGACAGGTTCCACTATAGTAATTGCTATGTAACTGGAAATGTAATGATGAAAGTTGTACCTTACACAAATACCTGTGTTTCTAGAAACTAATCTAAAACTAAAATCTAACAGAAATACATCCATCTGATTAAACTGAAACTTAGATGAAACAACTTAAGAGTCTACAAATAAGGGGTAGTAATGACTCCTTTAAACTTATGTATTGTTACAAACTAAATCTAAAGTCACAATTATCTATTTGTGGTGTAAACTTTTACTGTTTTTACTATGTTAACCTTTTATGTTACTTATCAACATTAAGTATTTTGTATGTCCAATGTTTTTATTTTTATAATTGACGTAGGTGAGTATACCTGTACATCTTGTACAAGTATGTGTATATGCTTAAGTAATTATACCTGTACAAGTACTTAAGTGAGTATGAATCATGCTTAAACTACTTCTCTGATCATGCACAGTTAATCATCCCTGCTCTAAGCTTTATTAATCTTCTATCAATTATTTCTAAATACAGATGAATTCACCCCATATTCATTTTTGCCCCATACTTTATTCAAACAAAAAAGGAAAGTCCATCACAGAAATAAAGGGTTGAAAGAATAACATTGGGTGAATCCACTCATATTTACTAGAAAGTTCTGGAGTTTAAAACCAAGTTTCATGCAGATCTACTGGCAAAAAATCAGAAACAAACTAAACAATAAAAGCGTTGAAATTAAATCATAAAAATAAGATAGATAAGTTTGATATGTAATCTTTATAACTGATTAACATAACTCATGCTGACGGAAGTATATATAAACACTGGGCAAATTAGTGTACCACAAACCTGAATGTTGTATATTTTTTCCAATTTCTTCAGACATGGAAAACAAAGATTTTGTTATTTTATATATAAAGTATCAAATTAATACCTTATCAACTTCTGGAAAAAATGTTTCACCGTTAGTCACAATTGTAGGTATGTAGGTAATTAATTTTGTAGTAGCAATGTTTTAAGGTAAAAGGAGTGTGAAAGAGAAGAGGAGGGAGAGATGAGATAAAATGACAGACAGAGAGAAAGAGGGAGAAAAAGAAAATGGATAAAATGGTAAACAAATCAATAAAGTTTCATTCTCACATTTAATGTTTTAAATATCAGTTACACATCAAAATTTGACCAATCAATTGTCAAAGAGTTAAAGTAAAGCCAGTCAACACTAAAAAATAAACAAAAATCATAACACGCAAACTAGACAAACACTTTAGGGCACTCTTAGTCTATCTCATCCACCCCTACAACATAATGGATTCTACACAGGATCTCGGATATAGACCAATCCAAAATTGTGCTTAGGACATGAATGAGATAACATATTTTCATTGTTTCTGTACTTACCTTCAGGTCAGAATGCTTGTGGTTGTGTTTATATGTGTTGGGCTTGTGGTAGATGTAGAGAGTCCTAAAAAACAAAAAATAAACAATGACAATGCTGAAGTATCCATTACATTTTACTCTTTATATTACTCTTGCATGTGCATCACGTCTAGAATTATTAACTTGTGTGGGGATGTCTCCAGCTTACAGTATGATGCTACAAGTAGGGTCCTGCCTACCATGATTACAGATACCTGTACTGGTCTACAGTGATACATGATATCTGAGGTCATTTTATGGATTGACAACTAACAGTGCC
This sequence comes from Atrina japonica, assembly GCA_030159075.1. Lineage (NCBI taxonomy): Eukaryota > Metazoa > Mollusca > Bivalvia > Pterioida > Pinnidae > Atrina > Atrina japonica. The sequence goes on along the minus strand of BROG01000048.1, from coordinate 1,686,377 downwards.
TATAGTAATACATGGTTTTTGTTTTTATGTCCAAAACCAAGAATCAAACTAAGGACCGACTATTAATCAGGTAAGCATACTGAGTCAACACTGGGGGCAAAACATTGCATAATGATAGCTAATGAGAAACAGGAGAACAGGACTAATCTAATAATTTTAAACTTTTCGTAATACATAATTTCATATGATTTGATAATCTTCTTTTAATGGCTAGAAAATTATCATTAACTGTATTTGTTTAGATAATGGATTTCCAAATGAAACGTAAAACGGTTAAAAGAGTGTCCAAGTTTCCACAAATAATGATCTTACTTGAAGCATTTGCAAAACTGTTCAAAATCCATCCACATCTTTTTGGTCTTTGCTAATTCACTTATCTCTGCTTCTTCTTCCTGTGGCTCCTCCCCATCAATTGGACATTCCTCTAGCTCCGTATCGGACAATGGTGCATTAGGATCGGCAGGTGGAGGTGGAGCTAAGCCTCCGGCATCAGTATTTTGTGAAGGCAGTAGAGGTGAAGCTGTAAGTTACATGAAATAATTATTTACATTTGGTCTCAGAAAACAACATGGCTTTAGTGTCATCACAATGAGACTTTTATATAATAGCCAGTTGCTAGGACCCTATTTTGCAAAGTGAAGATGATCTTTTTTTTAAATTGTAAAATTACTGAGTTTTGAAATTAATTTTAGTGCAACAGGAAACCAATGTCTTTATTAATAAAATGTTATTTGGTGGCTGCCAGTATTCATGGTGGAGAACAAAACCTGGTTACCACCAGCTGTCCAAAAGTAAAGTGGCAAACCTTTCATATACTAGTACACAGCTATGAGCATCTAGCAAAACCATCCATCCACATGTAAAGTGGCAACCTCCCCATATTCAGACTTGAGGATCTCACACCTAGCGATCCATAACTAAACAAACAAATTTCCCCATATACAGCTTTGATGATCTAGCAATCTATATGTAAAGGTGGTATTAATGATGTTAATACAGTGTACATCACTGGTCATATGTTGTCACCGCAAAACATTGAAAGGGTATTGTCACTGTGAAACACTGAAATCAAATAGTCACAGTGAAACACTGAAATGGTATTGTTAGAATGAAATACTGAAAGGATATTGTCACTGTGAAACTAAAATATAATATTGTCACAGTGAAACATAATATTGTTATAGTAAAACACTGAAAGAGTATTGTCACTGTGAAACACTGAAAGGGTACTGTCACTGTCATTCATTCAAATATAAAATTGTGACAGTGAAATACAGAAATATGATCTTGTCACCGTGAAACACTGAAATGGTAAATTGTCATAGTGAAACACTGAAAGGGTATTACCACAGTGATACATCAACTTTCCATCTCTCTTTTATACATTTTCAATAGGTGTCAGAAAGATGCTGATATCTACTATATTTCTTCCTGATATATCACCAAACCACCATAATCTATCTACTTTAGACAGCAATGCAAAAAGATTCAGCTAAAACCATTTCACAAATAGATTAGATAAAATAAAAGTTAGTTAGCACTTTACAGTAGCAAAATATGATAAAATAAGTATCTGGGAGTACATGTAAGTGTAAGAAATATAGGTATAGTGATGACCACAATAACCATATTACAGGAACTCTTCAAGCAGAATAAAACAGATCAGTATTTGTCAATGGTGTAAATAAATACATGGAAGGAGTCAGTAAATATGTGTATAACCATCTGTAATCAAATATACTGCATGCAAATGTGTATAAGGATTTAGTATTCAATTTATATTTGGTGAGAGATACAATGATTTAGATGCCTCATGAAATCATTGAAATGTTTGATGTGCTTTGACCAAAATTTCTACAAGTCAGACTATTGGTAGGAAAACTTGCATTATCAGATAAAAGCTTAGATTCAAATACCAACGTTATCAAAAGTCATTGTTGGCAGATCAGTCAAACTACATCAAACAAGTGTACATATATATCTTAGCCATACTTAGTACAGTTTTGTTTTAATGTCTATATTTAGTACCTGTGAGATCATACTATGTTTTAACATTTATATTTAGTACCTGTGAGTATTAAATGGTTTTAACTTTTATATTTAGTATAATGTAATATTCTGAGTCTAATTGTTTTGCTGGACATGTCCATCTTTCTGTTCTAATGACATTGGGAATCCTGACCAGCACTACATTCTGTACAAGATACACTGCAATATTGGATTTTAAACTGCCTGTAGCATGTTTGAGATAATTTTTTTCATTACAATAACAAGCTTCACATTTAGTATGGCCAATATTTACACTTTAATTATATAACTGGGGCTTTGTGATAACACATTTTTGTTCTGTATCACACTCAATAATTTTACAATTACATTGTAAAATCAGATTCTAATGGGGGACGAGAACGTTAGTTAATCATGTTTATTATGAATGGAAAACATTGGTCGAAAGTAAACTTTTCCATAAAATTATCAGTTATATTTAAGTGAGGTTCAAACCCTTGTTAAAAACAGGTGAGACTTCTCAAGGTAAGAAATGTGGTGCACTAACCACTCGGCCAGATGGGCCTACAATACTTAGTTTAGAGCATATATTCTAATAGTTATAAATTGCCTTATTTTTAAAATTTATCATCATGATATAACATTAAAAAATATTTACATAAATTTTCATTTTTTTTTTTATTTTAACTTTGGTAACAAAATGTTATGTGCAGGATTTTAAATTAAGTACACAAAACTCAACAAAGAGCATGACCCCTAATACATAGACTAGTTTCTGTATAAAAGCTCTTTTCAAATATTTGTAATTAATCGATAGTTTCTTTGATAAATAAACCAAAACAAAACAAAGGACAGGACTGTTATCTGAAGGCTGTAAACAGAGCGAAACAAAGAGACTCATGAAACTGGAGTTAAGTATAAAATGGGTGACAGAAGAGATAAAAACCTGCTGTTGGTAAATCAGTATCAACGTTCAGAGGTTCCACTGTAGAAAAGTGTAAGAATCAGAACAAAAATTTAGACTCGCAAAACTGCAGATTTGAAAATAAAGTTGTTTGATATTTTGATAAATTGTACCTCAAATGTTTTACAATGAAATTTATTATACATTATTATGAGGTATGATAACTTTACGAATGAATCAATTTAATTCACCTTTAATACTATTTCCATTTCAATAAACAAAGATATTATTAACAAACAAAATGGTCATTTTAAATTTTTGACAGCTGATGATTAATCAAACACAATTTCAAGAAAATAAAAATAAATGCAATTATTTGAAGAATTGTAAGTAGAAATTGTCTTTGATGCAGATTAATTGCCACAAGGAAAATGAACACGAGATATATACAAGAAACAAAGATAACTAACCAATAAATGTGTAAAAACCACAAACAAAACATCAAATGCACTCAGTGAATGTTAAAACAATACAAGTGCTCTAATATTTATGATCGTAAAGTGACATTAACACATGTTCTCACCAATAAGCAAAGACATGGTAGGTAAAACCAACAGACTGATACAAATTGCTTACTGTAGGATGGAATTTGAAATTTGTTTTGTCAATCAATATGATAAAGGTGAATACAGAAGTTCACCACAGAAATTCACAAATAACAAATTCCCATTTTAGTCTCACAAACACGTTTTTCCCTGACAACCACAGTGGCTCACCTTTTTGTTTGTCTTCATCCTTTTTACCTGACCTAGAATCTGAACGAGATCCGCTTTTGGATTTTTCTGATTTAGCAGACCCAATTCTTTTTTGCTGTTTAGGAGATGGCTAAAATTAAAAAATACATGTATATACATATATATATATATATGTATGTATATATATATATATATATATATATATATATATATATATATGTATATATATATATATATATATATATATATATATATATATATATATATATATATATATATATATATAAGTAGAACATGTAAGAAAAACTTATACAGAAAAACTAACATGTAAAAAAACTTATACAAGTAGAACATGTCAGAAAAACTTATACAAGTAGAATATGTCAGAAAAACTTACACAAGTAGAACATGTCAGAAAAACTTATACAAGTAGAACATGAATAATATCACAGATACCAAAGTATTCACCATTAAGAGGTTCAGGAAGCAAGATACAAATCTGGTGAACACTGGACAAACACAGACCTCTGACTTCTAAAACTTGTAGAAGTACGGTAGATGTGTCACTATGTGTAATCTGTGAGTATAATGTATGGGAAACTTGTAGAACTAGATGTGTCACTATGTGTAATCTGTGAGTATAATGTATGGGAAACTTGTAGAAGTAGATGTGTCACTATGTGTAATCTGTGAGTATAATGTATGGGAAACTTGTAGAAGTAGATGTGTCACTATGTGTAATCTGTGAGTATAATGTATGGGAAACTTGTAGAAGTAGATGTGTCACTATGTGTAATCTGTGAGTATAATGTATGGGAAACTTGTAGAAGTAGATGTGTCACTATGTGTAATCTGTGAATATTATGTATGGGAAACTTGTAGAAGTAGATGTGTCACTATGTGTAATCTGTGAATATTATGTATGGGAAACTTGTAGAAGTAGATGTGTCACTATGTGTAATCTGTGAGTATAATGTATGGGAAACTTGTAGAAGTAGATGTGTCACTATGTGTAATCTGTGAGTATAATGTATGGGAAACTTGTAGAACTAGATGTGTCACTATGTGTAATCTGTGAGTATAATGTATGGGAAACTTGTAGAACTAGATGTGTCACTATGTGTAATCTGTGAGTACAATGTATGGGAAACTTGTAGAAACAGATGTGTCACTATGTGTAATCTGTGAGTACAATGTATGGGAAACTTGTAGAAACAGATGTGTAATCTGTGAGTACAATGTATGGGAAACTTGTAGAAACAGATGTGTCACTATGTGTAATCTGTTAGTACATTGTATGGGAAACTTGTAGAAACAGATGTGTCACTATGTGTAATCTGTGAGTATAATGTATTGGAAACTTGTAGAACTAGATGTGTCATTATGTGTAATCTGTGAGTATAATGTATGGGAAACTTGTAGAAACAGATGTGTCACTATGTGTAATCTGTGAGTACAAGAAACTTGTAGAAGTAGATGTTTCAATTTGTGTAATCTGTGAGTACAAGAAACTTGTAGAAACAGATGTGTCACTATGTGTAATCTGTGAGTACAAGAAACTTGTAGAAGTAGATGTGTCACTATGTGTAATCTATGAGTACAAGAAACTTGTAGAAACAGATGTGTCACTATGTGTAATCTGTGAGTACAAGAAACTTGTAGAAGTAGATGTGTCACTATGTGTAATCTGTGAGTACAAGAAACTTGTAGAAACAGATGTGTCACTATGTGTAATCTGTGAGTACAATAAACTTGTAGAAGTAGATGTGTCACTTTGTGTAATCTGTGAGTACAAGAAACTTGTAGAAGTAGATGTGTCACTGTAATCTGTGAGTACAAGAAACTTGTAGAAACAGATGTGTCACTATGTGTAATCTGTGAGTACAAGAAACTTGTAGAAGTAGATGTGTCACTATGTGTAATCTGTGAGTACAAGAAACTTGTAGAAACAGATGTGTCACTATGTGTAATATGTGAGTACAAGAAACTTGTAGAAACAGATGTGTCACTATGTGTAATCTGTGAGTACAAGAAACTTGTAGAAGTAGATGTGTCATTATGTGTAATCTGTGAGTACAAGAAACTTGTAGAAACAGATGTGTCACTATGTGTAATCTGTGAGTACAAGAAACTTGTAGAAGTAGATGTGTCATTATGTGTAATCTGTGAGTACAAGAAACTTGTAGAAGTAGATGTGTCACTATGTGTAATCTGTGAGTACAAGAAACTTGTAGAAGTAGATGTGTCACTATGTGTAATCTGTGAGTACAAGAAACTTGTAGAAGTAGATGTGTCACAATGTGTAATCTGTGAGTACAAGAAACTTGTAGAAGTAGATGTGTCACAATGTGTAATCTGTGAGTACAAGAAACTTGTAGAAGTAGATGTGTCACTATGTACATGATGTATCATGTGTGTAATCTACGAGTATATAGATTTGAAGAAGTAGATGTATATCAGTATATGTATGTATAATCTACGAACACATCAAATTTGTACAAATGAAAACAAATATATCAGTATATGTATGTATAATCTACGAAAACATCAAATTTGTACAAATGAATACAAATATATCAGTATATGTATGTATAATCTACGAATACATCAAATTTGTACAAATGAATACAAATATATCAGTATATGTATGTATAATCTACGAATACATCAAATTTGTACAAAAGAATATCTGCATCAGTTGTGAGTATATCAACTTGTACTGATTGTTGTATGTAAATTATGCCAGTACATGAGAAAACAGCAACTGTATATTAATGTATAATCTTTGTATAAAATTACATGATACTGTAATGAGTAAATCTAATTATCTATAAAACTGTATACATTTTTTAAACACATATTTGCTATATTACATGTATACTATTTCTCCGAGTCTAACACAGCAACTAAATGCAGTAAAATTAGCAAAATTCTCAATAACAGTAAAAGCACAATAACTTACAGCACCATCACTATTTAATTGACCAACTTGGAATTCTTCTTAAGGATTCTTCTTAACATCCGGAACAAAGAACAATCTCAACTGTTCCTGTAGGACTCAGTGACTTGAGTGGTCAAAGCTTTGACATTTTATCATGTTTACAAGGGAATTAACTTATGACAACTAAAATACAAGGCCAGTAAAAAATATTTCTATGTTTATATATCATGTTAATCTGGATGTAGAAAATGTCTGCACTACAGATGATCACCTTTTTTGACAGGTAAATCAGGAAAGGTAGTTTTTTTATTACAGTTGTCTTACCTCACGTTGATCTTTCTCTTTCCCATCTTTGCCCTTCGGCATAGCAACAATTGATTTGCGTTTTTCTTTACTTGCACTTGAGGGTTTGCTTCCCTTTTCTATATCAGATTGTGGGGCTTCCTTTACCAAAACAATCAAGACAACACTAAATGTTAGGTCACACAGACACAGACAAAAACTCACAAACAAATCTTACTGCGAAAGCGATAGCTAAATCCAAAAAAGCTGCTATGTAGCAAAAAACAGAAAAAACAAACAAACCAATCACAAGCTCTAGTGGATAACCGGTTAGTCAACACATTTGTACTCTTTTTTTCATTCAAACATTGATTTATGTATTGAAGTACTTATTTTCAATTTAATATGGTTAATTATCAACATTAATATATTTATTAACATATATAATTAACATATTTTATTTTTATAAATATTTTATCTTTATAGGGACTTGTGACATAAAAAAAATTAATTTTATGTTTTGCTGAATCTTGAAAACAGAACATTTTAACATTATGAGCAAATGCACAATGAAATGATTTTATTGTAAAAGTTTTATCAAAATTGATTTGTAAATGACTCTATATGAACATTTTGAAAAATTGAGGATTTATATAAAATAAATGGGGAAAAATAAAATGTTGCATCAATTAATTAATTAATAATGTAATTATATTACATAGACTTATGTGGCTTTTACATATAAAAGACATCACTGTCAATTAATAGGCAGTCAACATTCTGAAATGATAGATTCTTGAAATAGGCCCACATGTATGGTGTAAAATATTTGCTGAGGAAGAGATGTTTCTCAGTTTTTAACATTATTCCAGTAATACTATTTAGTTATATATCCCTTTACTATGAGCTTTGAGTCTTAATCAACAATTTATCAGTGATTTACAATATATTTCAGGGTTTTTTTTAAGTAATTACAAAGCTAATGGAATGTAGACCTGCTTTTTGTTTCAGAAAGAAAGTGACACAATTTGTTGACAATATTTATAACAGAGAAGTAATCTTGGGAAATCTGTAAGTCTATTTTTTCACCTGGCTCCTGACCCTTATGGAAAACCCTGGCTTTACAAATCCATTAAAACAAGAGCTTTAAATTTTGTAATTACAGCCTGAACCAGCCATTTGTCTTTGTAGCATAAATATTACATACAAAATATTCTGTAGTACATGATAAAGCCATAAAAATTTATTTTCTTCTCAAGCAGAGTCAGAAAAGTTTGATTAAGGTGGAGGGGGTCATTTTATTTTGTGACTTTTTCTTTGTTTTCTTATCTTTTGATACTGAGAATCTAGGAACTAACATGATTTAAGTCCAAATAAAATAGCTTTCATTTGAAGAAAAAATAATTAGATTATATTGACAAAAATAATTTCAATGGAGACCAGAACAGTCAAAAATATATGAAACTGATCAGAAATAGACAAGAAAATATTTTAGATTACTTGGAGGAGATACAATGTCATAATTTTTCTTTAATTTAAAAATGATCTATTTGGCTACAAATTCATAAGAAGCTAATTACTACATTCACCTAGCCTAACAAACAACTAGAACAGATGACCACTAATACACACTTCCTGTTAAACTTGACAAAATGTAAATACAAAACAATCCAAGACAAATACCTCAACTTTGTCATCTCTAGCAGTCTCTAAAGTTTCTGTTTTCTTCACATCTGGGAGTGGTTCAGGTGCATTCTCATCTGTCTCTTCTATCGTTACTGTGCCTGTTTGGGGTCGAGAACGTGTTCCTCCCCTTTCTAGAGATGATTTTGGTCTATGTCTGCAGAGAATAAAGATGTAAACATTTTTGACAATTTATATATATTTTGTCCTTACTTTGGGCTCGGAAATACATATCTCATACCCCCATAAATCATATTACACATTATCTGAGATCCAAAATACATTAGGTACATATTACATATTTTTATGATTGGTATATAGGTATACTCACGTTTCTGTTGGAATAGGAACTGGACTGACTTTATAATTCAAGAAAGGTGTAGTTATTTCAAGACACTGGATTGGTTTTGGTGGCTCTGGTTCAGCTTAAAAGTAAATACGAATAAAGATAAATAAAAAAAAAGTTTTTATAAACATATTTTGATTTTTATAATTTTGTGGCAATATACGAAGATACAAAATGTACATGTAATACACATGATGAAATTGACAATCTTTATCTCAATGCCACTCTATCATCAATCAAATCATACCATACAATCATAATAAATCAACAGACACAGTGGAACCTCGCTACTAAGACTACCTTTCTGACTGACTCAAAGTGGTCTGATTAGTGAGGTGGTCTCTTAAATAAGGTTCTGTACTTATTACATTATTTATCAAGAGACTGGGAATTGATGGTCTTAAATGTGAGGTGGTCTCCTAAGCAAGATGGTCTTTAGGCAAGGTTCCACCATATATCATGATTTGTTTACTTTCATCATTAAGACATCTATTCTTGGTATCTAATAGTAACAGGTTTCAACATTAACATTACTTCTACATAGTCTGGGGTATCTAAGCACAGAAATTCCTAGCTGACTTACCAACTGGTTCATCTGATGGTGTTATTTTTTTCTTCCTAGGTCTAATAAGTTTCCATGAGGGTATTTTCTCTGGAGGTGGAGGAGGTTCCAGTGGACAAGAGCGAGTCTGTGTGATACACACAGGATGAGGGTGTAGATGAGAGAGACCATTTTGTCTTAATTTCTCACTAGCATCAGCCTGAAATATCAAAAGAAAACTATATTCTATTCTACAAAAATGTTTCTGATTTACCTGTAGTTTCTGATAAAGAGACTTCAATATCACAATTTCTGAAAATTTCAATGCAAGTAAAAAATTGAGGTAAAATCATTTGTATTAATATACACAGTATATAATCAATCAGTACTGTGCCTTTAGATACCAACAAACATTTTCCACTTACATGAGAACAACACCAGCAATAGGTCAAGTGCTGTCAATTTTTAAATGTTCAGAGAGGGTTCTAATCTATGCCCTGTCAACTAAGACAAGGGACATCAGTTACATTTTCATAATTATGCCCAGCAATAGGTCAAAGAAGTTTATAACAATCTGCTAAGGCTCTAACCAGAATCCCTCTACTTTCTAAATAAACAATCTATCACTTAATCAGAGATGTGGACACTAAATAGTCAAAAAAGAGGAAAATGACTCTTCTGTAAATTTTTAATGGGGAAAATTGAAAGATTTTGAAAGGGATGAATCCCCCCGGATATAGGAAAATTCTCATCTCTGGTAAATCACCACAATTGGATGAAATATTCCATTATCTAATGCTTATAAAAGCACACTATATCCTAGTACTTACCATTTCACCCAACACTGAGACTTTGATAGGATATTTTGGGGTACTCCAGTATGTAGCAAACACAACCACTTCAGGATTTTCAGGAACTGGTATTTCTTCTAGTGTGGATTTCTCCTCTGAAAAAGAATATTTGTTTTGTAAGTAAAACCACTATAGTATACATGTATTCCTACAACATTTTAATTAATTGTTCCATGATTAGAAACCAAAATACAAGACAACAAATTCTAAATGAGGGATATCAAAGATCAAATTTTCACATCACTTTTGATTGGTTCTAAACAATAAGCACATTTAACCTTTGATTGGCTGTGAACAATACACTACATTTTTTGGTCACTTTCGATTTGCTGTAAACAGTCTAGATATTGTTACTTACTATCTCTCTTATCCTTATCTTTGTCCTTGCCACCTTTTTCTTTATCCTTCCCTCCTTTATCTACAATACAAAAAGCAATACAAAAAAATGAACTGCTAAAAAAAACTATTTGTCGGCATTAGATCAAGAGCAATAAGAAATTTATATAAATCCTCAGAATTAGGAATTATCAACATCTAAATATTAACTGACCTTTATCCTTAGCATCCTTGGCACCTTTGTCCTTTCCCTCTTTTCCTGACTTAGAATCAGCTTTTTCAGTTTTGTCGCCCTTACTGGCCGCATCCTTTTCAGAAGCATTTTCCTTGGCCATTTCCTGTTTAAAAATATGTTTTTGTAACGTATTGCTGCCACACCAAGTAATTAGATGCACCCCATAATTAGGTGCACACTATATTTGTAAACACAACATATCTGTTTCAAACTTTGCCGGCTGTAAATGATATGCCAGTGTAATTTCAATCAAGCTTCCCTATGACTCATATGTCATAGGTGTGTTTAACATGTTTAAAAGGTATGCAACATAACACTTATATAAATTTACAAATAATCTAAATTATAGATAACTCACAGACTGAGTGCCATCTTCTCCTTTTTTCTCCTGTTCTTGTTGCTCCATTAACTGTTTTTCCCATTCCTGTAAGGGTAGCTTCCATTCTGGTAGAGCAGATTTTAACAACTCCCAAACCTCACTGATATGTCCATACCTATATAAAGCAGAGATTGAAAATAGAACTGCTTCTTCTAATATTTTACATTCTGACTGGTGTGTCTGCATGTGTGCAAGCGTGTGAGTGTGTGCATGTGTTTTCTGAGCGCCGACTTGTGATCTAATAAAGAAGAGTATTGTAATGAAAAGATAATATAAAATGTTTACATGTTTAAATGAAAAATAATAAAAATAAATACTTCATAACATTCATATACAAAGGTGGGAAAGGAACGTCTCTTTTTCTTTTTTTTTTTTGCAAAATCGTATCATGACAGATAATCAATATTTACATGTTACACTTAAAGTTTAAAATGTCAATATAAATATAAACCAACCAAAGGACAGCAGACTTAAAGCTTATAAACACAACATTTGATTACATAAAATAAAAAAAAAAACGTAATTATGTCATCCAATTATCAGTTTGTTATGATACATATGATCACAGAAAATAACGACCATTACCCAATCTTGCTAGTTTCATATTAATATTACAAAATAAAATGTCAACAACATAAAATGTCAACAAATTTTTGTAATTCATCAATCTATCATTCAGATGAATTTATTAATAGAATGACATATAAACTACATGTATGTGAATAGCAAAATATACTGATTACATAATTTTTGAAGTAATTACTTACATCATTTTGTATCAAATCAATTATAATACATTCGTTTCCTCAACAGATTTTGATGGCGAAACAGAGGCTATTTATTTGCGAAGCTTTTTATAGCACAAAGACAGAACGCCCTAATTACCTCAGATGACAGAGGTGACATCTATTTAATTCCACAACAATAAATGTGCAGTTATGCATCAAACCAATCATATTATTTCTAAAACTCACTTTAAACGCCGCAACAGTATGACTGAAAATGTTTTGAAAGTGTCCATAAACATCAGTTCAAGAAATGAATTAAGATTATATGTAACTAAATAATTTTACTCATCATTATATTTTCTGGTCACTACAACCCCATCAGTGCCAGGTTAGAATGATTTCCCCCTGGCACGTGCTAATGTTTTCGTTTTGCATTTTGACAAATGCTGGGTAAACACAAATAAAACCCCTTTTCATGATTATCTATGGGTAAGCCAACATTTCAATTACCATCAATGTATTTTACGATTTTTTTGAAGACGGAGACACAGAATGAAATTATGTTTTATAAATAAAAATTTGTTATTCAGACGTCTTAAACTGCACCATCACTGGCATTGTATGTTGGGGGAAATGCACATGTTCTTGTATGATCATGAAAATCACGGTAATGGGTACTTCACGGAAACTGGTCGCACACCAGTTCACTGACTTCTTATATGAAAACCAGAACACCTTGTTGGCCTTTTCACCTTTTACACAAAATCTGCTCGAAGCTGAGTCAGCAATATACAGGGTAGTTTTGGTTTTTTCTTTTTTTTTTTTTGTGCTTAAATTGTTCTGTTTTTTGGGGTTTTTTTTGCCTTTTTTGTAGGCGAACAGGGGGGTGATAAATTGTTTATAGATTTTTTTTCAATTTTTAATTTTGGGGTGTGTTAATCTGTATTTTTATTTCATATATATATACCATTTTTACCTTTTAAAATTTAATAGGAAAATAAAAAAGAATAACGTAAATGATGTTTAATTCAAGAATTCTTCAAATCTGTGTATAGTAGTTAACCTGTAGTACTAAGATTGTAAATATGTCATGTGTAATTTTAATACAAACTTATTTTTATGTCTACAAATGGAGCAAGAAATTGTATTTTTGTTTAAAGTTTTCATGTAAATCAGAATTTACTGAGATTTGATTAACGCTGAAGTTTTACTTTTACTAGTTTATCTGTGTTATGTGAAACTAAAAATCAAAGTTTCGCAGAAAATCCGTTGTCAATGATCATTGTTAAAACACGAGCAAGGTTAGTAACAAAATTCTCCAATACTATATGTTAAATGTAGCTAACATCGAATAACAGTTCACACTTTTGTTTCTCTTCAATTACTACATAAAACAGGAACCCAATATTACCAAAAGCACCCTATTGCCAGATAGTTAGACAATGGAAACCATAACAAAATTGTAAACATTATTGCATTAGTTTGATAATTTGAAAAAAAAAAAATAAATGTGACAACTCATTTACAACTGAAAAGCAAAAACATGTATTAATATTCACAAAAACAAATAAACATCCATATTTACCAATCTGGAATGAGAATCAATACAAACAACATAAAAAGAAATGGACAAAGTTGTGATCCTTGCCTTACGTCATGAACCGTTCCAGTAGAGCTTGACTTTACTCTACGAGCAATGCCATGTGGCATGGCAGCGGAGACATTCTTTGGCTGAGCAGTTAGCTGGAAATATTTATCAAGCACCTGGCTAGCGGTCACTAATGGAGAGGCTCGACCACACCCAGCAGAAGAAGAGGGCTGTACTAAAGTCTGATGATTGTCAGTATTGGAAGACAGGAAACTCCTGTTTGAGAAGACACCATGGCATGCATAGAAAATGGCAGTGTGTACTGTGCTTAATTAAAACATTAGTGCTATAATAGTAATTAGATTATAATTTGGTTGGCAAGATAATACAATGTAAGCCAAAGCATAATGGGGATTGTGATGTAATGTCTGAAATTATATATACATGTAAGTAGATATTGTCTAAATTTTCAAGATATATAATATGCATGTAATGAAAATTGTATGTTATTCTTCAGACAATCATAGGTATCTATTTATGATGTGTAGCCTTTCGTATCTTTTTTATCTTAAGTTGTTTATTAGGATGTTTATGTTTATTTATTCATTATTGCCTTAACTCATTCACCCCTAAAGACACATTTGAACTGACCTAAATCATTGATTTACAGAAGAGTCCATTATTTTTTAGGGGTTGATGAGTTGAGAATTCTTTGTCATTTCATTCATGCTGTATCATGGTACTTCAGATTAAGGCATCGTCCAAAAGGTCAGTGACATTCTCTTATGCCTAGCGCTATGCAAACGAATAACACTTCCTGTTTTAAGTCTAAGGTATGACTCTGAGCAGGGAGTCAAACCCAGAACTTTTTGCTTGCCAGGTAAAACCTCTCACTAGCTGAGCCACTGCAAGCCATTTAACAATGTTGTTAAAGGGAAAATAAGGTACATAATATAGAATATGATATAACATAGTTCTCTATCTTATGATGTATAAAATACATACAGAATTATTGATATATTATTGATATATATTGTTGTGTGCTCAATGTATTTTTTATTCAGTCAATGCAGTATATTTCAATGTCAGAGTGTGTGATATACACACTAGGTACACTTTCAGTTATATAATGTATGAATTCAGAAAATTACTTACATTTTTGGAGAAATATGTTTAGATGAATGCTATCAAAATATATTTCAGGTTTTTCATGTTATCATGTTTGTGTAAAACACAAATGCCACTATGTCAGTTTTTATGAAGCTAGATGTTTTTGTCATCAAAAACTATATTAAAGCAAGTTAAGCAATAAGAAATACAATATGATGTATTTCAGGCTAAATACAATATGATGTATTTCAGGCTAAATACAATATGATTTGGCTTACATTTTTATCTTAAAGGTATGCAGTGTTCCAGAACAATCATGAACATCTTATATCCCTAAGATCTTAACAGGTCAGATAGGCAAAAGATCTGATTAGATCATCTACTCTCATACACCTAGATCATCTTCTCATGAAGAGCTTAACAGATCATAACCTTAACTTATCATCTACTCATGAGGAGTTAAACAAATCATAACCCTTACATATCTTCTATTCATGAAGAGCTTAACAGATCATAAACTAACAGATCATCTACTCATGAGGCGCTAAACAAATCATAACTCTAACAGATCATCCATTCATGAAGAGCTTAACAATTCATAACTCTAACAGATCATCTACTCATGAAGAGCTTAATAGAACATAACCCTAACAGATCATCTACTCATGAAGAGCTTAACAGATCATACACGCACAATGATCTTAAGAGATCATACACTCACAAATATCTTTACATATCACACATTCATAAAGATCTGTACAGAACATACACTCACAATGATCTTTACAGATCATACACTCACAAAGATCTTAACAGATCATACACTCACAAAGATCTTAACAGATCATACACTCACAAAGATCTGTACAGAACATACACTCACAAAGATCTGTATAGAACATACATTCACAAAGATCTTTACAGATCCACATTCACAAGGATCCTATCAGACCTCATTTGACAAAGATCTTGGGACATGAATTTTGATTTTTTATGAAATCGTGATGTCCAAAATGTGAGAGATGTCAAATCAACACTTCATCACACAATATAATCTATTTTAGGTAAAGAATTTCCTTTGATGTTCATGATCAAGTCTACAACACTAAATACACAGAGATGACAGAGTTGTAGAGAATATGGTAGCATTGTTATATAAAAAGTTACTCTTGGAAAATAAGAGAGAAACATTTACATCAAACGAAGAAATACATCTTAAGAAAATAACAACAAATGTTAAAAAAGAATGTGAAATTTTCAATTGAATTAACTCAAGGATTTAGTTAATACAGTGTTTGTTACATTTAAAAGATTTGATGAAGATTTAGTTAACAGTAGACATTTTAAAAAGAATTACAACACAGTACAAATAAATTACTTTCAGTATTAATTCATGCAAATAAATTATCTGGTAGAAAGTTAATGAACTGTGATATCAAAATAGTGCACAGTGTATCCTCTGACCAAGTGCTATATCCCAGACCCATACATTTGTACAGTCATTTTGTATGCCAGAAATTTCCAAATATATAATATGCCAAACCACAGAGAATGAGTATAAAGCTATATATGATAGACATAGCCGTTACTTACTGAAGAGGTATGGCTTCAGGAATCCAGCCTGTTAAGCAATGAATAACACTTGTATCACCAAACTCACTACTGGTGCTGCCACCTGTGTAGCTGTAAGAAAAAAAACAGTACATACATATTGAAACAATTACTCGATCCATTTCTTTATCTAGAATAGTCCATTTTATCATTGACGGTAAACAGGTATGGACTACAAAATCAGACAGAAGATTCCAGGAATACTACTTAAACTGATTAACTTCCTTTGATGATAAACCAATGATATCTAATTTCTATGAAAGTGATAACATTTGAAATGTGTGAATGTGACTTACTCCAGAGACGCAACTTTGATGAGAGCCTTGGCGAGCAACATAGGCCACAGTTCTTGCTGCATGGCTGTACATGGTAA
This sequence comes from Atrina japonica, assembly GCA_030159075.1. Taxonomy (NCBI): domain Eukaryota; kingdom Metazoa; phylum Mollusca; class Bivalvia; order Pterioida; family Pinnidae; genus Atrina; species Atrina japonica. The sequence continues at coordinate 1,669,707 of BROG01000048.1, read as the reverse complement.
AAGTGGCTGATCGTTCTCATCAAATGGCATGGTGTCATCAACTATAAGTTTTCTCCAACAACCCTAGTAACACATTGCAATTTAAAGTTAATTCAAAATCAATTAAAAGCTAATAAACTGAAAACAAATATATAATGAAGTGGTCCCTCTGAGTCCCAACACTACCAATAAACCCCTGTACCAGGGAACATAATATTCAAAGTTTTGGTTGCTATCACAACAGAGATACAACAAACCGAATAAGAGTAAAAATTGCTCCTTTAAGTACTTTTTTTATTCGTTATTATCACTTTTCAAGGAGGTGGGTGTTTTCAAAAATGTATAAATGAATATTAACAGTGGACAGGAATAGAGTGCATTTGGTCACCTCTGTGACCCCTCAGCTTTAAAATGGACAACATCTGTCTGGTGATATAAACTAATAACCCAAACTTTGAACAGATAACTTACCATCCAGTAAAGTCGGACAACATATTTCCCATAGGCATTGTATGGAGTGACAAATGGCGGCTTCTGTACTTTGCTGAGGGCATATATGTGTTCCCATGGCCTCCATGTGTGTATGATTTCTTCATAGGGTTGAGAAGGATCTGCCTGGTCCTGAGGTACATTTTTCTCAGCGCTGAGTTCCCAAAGGGCAACAATTTGACTGATGATGAGCCTCATAAACTACAAATTTTGACAAAAATGGTTTTTTTTTAAAAATCCAACAATTAGTTATGTATCACCAAAAGAAGCAATATAAAGTTTGAAAAATAGAAAGACACTAACTATACTCCACAGTAATTAATCTCTAATTATGTTAAATTACATACTGCATCCATAATTTTGATATGAAAGTACTGAAAGCACTGGACAGCAATATAAAATTGTTGTGTAAGAAATACTTAGTCAGAATATCAGATCTGCCATTAGCCTTATAAGCAATGGTAAAAAGGTTTAGTTAGGGTGATAATTGCCATGACAATCCTACAAATCATTCATGGTAGAAGCATTAAAAGGTATCCTTGTTGTTCTCCTTTAAGTGTAAAACACAAATAATTTACCTCACTGTGGTGGATGTGCTCATTTGCTGATATCAAGTCGAAACCGGACATTCCATCTGGATCTACTACTACTGGTGTCTACAATAAAAAAGACAAAATTCAAATATTATAGTTATGAAATTAATTTCTTTAGTGAAACAAGCATTTTTTGACTTTTGATAAATCAATACATATCCCCCTTACTGTGAAACCACTATAAAATGAATGGTGAGCTATTACAATACCTTAACCAAAACCTCAACCACACAGACTGATAGATGTATGCTGATTAAGTCCTAAGATATGACATTTACCTGAAATTTTTAAAAATAAAGGAATGCTTGTAAAATCAATGAGGCCAAAATTAATTTCCAAAATTGTTAGACAAGGCTGACCCACATAAAAACCTTAACAACAAAATTTCTTTACATTTTTGCCCACTTATCTTTATGTTTTAGAGAAATATGGAATTTTGTCTGATTTACCTTTTAAGATTAAAGGAAAATTTTTGCCCTCTGGCCAATATAAAACAAATAGTCTTACAATAATGATGTGGCATCAAAATCAAGTTAATAAGTTGTTTTGCAAAACTGACATAAAAAAATTAGACTACGTACAAAATGCTATAAATGATGGTACATTACCTTTTCTGTAATATAGTCACATGGTCTTTTCCAGTGGTCCACCTTTAATGATGGTGGCATTTCAATTTTACCCTCTGGGTCATCAAACAGATGTGTGGCCTGTAAGAAATCAATTTCATATAAGCTGATGAGGTATTTTGAAGTAAGAAATGATAAATTTACACAAAGTTAAATAACATGGAAAACAGTGTGTAATGAATATGGACAATTGCAAACTTAGAAACACATCGTCAAATATTTGGATTTTTAAATGTTTCATATCTTACAAGGAATATTTAAGTTTTATTGAATTGTCTCAGCCTTTAGGTGAAGTACCATACATTTTGACCAGTGCTGTAAACTTATGCCACAGCATGTTGTATTGGCTTCAGTATTTCAGATAGAACCTTTGTTTTATATCATCTCAAAAAGCCATGAGCCTCACTCCTGAACCCAGGTACATAGCCAAAGATAACTGAAAATCACTTTCCACAATAAGAATGTTTAGATCTGAAAACTGGATTACTAAACAATCTGTCACATATTATTGAAGAGCATTTTATGGCTATACACATGTAAAACATGATAATGGAATATAAAACACTTTGAGCAAAACCTAAAATAGAACTCTAATCATGACTTAAAGCCTGGAATCTCTGATGATTCCTGGTGTCAACCCGAAACCCCCTGCTTCTGAAACACAAATAAATAGACTGGATCACTGCAAGCAGTAGGAAACTTAAAATATGGTTATTTATAATGCAAGATGGCAGTATACACCCAATGCCAGTATGATTACACACTGTCATATTGTTCAATATTCTTTTCCAATAAAAATTAAATTGATGTGAGTGACTCATTCTTAATCACCTATTTGCATGAAAAGGACGGCAAGTTTTTACAACATTAGTATCCAAGGTAACAATTAGCACATAACCATTTACATGTCATAAGCATTGTTCACTTGGATATCATAACCTGCTGTCAATTTTAATGACTTAAGATTGAATTGCTTTCACTGTGTATTAACAGTATTAATGTTTGCATGATTAGCTCTCTTGAATAACAATTCTAATCCACTGTTTTAATGTATCCATCAAATGCTTCTGTCATCACGATCATGAATCTGACAGGTGAAACTACTAAAGTAATGACTATGACAAGGTTTACAGGTGCTCAAACTGTCAAAACATCAACAAAGTGTTTTAAACTATGTGGTTTTAGTAGTTGTGGCATGTGTGTAGGTGTGTGATGTGGCACATGTTTAGGTGTGTGATGTGGCATGTGTGTATGTTGTGTGTGTGATGTGGAACATGTGTAGGTGTGTGATGTAGCATGTGTGTATGTGTAGATGTGTAGGTATGTGTGGTGTTGTGTGTGGGTGGGTTGAGTGTGTTGTCTCTCTCATAAATAAATATAAGTAACTCACCACTGGGGATCTTCCTTTATCCTCTTTCCCCTTTGTCTTGTGAACCACATCCTGTAAACACATTGATATTGATACAAAACTCCATAAAAAAAAACCAAAAGTGCAGTAGAAATTAACACTTGCCTCACTGAACTGATAATGTTCACATGGAAACTCAGTTAATTAATGGCAACTGACAGTAATATACACTTTACCATGGTTTGTGTACGTTTGTACAATCTACTATGCAACATGTACAACATGTCAAATTTTCAACATTGAATACACTGATGTCATAATGAATATTGTACTGTAAAATGATAAAGCATGAATTATAAAACAACATGAAATGATATAAAAAATAACATGAAATCACAACAAGAGTTCAAAGGTCAGATGAAACTACAAGAGTTCTAAGGTATGCAGTTTTTCAAATTAACAGATAAATTTCATTTTGATTGATGCTGTAAATAGATGAAGTACAATGTATGAATAAAAAATATCAAGATTATAAAAAATCAACCTATAAAAAGATTGCAAAAGTAACCTATTTACATTGGATTGCTAATTGATTTCTACTCTATATTTCTACCCTATATTTGGCTAAGGATTCTATAATACATGTAACTGATGTCAATGCCATGTGAATTGTATAATTCTATTTCAGTCCTGGCTTGTAATTTGTTCAAAAAAAATATTTCTGAATTGAGCTTTGTGACCAAAGCTTAAAAACTAAGAAAATCAGGTTAAGGGCCAATAATGTTGCTCAAGGTAAGAAACAGAATCAAAATTTGATAAATGCTTACAACAAGCTTTCTGAGAGTTAATTACTATATGTCGCATACCTATAATTACAAAATTGAAACTCAAACCTCAGTTTTTTATAATTATAGAGAAAGTTAAGTCTGAAATGTTTTACTCCATGCATATAGACTAGTCCTCACAGAATCTTCATGGGAAAAAACATCTAACACCATTATTAAGAGAATGGTTAGAAATTACAGAATTGTAACCAAAAATCAGCAAGAACTTAGCTAGATGAACTAATGCAGACAAAGACTTTAGCCCCCAGATGTGACCTACAGGAGACAGCAAATATGACAATAAAAAGCCAAGCTTACCCATTTCTCATCATTGATATCTTTTTCATTCCACTCAGGCCATATCAGTGCCCTTGGACGCTTGGTTTCTTGTCCTCCAGCACTGGCGGCAATGGAAGCTGCCCTGTAAAACAAAAAGTAGGAATAAATTACCAATCACAATAGCATGTTATTACTCAGGTTTACCACATTTCAATATTTTATTATTCACCACAGAATGATTAAATACATGACTTACAAGAATAAAAGACATTAAAACATTAGAATAAGCAAAAGCATAACATGTAAATGAAATGGTTTCTCTTTGCTACCAACATGAAACATTCAACCTTTGTATAAAATATAGTATTAATGCAATTTCCCTTAATAGATAAAAGTGTATTTAATATATATTTGATCTTATCCTTTATATTTCACAAACCAGGGTACACAACTGTGTTACAGGAACATTTGAAAAGCCAATGATAGAAATATTAAAAGGTTTTTACCATGTCCCTGTATCTAGTTCACTAAAATCACAAATACACACACAAATATAGGAAATAAGTAATAATGTGCACCTAAGGAGAGTTGTATGTCCCTCTGGCAAGAATAAGTACATTTGTATATCCTGGAGGTTTTGGGAGAATAAGTATATCCTGAAGGTCTTGGGAAAGCAAGTACATTCCGGTGTCAAGGGAGAATTACTATATCCTGGAGGTCTAGGGAGATCAAGTACCTCCTGTAGGCCTAGGGAGAGCAAGTATATCATGGGGGGGCCTAGGGAGAATAAGTATATCCTGGAGGCCTTGGGAGAGCAAGTATATACTGGAGGCCATGGGAGAGCAAGTATATCCTGGGGGCTCAGGGTAAATTAGTATATCTTGGAGGCCTAGGGAGAATAAGTATATCTTGGAGGCCTAGGAAGAAATAGTATATCCTGGAGGTCTAGAGTGAATAAGTATATCCTAGAGACCTTGGGAGAGCATGTTTATACTGGGGCCATATGAGAGCAAGTATATCCTGGGGGCCTAGGGAGAGCAAGTATATCCTGGGGGCCTAGGGAGAGCAAGTATATCCTGGGGGGCTAGGGAGAATAAGTATATCCTAGAGACCTTTGGAGAGCAGGTTTATACTGGAGGTCATGGGAGAACAAGTATATCCAAGGGGTCCAGAGAGAACTAGTATATCCTGGAGGCCTAGGGAGAATAAGTATATCCTAGAGGCCTTGGGAGAGTAGGTATATACTGGAGGCCATACAAGAGGAAGTATATCCTTGGGACCCAGAGAGAATTAGTTTATCCTGGAGGCCTAGGGAGAATTAGTATATCCTAAAGGCCTAGGGAGAATAAGTATCAGTATATCCTGGAGGCCTGGAACAAATATGTATATTCTGGAGGTAAAGGGAGAACAGGTATATAATGGAGGCCATCAGAGAGCAAGTATATCCTGGGAGGCCAGGGAGAATAAGTATATCCTGAAGGTCCAGGGAGAATAAATATATCAAAGAGGTCATGAGAGAATCAGTATATCAGGACTAGCAATAATAATGTATATTGTTTTTATACACAATATGAATGTTTCATTGGAAAAGCTGCTAAAAATGGCTTTGGACATTACCAGTAACATTTAGATACAAACTTTAAACTGCTGTAAAAAAACATCTCTGATAATACTACCTTTGGACATTTCCAGTGACATTTAGATAAAAAGACTACTGTAAGAATTGCTTTGAAATACTACCTTTGGTCTTATCTCAAGTATCAGTGTAAAGAGAGTTAATTAAAAGGTATAATATTGTACAAATCAATTTCTTTTGATGTGACATTTTGGTAAACATTGTCACTGCACAATAAACAAGTTTGTTTCACAAATTTACCTGTGGTCAACCATACACATTACAATCTTTGTCTCCTGTCTACACCTGTCATTGTCTAACACAGCTGCTCTGTTAGTTTCACTATGGTCAACACATGGACTAGTGTTAATTGTGAAGGTAAGAACACAATGTCAAAATTCTACACTTAAATGCTGAGTGTCACTGTTTTATATCATCTGTAGTTTTGTGACAATTGTACAGAATCTTTGTCAAATATCCAGAGAATGTCCTTGATTCACACTCCATATCTTAGTAGTAGGAACACAGTGTTGGTCCACAGGAAAATACTATGTACTAAGATTTGCATTGAATTTTCAGATAAATGAATGTCCAACTGGAGTAAAACTTAAATGCACAGAATTTCATATTTAATTACAAGATTCTCTGAAAACTCCAACAAAATACACAAACCACAAAATCATGTGTATACTGTTAATCCCTTGATTGCAAAATTGGAAGTTAGAACTTCTACTTAAAATGTCAAAACTGAAGCTGCATACTTGACAACATTATGAATATACTGGCCAATGATCTCTGGCCAATGATCTAGTGTGCTAACTAAACAATACAACAGGCAGATCAACACATGCAACTAGGATAAATCCAATATTCGAACTGCTTGTTTTCCTGATCACACCTGATTAAGCTAGGCAGGTAAAGATATCAATATTAATGATGCTTGCCATTTTTCCATCAGCGCAGGAAAGGAAAAATCAATAGACTGATAATGCCATAAGCAAGTCTCTGTTCAAATTTCAATTCATCACTTACATGTATTAGTAAATACTAGGGAGAAAAAAAATTTGCCTAGGATATACACAAATCATAAACTTAATAGGATACAGTAAAAAATCTAATCAGACAGGTACATTTTACATCTATTTTACCTGAGCTACCACTGTACATTCAAAATCAAAATCATACAGGTAAAATACTGTCCACATCCAAATAATAGCATTTAACTAAAAAATGTTGCACTCAATACCTATAAGCATAATTTGGTTAAACTATGAGCTTGATCACATAATTCTATTCCCCTTTAGGAAAGGGACTATGCTAGGGCTCTGGCTTTGATTTAAGAAAGTTAAGTGACATCAAAAACATCAACGAAACAATCACAAAAATACAATGTACACTGTAGCTGTCACCAGTATGTTGAATTTAACTCATTGATCCCTGAAAAACATTGGACTCATCCATAAATCAATGACTTAAACCAGTCCAAATGTTTCTCTAGGGATAAATGAGTTAAAGAAGTACATGAACTGAACTTCTACACTGTTATCTATAGTTACATGGACCACAAGTCTTTGTTTATAAATACATAACAAATATTCCAATTGCACAACTAGATCTCTTGCTGCAATACAACATTATCAGAACTATCTGGCACCCATTAGTATATCTGTTTTACCTCTCAAGTAACCATAAAGTATAACTGCCTATAACTTAACTGCCTCAAACCAAAACTGTATCAATTTACTTGTTATAATCTTATCATACTATATGTATCTTATGTGCTGCTAGCCATTAACACTTACCATATTATATGTATCTTATCTGTTGCTAAGTGCTTGTCCATTAAATCTTACCATATTATATGTATCTTATCTGTTGCTAAGTGCTTGTCCATTAACACTTACCATATTATATGTATCTTATCTGTTGCTAAGTGCTTGTCCATTAACACTTACCATATTATATGTATCTTATCTGTTGCTAGGTGCTTGTCCATTAACACTTACCATATTATATGTATCTTATCTGTTGCTAAGTGCTTGTCCATGAACACTTACCATATTATATGTATCTTATCTGTTGCTAGGTGCTTGTCCATTAACTCTTACTATATTATATGTATCTTATCTTTTACTATCTACATGTACTTGTCCATTAACTCCTACCATACAATATGTATCTTATCTGTTGCTAGGTGCTTGTCCATTTACTCTCACCCTATTATATGTATCTTATCTTTTACGAGGTACACATACTTGACCATTAACTCCTATCGTACAATATGTACAATGTATCTTATCTGTTGCTAGGTGCTTGTCCATTAACACTTACTATATTATATGTATCTTATCTGTTGCTAAGTGGTTGTCCATTATCTCTTACCATATACAATATGTATCTTATCTGTTGCTAGGTGCTTGTCCATTAACTCTTACTATATTATATGTATCTTATCTTTTACTATCTACATGTACTTGTCAATTAACTCCTACCATACAATATGTATCTTATCTGTTGCTAAGTGCTTGTCCATTAACTCTGACTATATTATATGTATCTTATCTTTTACTATCTACATGTACTTGTCAATTAACTCCTACCATACAATATGTATCTTATCTGTTGCTAAGTGCTTGTCCATTAACACTTACTATATTATATGTATCTTATCTGTTGCTAACAGCTTGTCCATTATCTCTTACCATATAATATGTATCTTATCTTTTTCTAGTTGCTTGTCCATTATCTCTTACTATATTATATGTATCTTATCTGTTGCTAGTTGCTTGTCCATTAACTCTTACTATATTATATGTATCTTATCTTTTACTATCTACATGTACTTGTCCATTAACTCCTACCATCCAATATGTATCTTATCTGTTGCTAAGTGCTTGTCCATTATCTCTTACCATATTATATGTATCTTATCTGTTGCTAGGTGCTTGTCCATTAACTTTTACTATATTATATGTATCTTATCTTTTACTAAGTGCTTGTCCATTAACTCTTACCATACTATTATAAGTACTATCTTACAGTCACCTATAGTCATGTACTCAACATTGATAAACAACTTTCCCTTTTTTTCTATTTTGAAAATGTATGAAACTTTTTTCCAAAATGTTGACCAAATTCTGTAGCAATGGTCATATATATCAAAAGTGTATTACATTTTAAATATATATTATGTTAAATGGTGTTTATCACAATGTAAAGTTTCTTGTAATCTTCAAGAAATATCAGTTATTATCTAAGTTCTAACTACCATAACAAATTTAAACAGTATCAAACTAACCATAAACAATGATCAATTCTTGTCTAACAAGGTTGTCACTACATGTTTAAATTGGAGGAAATATAAAATACAAGCAGTTGGCAGACATAATAATTCAGGTAAACTACAGGTAAAAAGATTCATTATTTTTGTCACTTCAGCAACCCAGGTAACTGAAAATCAATCATGCAGGATATCATTCTGATTGAGTCATACTGCATTCTGCCTCAGGAATCGCGACTCAATGACAGATTCAATTTAACAGATTTATCATAACGACCGTGGATAAAATCTGATATGCTAACTTCCTCACTAAATAGCTGCGATCAAACAGTATTTAATCAATAATCATTAAACAAAATTCACATAAATTGGACATGACAATTTTATGTTGTGAAATTGATTTCCTCATTTACTAAAAATGTTTACAAATGCCATTTCATGATTACTAATAATTACTACAAAACACTTCACTCAGCAGTATATGTTTTTCTCTTATTGCTGACACTGGTTAAGATAAGACTAATTATTAGCTTAATTATAAGAGCTGAAGATAGCTATTAGCCCTAAAAACAGATTTCTCAGGAGGACTAACATGCAACAAGAGAAAATTATCAGAAGGAAACACAGCTAGCCAGTGATAGCATTATATTTCAGACACTGATTTTCTCATGTAATTACATTTGTATATGTATATGAACGGGCTGATCCTAAGGACTGCATTTGTGAAAAAAGTTCTACTTGTATTTCAAAGAATTAGTCCAGGTTAATGGAAACACCATGTGATATTTAAGGATTTGAGTATTTGCCTTGCAAGTGGGAGGCCCTAGGTCTGATATCTGCCTCAGTCATAACCCCCAAATTTTTTTTTTACAATATCAGGGGTTGAATATTCATTAGTACTAAAATGTTGGGCAGAAGAAGTCAAAGGTCTTTAAGATGACATTTGAATCAGAGATACTGTATCTGTTATGGAAGGCAATACAAGGCAAGATATGTTAAAAAATAAAAAAAAACTCATTAAAAGTTTATAGAATATGTTAAAATATATATCTACGGTGTACCATCTACAGCTAGTGATATCTACATAATGTCATAATGTGAAAATTGTTTGACAGGAATTTTAAGAACAATAAAACAAGCAGGTCTTTACACAAAAATGATTGAGAGCACACATTTCAATGTTCATAGACAGAGTACAGAGCTATTCCTAGGCCTATTTTGGGTCCAGTTACAGGACACTTCCCAAAGCAAAATTGGCTTGAATTTTCCCTAAAAAGCATAAATTCCCAATTTGCAAATTCAAAATAAAAAATAAAGTATTTAAAAAAAAATGCCTCAAAGTCAAATTATCAGTAAGCTTTTCTTTTTTGGTAAAAATGTTGTATATGTTCCCAGTTTTCTGGACCCTGGACCCAGTCTTCTGGATGTACATGTAGGAAAATCCTTGGAATGGTTTATAGTATCGAATTTTTCTTTCTTTTTTTTCCTTTTTGGTTCTTTGTTTAATATGGAAATAATTGATTTTACCATCTAAGGTATGTATTCTATGAAGAAAATCCAACTACTGAAGGCTCCCTAATAAAATGGGATTTAACTGACCTATTGACAACGTCTAGCCAAATTCACCTGCTTTTGGCACTTTTCCATTTAAACTTGGGACAGTAAATACTTATCCTGACAATACTAATTCTATAACCAAACAGATCAAAGTAAGGTGGAAAATAATGTAACAATATTTAAATATTTAATTCTAAAGTCTAAAATAAAACCTGTCATTGAATTTTTTACTTTTCTAAACAAGAGTGGTTCTACTGGACAAACACTTAATGCTTACAATACTGTTATTTTCATTGACACATTCTTATCAGCATAACACACATAAATGAGGTTTCTGTACAATGGTGACCTGATTGTATAACCTGAAATCTAGGTGTTGTTTTAATTTTTTTGTAGTCTCACCTCCTGCCAGGAATTTTTCACCTATATTGAAGTGATATAAAGTTTGACCAATGCTATGGAGAGTTGCAAGTGAAGTGAGGGCTCTCTAAAATGCCGTACCGAATATGAAATGGGACCACAGAATCAGACAGCATCATACATGGCTTTCCTATGAAACTTTTCAAGAGCTCAAATGGGACCTTCTTTTAATTTTAAATGAGAGTCATTTAGAAAGCTTCAATTTGGTGTCAACAATTCTCTAAGAGTATATTAATATATTTCAGTGAATATGTTTTCATTGTGTAATATTTACTTGTAATCATTATGTGTATGTATGTACACATTAAGGTACAATTGTGACACAGACTCTAACAGTATTTGATATCTTTATTTACCAACTTTTATTACCAATGAGGAGTCTTATCTTGCAAGGCAAAGGAAGACCCAGAAACTTATGATGCAGTTTTACAACAGATGTCAAAGGCTGGATACTCTTGGCACACTCTTGCTCAACATTCCCACAACTGAGTCAGATGGAGGATGATTGTCACTGACATGTTTTTTCCAAGCATAAAAAGACAGAAGTTATTATGATGTGAATGCCTTTTTGGGCTCATTTGCTATCTTGTCATAACTATCATCCACTAATGACTTGAATGCTTTGCTTTTTTAAGGGGCCATTTGCAATATTGTTTTGACAACCATCCACTATGGCATGAATGCTTTTTATTAATGGGTCATTTCCTTTCTTGTCACAATCGTACAGGATTTGTATGCTGGTAAAACCCTTGCTCATTACTTGTTATGTCAAGCACTTGGTACTTGAACAGTAGCTACAAATATCTTAACTTTCAGTTCTGAACAAGACTCTAATCCAGCACCTCGTTCATAAATCAAATTTACATGAAAAAAAATATGTTATAAAATACAGTGCTAGCTAATGAAATGAGTGTAGCATCTAATGGTTGGTAATAAATGTTCACTAGATAGCAGATTTTACAAACAACATGCATTGTATACATAATCATAAGACATGATCAATTCTCTGGATATCTGGAACATAACCTGGGACTACAAAGATTAGTTATGTAAGAGTTTTCAGTTCTACCAGTTTTCAGAATAATAAGTCATGATTGTGTCCAGTCAACCTCAGTAAATTACTTCATATTGGACTGTACTGGATTGTCTGACTGTATTATCTATACACTCCATTCATCAACCACATAATTTTACTTTCGGGATATGCTGTATCATTTTTCAACGTAACCCCCTTTAATGTCTACCGGTATATACTTTTGCCAATGATATTAAAGGGTCTTTACGCAACTTTTAAAGAGGTTGACCAGAAAGCCCTTAACTTCATAAATGACATCATCCACTGACCAAAAATGGGAATCAGAAATGGCCTTTTTCAAAAAATATCAATGGAAGGCTGATGGTGCAAGATTGAGCCAGTAAGGAGGATGTTCAAATACTTAGCCACTATTTTCACCCAGAGCAATGACAGACGTTTGAACTGGAGCACTATCTTAGTGTAAAAAACATACCTTTACTGAGCTCACCATGGTAACTCATCTTAACTGAGTGGAAAGGAAAATCTTAATCCCTGTGGTAAGAATATGAAAATCCAATCCGAGGGAAACCATCTGATTGGACAACCAGGTACTTACGACTCAGATGGAGATTTCCTTATCCACTCAACACATGTAAGATTCTATTAATCTGTTCTTAATTACCTTGGAAGAGATGCATAAATTAATAACCACCATTAATTGTTTGCCGTTTTTTATGACAATTTGCCATAACAATACAATCAACATTCCCCCAAAAACATGGCCATAATCATCCCAACTGACCTAACAGCTATTTCAGAAGTTGCTACAGTGACAGGCCTTCCAGGATGGAGAAGGTAAGTCTTTCTCTAGGCTCTCCCTGTCACACTTTAAATTCTTTATACTTAAAATCTGTCACCCAACTGTATGCTGTAGTATATTAGGAAGCATCATTGACCTGGGCTATTGGTTACATAAACTTAAATGGTCAAGAAAATAATAGGGATCAAAATGGGCAGCCCTGCTTAAGTCTTTCAATACAAGGCTCAAAATTAGGGCATATTTGTAAGATCAATAATAAAGACCAGTCAATATGTGTATGCATCTACAGGTAAAAGCTTCAACGTCATTTTGGACTGTTTACTAATTGGCAAATTACAGACAAAATGATAAACAATGACAAAAGCTGAAAACAAAGATAAGTGTTAATGCATAAATGATACTGGTGATGGTGGTTATCGTGCATCAAATGTAAAGAACAAAAGTGTTAAAATATAAAAGCATTTGCTCAAAACAGGAAATGTTAGAATTTAACAGATAACAGTTTTGATGTGGTAGAAGGTTCTGAAACATAAACTAGTATTATAATGCATTGATAACTAGTGTTAAAAGTGAACTCTGTGACGCATTAAATACAAACAGAATGAACAATCGACAAACACAGGCCTCTGAAAAATCTACAGAAGGGATCAGGCAATGTGGACCTCTATTGGCATATAGCAAATGTACAAAAGAATTCAGGAACATTTGTGATATGGATCTCTGTAAATTTACAGAATTGATCAGGCAATATGGACCTCTAGTAAATATACAAAAGGGATCAGGCAAAGTGGACCTCTAGCAAATCTACAAAAGAGATCAGGCTAAATGGACCTCTAGCAAGTCTACAGAAGGTATCAGGCAATATGGACCTCTAGCAAATCTATAGAAGGTATCAGGCAATAAGGGCCTCTAGTATATATACAGGCAATATGTCCTGGTAGAGTGCTTTATTTGCAACTGAAGGGTCGCAAGTTCGAGCATCGGCAGAGTTTGCTGGCTTTTCCTGACCTTCAGATGAGACAGTAAAAGCTAAGGTCCCATGTCACAGTTAAGGTGTCAGCATGTCAAAGAACACCCACTGCTCAATGGTCGTAAGTGTCGAGCATAGGTCAAAATCTGAAGCCCTTCACCGGCATTTGGTGATGTCTCCATATGAGTGAAAGATTCTTGAGTGGGACATTACACAACAACAACATCAGGTAATATGCACCTCTAGTAAATGTACAGAAGGGATCAGGCAATATGGACCTCTAGCAAATCTACTGAAGGGTTCAAGCAATATGGACCTCTAGCAAATCTAGTTAAACTCATAATTACATTCAATATAATCTTCATCCACTTTCAAACATGTCCAGTATTTCCACATCATAGTTAGTAACTAAGTGAAACATGGGCGCACAGAATTGGCAAACAAGGTCATTACATCAACTGTAAAATTTGCTAAATTAACCTTCATAATGCCAAAGACCATAATAGACTTAATCAGTACAGCACATCATTAAGATATTAGGTAGGTTAAAGGGTTAAATAGGAAGAAAATTAATGACAAAATTAGGAATGATACCAAGCTGTTATGTTTATCTCTATAACTAATTACAAATAAAATTGATTAACATCTATATATTGACAAAGTCGAATTAGGCTTTTTCATTGATGTGAAGTAGAATTTATATGACCAGGTTACAGACCGCATCATTTAAGACCTCAACTTACAATGTCATATCCCATACTTAAGATTCTTCTGATGTTCATAATTTTTGATAGGTTAGACCTGAGATTTAAAAAAAAAGTTAGATGTACTTCATTTTCAAACAAACCTCATCAGTGTATGAGTTAAGGTCATTAAATTGCCTCTGAAACACAATGGAATGTACCTCACATCAATGGTATACATGTACATACAGCCTAGTCCATCTGTCTTTGTGATCAAAATAGATTTATTTTAAAAAGACAAAATGTACAAGAAATCCCAAAGACTTAAAGTAACAGTATATAAGCATGACACATTAAATGAAATGGATGAAATATAAACATGCAAAATTCATCTATATTAACCATGTAGACATGTTAAACATGTTTAATTGTATGGTTGTTTAATGGTATACAAGTGTCAATATGTGTAGATACATATATCATCTGATCTATACCAGTCCCATTTTATTCATTCGTCCAATCTATAATGAGTCCTATATTATTCAATCATCCCTAGAGTCACCAATATAGAGTTATACCACTGATCTGAAGTTAGACCATTGTTTTCTGAGGTACATAAGTTAAATAAAACTCTCTGTAGTGCTTCCTAACACAGATCATTCAAACCACATCAAAACCATCTACCAATATTAATGTCAAAGTATCTAAACTATGACAAGACAATAGTATGTAATATATATGTGCCACACTACCCGATACAAAAATCTTCAGGGGCAACCCACCACCATCAACCATTAATCATGGTGATGTAGATATTTCTATTTATAATATGTAAATTACTTGACGCTGTTGACTTGAGACTTTGGGACTTCTTTCTGCATCCCTACTGAGCTACCCCTACTTTGAGACATGTCTGGTCAAACTTGATCAAAGTTTTACCTGTATTTCATAGGCAAAAAAGAAAAAGAAGTGCAAAAGCAGAAAAAATGGATGTACTGCTAGCCTCTCAAGATAGATTGTTCTCAGATGATGACATCAGAATTGAAATTACTTTATAGGAACATAACATAGATATTAAAATACATTATAAAATTATATATTACCCAATTTTTCTTAATTCTATCATTGATATGCATAATATTTTGTTCATTTAAACAGTATGTTTTCTTTTGAAACAATTAACAAAAGAAGCAACATATTCTTCAAGGCTAGCAATAAAGAAGCCATTATATTATAAGTTAAGAATCATTAGAACAAATTATAATACATGCAAGGTAATTTGAAACAAAACAATGCCACAATGTACTAGATCTAACTAAAATTACTATCTACATCTAAATGAAATAGTTAGCTAATGAATTTAGAAAGTGACAGCACATAGGAGCATTTATCAACTGAAAATCTGAAATACAGTGGAATTTGCCTTAAATCAATTCCATTTTTGCTTACAAAATGATTTTACTCTAGGTATACCATCAGTTTTTTAACCTTGTGGTTTTCTGTCAGGTTGTGGCAACTCAAAAAAATGGTCCTTTGTAAATATCATGCACTTTTGAAGACAAGTTTCTCTGTACAACAACTTGAACAAGATGATTTGTATCAAAACAGCAAAATAAATCAAGTAATAGTACTGCACATGTTAATGAAATGTTTTGCTTTTAGGTCATATTAGTTTAAGCTACTGAACTTCCACTGGATTTACAAATGAGTCCAGGTTTTGATTGACAAAAAAAAATAATACATTACACTCGGGGAAATCAGTGTTCATCAGATGTAGGGAAGTATAGATGTATGTCATCTCATACACAAATTACGGTGAGAGGATGTTGAGAGAAAGTTTGAGCTTTGTTGGACAACCTATAATATTCGTATAAGTATACAAGTATGATGTAAGATTCAAGAAATATCTAGTTATCGATTATGCCTCCCATAGTCACATCTTAATCATGTAACCAGGTAACATGTTGCACACTGTACACCCCTCCATTCCAATACACATTAAATTGGATGACCTCACATCACTTTACAAGTTTTATTCAAGACCCTGATCGTTTATGTAATGTAAATATAAAAGGGCTCTTAAGTTCTGTAACTGTAAGGAACAAAATACCGACAATATGGGCCTACCCAGTACCTTATTTCTTGTACTCACGTCTCGTGTAACAGTACACGCTTGACAGGCTGACGTTCAGTCATACAACATTTCTAAGACGAAAACTATTCAGATATATAACCATAATGTCGACCAAATGTGTTAAACATAAAATAATCAATATTCGTGGAAGACTTAAAGATTATTAATATAGTAAATCGCTACTGTGATTAATGCAACAATAGGATATTAAATGGGAACTAGGCTAAATAATACTTTTTGTACTGTCAGCCATGTTGTAACCAACAAAACTTATCCCGCTTCACACCAATACAAACTTACTCGCGTGGAGTTGCTGAGTTGACTCTGTTAGTCGAAGCACCCTTTTTCGCTCCTTTTGCAGCCATATGACAAATTTAAGAACAACTAATTTTCACATAAATGCTGCTGACATATGTGCGTAGCTTCTTTTTTCGTTGCCACGACGGGTTACCGGATGTCAACAAACATAAGTCTAACACAAGAGGGCGCAAAATAGGGAGCAGTCATTGCGACGTATTTCTCTGTACAGACGATCTTTCTATCGGTAGGAAGCGATAATTTTAAAGTGATCACCCGTAACGAGGACACTAAAATCAGTTAAAGTAGCAAGTAAATTTATTCAAATTTTCAACAAACAATAAAATTCTTATTAGGATGCCCAGACTATATAATAAGAGTACATCTATTCATAAATTGAGTAGGCAAGGTGTCTGGTTTCAAAAATGACAAGATAATGTTTTAGCTTATAGATCTAGTTGATTTTTTTTTTTCATTCTCGTGGAATCAAAAAGACTACTGTAAAAATAAAAGAAATATAAAGAAATCAATAAATATTATATACCAACAATGGAGTTTTAATAAAATGCAAAATTGTATTGTACACAAAACAAAATCATTTGATATATATATATATATATATATATATATATATATATATATATATATATATATATATATATATATATATATATATATATATATATATATATATATATACACACACACACACACACACACACACACACACACACTCAACACACACACACAGAATCTACAATAATGATTCGAAAATAAGTTCTTCTCAATCAATGCAGTCACTGACGTTTGCTTGGACAGAAAGGAACAACATACGAATTTCCTATATTTATTATTAATAATTATCTATGAACGCAATCCAAATACATCTTTTGTTTTGATTACATATATATGTTATAGACGTGTCGTTTTAACATAATAGCCTAAATGTTTTAGTGTGTGTTTTTACGCAGACCCAGAACGTTTTAAATACCTGTCACAATAGCCTAGATCATATTTTACCTGAAGAAAAGAATCAGTTAAATATGTATAATGAAATATCATATAGGCTGTGTGTGTGTGTGTGTGTGTGTGTATGTATGTCAGCTGATTAATAAAAAAATATTTGGCACTAATTATATTCATTTCCCCCGAGAAATGGTTAGGCTATGTCAGAACAGTCAATGTCTTATAGATATAGTCAAAATAAATCCTCAGATCTTGTTATTGCAATTACATGTATATAATATTCACTACACTATATTCATATGCCAAATTATTAGTTTCAGCATGAAAAATGTTATATATCGTCAAACCTATTATCCTTTCGAAAACAGTCAGATGTTGAGACATGTTTTCCCTATTAAAAAATGTGTATGATATCAGTAATTGATTACAATCGGCAAATAGGTAATTGTTTACTCTGTAAGAGAGAAATTTTACATAACTAGAAGTATTTTTGATATTTCGTCTTTTTGAAAGCGATCAAATTCACACACAATTTCAGGCTAAATCGAAAATGTATAAAGGATTTTAAAAATCAAAATTAGATTAACAGTGAAATAATAAGCCTTAATGTTTCACCATGGTATATATTTGATATTAAGATATGGAGTTGTTGTGAAGACACCTGTTAAAGATAAGTTTTGACTTCAATACCAATGTATAGACCGCTTTGAACTGCTAGGATAAATGAGTTATCGAACATGACCTTGTTGACTGGAATATGAATAGCAAGTAGCATAGATATCTGATTCGCTTCAGTATGTTTAGCAGACAGAAGTGTAAAATCACATTCAAAGCATACATATATTCACAGTATTCACATTCACAGTGTGTGTGTGTGGGGTGGGGGGTGTTTACGCCACTCTAAACGTTATTTCAGTTTTATCGTGAAGATGTGTTATAGTAATGAATAAAAACTATCTACTAAACCTTCGATAAACATTTTATCAATTACAGAAATCCAGCAAAGATATTAATTTAACTGATATTTTGATATAAAAAATCTGCCAGTTAATAAATTTATAAAAATGATATGAAATGCAACATATATCTGTATTAAACATTTCAGTTATGACTATATGATTCACGTTATAATCTAACTTCAATTTTAGGAAAGAGCACTCTATGGAATATTTCACCAACTGTCATTGTCTTCGAAAGTTTAAATTAGATATTGTACAGGTGAAACACAGCATATTTATACAATGTTAAAGGTAAACATATTCACGTTGATAAGCTGATAGCCTTCACACTGAATACAATTCAAATATTTTGTAGCATTTCAATTATATATTTGATAAAACTATCGTTTTTATTGTGTAAACACAGATCCAAAAAAATCACGATATCCACATAGTACATCTTTTATAAAACATTTCCAGTGAATATTTGATGCCTGCCACCAAGACTTCCGACAGCAAAACTTCGATGTCGCCTCTCGATTTTCTAGAGCTCTGAGTTTGTCGTAGTAGATTTGCCACATTCGTATAACACTTTGTATCTGCACTTCTGTATAGTGACACAAGCAAATAACTCACAGTGAAACATATCCAAAGCCAATATTTGGTAAAGGCATTCGTTTTATGTATTCAGTTATCCAAAATAAAAAAACAGCAACTTCAACATTGAACAGACTCAAAAGGTCGAATGTTTGAAAACTTGTTCAACATAAATGCATGTACATGTTAATTTGAAATAAATCACCCAGAATCAGTGATTGACAAGCACATGTGACTAAACGTTTAAAAATAAATCCAGTTTAATTGCTAAATTACTATATCCAGGTTAAATAAATAGAAAACATGTCCTGTTGAAATATTTGGCGAACGTTTGAATAGTCCACAGATATGTTCTGTCTAATCCAATACAATTAGCATCCAGTTTGTTTATTTGACAAAACTATAATGATATATCCAAGTCAAACATTTGATGAGACTAATCAACTGAAATAATGTGTAAATAAATCCATTATGAAATCTTGGTGAAATATCCATTTTGTATATCTGATGAAAACTCCATGAATATCCGGTTTTATATCATGTTCAAACATCGTGAAACTAAACAATCAAAATCCGGGTAGATCTCATAGTGTCCAGTTTAAGTGAAATATCTAATTAGAAATTTGTGAATTCAAAATAAACATTTGGCAAATCAAAATTTAATATTCAGTAAAAAAACATCCATCAATAAAATAAAAGTTTGATAAAAAGAAGTCAAGCCTGAATTTTTCATAGCCAGTACTTTGTTTTGAATTTTGGCAAGCAACATTTTATTTTTCAATACGTTCAACACCTTTCCCGATTAGAATGCTACCCTACACAGTTTGTATACATGGCAAACATGTTTTACCAAATTTGTACCTATAATCTGGACATCCCAATGGTATCTGATATTTTTTATATGTATGACAATTAAACCAAAGAACAAAGAAATGAGGTCCTTAACGGTCAGCGGAGAAAACTTTCCTTGAGAAAATAAACTTTCTCATAGATCTTTGCATACAAAATGTCGATCAGTTTTGAATTATTATCATGGGTTCATGAGAAAAAAGTTTTTAAAGATATACCAAGTTTTGGTCCTTTTGGCCCATTTTGGGTCCCCTATGTGTCCTAGCCCCTTCTCATTACAAAACTTTATGCAGCTTCACATGGGAATGCTACATACCAACTTTTGTTAAAATTGGTCGACTGGTTCTGAGAAAACTCGAGAATGTCTAAAATTTGACAAAAACATTTTTTGTTTACTTAGGTGCCTGTGGCCTTTACCTTTGACCCCATGACCTTAAAATCTTGTCAAGATGAACCTTAATGAATTCCTAACAACTTTATCATATATCTTTGTATATCATTTCTAAAATGTCTAAAATTTGACAAATAAAAGATTAATAGGTATTTTTGCCTAAGGTGAACTTTGACCCCTGGGCGTGGCCAAATCTGTGATCCTAGGTTTCACAACTTTGAATCTACCAACCCTATATATCATGTTTGTAAAATATTGAACCCTTGACATTTCCAGTTTGGTAGAAGAAGATTTCTCAAAAGGTACCGCAAATTAACCGTTTTCCCCTCTTTTGGGGCTCCTTTGTCCAGTAGCCCCTCCATTTCACAAATCTGAATTGCCATCCCCAAATGATGCTTTCTACCAAATTTGTTTGAAATTAGCCAAATGGTTCTTTAGAAGAAGATAAATATGTTAAAAGTCTACACACGAAGACGGACGTAGAAAGATTGCATGGTCACCATGACAATATGGTCAGGTGACCTAATAAAATACACATAGCCAGTAAATATATTGTGTATAAGTTTACTAAAACAATCCGGATAAAATATACGTGCCAAGTAAATATATAGTGCTTGAGTGTTCCAAAATATCCAGAAAAAATATATCTACCCAGTAAACATATGGTGTTCAGTATACACATCTGGAAAAATATGTATGCCCATCGACGTATGTGTTTCTGTATCCCTAAATATCCAAGTTCAAATCTTATTTGAACTATCCACTTCTATAAAATTATAAACTGGTTTATCCAATTAATTAGTTCAGTTAAAACATTTGTTAAATAAAACCAATTTAGAAACGAAAAGTTTTAAACTGTTAAAACAAGTTTGTATATATAAGTGAAAGTTAAAATTTCACAGAACCGAGTATTCACCCAAGTACGATGTAGTAAACATTTAGTTAACTGGGAGGGACAAAACAAAATATTTTAAATTTTCTGTTACACCTACCCGGTAAATTTAAAATTTACAACATGGCACAATCATAACACAACAAATCTTAATATATTTAGTATATAATACAACAGCTCACTAGTTCAACATATCAAGTGTTCAGTTCATATATCTAGACAACACAACGCATCAATGGTCCAAACATATCAAGTGTTCAGTTGATATATCTATAAACATTTCACGGTATCAAACATATCAAGTGTTCAATTCATATATCTATATAACATTTCACTGGCTCAAACATATCAAGTGCTCAGTTCATATATCTAGACAACACAACGCATCACTGGCCCACACATATCAAGTGTTCAGTTGTTATATCTATACAACATTTCAGTGGCTCAAACATATCAAATGTTTAGTTGATATATCTAGATAACATTTCACTGGCTCAAACATGTCAAGTGTTCAGTTGATATATCTATATAACATTTCACTGGCTCAAACATATCAAGTGTTAGTTGATATATCTATACAACATTTCAGTGGCTCAAACATATCAAGTGTTAGTTGATATATCTATATAACATTTCACTGGCTCAAACATATCAAATGTTTAGTTGATATATCTAGATAATATATCACTGGTTCAAAGATATTAAGTGTTTACATATATAGATAAGACAACGCAATAGCTCTGTAGTTGATGTATCTAGACAACGCAACATACCACTGATACAAACCTATGGAGTTTTTACATATCTAGACAATGCAACACGCCACTAGTTTAAGCGTATCTTGTCTTTACATATCTAAACAACACAAGACATCACTAGTTCAAACGTATCTTGTCTTTACATATCTAGACAGCGCAACACATCACTAATTCAAACGTATCTTGTCTTTACATATCTAAATAACACAACACATCTCTAGTTCAAAAGTATCTTGTCTTTACATATCTACACAACACAACACATCACTAGTTCAAACGTATCTTGTCTTTACATATCTAGACAATGCAACACATCACTAGTTCAAACGTATCTTGTCTTTACATATCTGAACAACACAACACATCACTAATTCAAACGTATCGAGTCTTGATATACCTAAATAATGCAACATCTCGTTATTTCAAAACATATCAAGTTTTGACATAGAAAATGTAGGAATCCTAACATGACATATCGAATTAACTTGTCACAACATACTAAACATTCAGAGTTGGTGAATGTCGGACAACAACAGGAAGCTGAGCATATGTGTATATTCTCCCGGGTGTATGTGTTTTGTACAAGTAGATAGTTTGTGACTATAGGCTTAACTTAATCATGCATTCCATAGTCCACAGCAGCATTTTACAAAAAGTCCTCCACCGATACTCGATAACCATGACAGCCACCATAAAATATTTACCAGTTATAACAAACTTTTGTTAAATACTGTCCGGGTATACTTCTAGTTTTATTCTGGAAATTCGATATCCTATCTGTGTAAAACGATTAATATTTTATGATGAACATGTCTCTTGATATTTTTTCAAATGTTGCATTTTCAAGATCAATATATTTCATATTTCAACTACATGTGATGAAGGTTATGAGTGAAGAGTAGACATGGAGCTCGAATAGGAATGATCTCACAAAAATATTTTAGTTTGACTCTTTTGAGACTTTTAGATATAATCTTAATTCAATAAAGCAGAAACCCTGAATTGCCATTAAATGTAATTTATTTAAAAGTGATATAATCGAAAAAGCAAATTTTACCTACTCCAGGAAGTTGTTTGACATGGGAAAACGTTTTAATAGCAAAAGCCCTTTTCATGATTAACCATCTGTGACCAAATGTTTTATGATATAAATTACTTTTTTTACAAAATTATCGAATATACAGTCTTTTAAATTTCATCGGATTAAGCCTATTTGTCAACTTACATTTTTTGAGTCATCAATATGTTTAGTTTATGTATTCAACCTCTCATTTCCGTATCATAATAATCTACAACAAAGCATGACTGTCACAACAAGTTTCACCGTGTTCAAGAAAAGTAGTATACATATATACATATATACATGTATATATATATAACTTTTCAGCAGGCATACTATCGAAATATATAACCTGTACGCTTTCTGTTGGAGCTGGATTATATATATATATATATATATATATATATATATATATATATATATATATATATATATATATATATATATATATATATATATATATTTAGAGATATGCAAACAGAATGTTCCGGATCCGAGTCTCTAACCCTGATAATGTTCTTGAAAAAAGAGTAACAATTATTAAAAGATAAGCCTGTAGAGCTCATGATACGCGTATAAGTGGAAGTCACAAGTCTATGATTCTATTCAAGGTCATGTGTCACAGTAGGTGTGGCAAGATAAAGAACCCTTAATGCACTGTCATGACCCCCACAACATTGCACATTTACCTGATAACGTCTCCTTATTTAAGTGAAATGTTATTGTTTCAACAGCTATGAACATTTTCATATACAGTTACTGTTGTAAGATTTTCAGTGATAAAACATATGACACAAACAATTACATAATCACTTTATACAATATCAGAATCGACGACAACAGAAAGTCATATTGGCTGACATAGAGTATGGCGGATTATGCTACATTAACAGGTATTTCAAAGACAATCCGTGTGCGTGAATGGCAGGAATACATTCATATCAAAATGGTTGTATGTACACATTCCTGAACTTAATTACCTCATCGATTTTCAGACTGATAATTGCATATTATTTACCTATACAAATCTAAACTTAGCTCTCGACCTGGTAGTTCACAAAGTCAAGGGATTTGATACGTAACAATCGTTTGTGCCATAAACATTTTAATGTATTGATTACATAGAATGGGTTAACATAACAGTCGGTACAATCCATTAGCTTATGGAACTTGAAATATATCATCAACACCCTAACATTTGTATGGTTTTTACTTGGTGAGCTGGATAAAGAAATCTCTGTTCACTCTTAAAAAAGAACAACTTTAAATCACTATGAAACTCAATATATATCTTTGTTTATTTCCTAAATCGACTTATAAATATTGTACTTGCTCATATAAGAAGACTTGGCAATATTGATGTTATATAATCGTTGTGGATCTTGAAAACAAATCACTACAAATCATTTCTGTAAACAGTAATTTGAAACTCCTAACCCGATCTTGGTAACAAAAGAAGTTAATGTGAAGTAAACACAGTCATGTAAATTTTTAATCCAAATTGACATACTAGAAATATATAACTTTAAACAAATTCCTAGTTTCAATATGGCGTTTTGTTGTTGACTCCGACTTATATAACTGATAGCCTAATACTCACATGTATGGAAGTCAGTAGTTAGCAAATGACAAAATGAGATGTCACCAAGCCTATAGTATAAGTTAAATTCAAACAACTATTTGCAAAGATAAGATGGCCAAATATTATTCCACAAAACTGTCTCGAAGTACAAGATTCATAAAAAATAAATACCAAACCAGGATAAATCAAGACAATCAAATACACGAATAACCAGCAATTAATACAACAACTATATCAACTCTACAAGCGATGTTCTTATATAAGAGTTATATTACTGATATTACTGATATAGACTTTTATACGGATTATACCTTTCTTTTACTGGAGATTCAGTTCTAGCTACCGGAGAAGCCGTGTCATCGCGACCTTTCTCACTAAGCATAGAACCTCTTCTGGAGTCGCCACCTGCAGAGGACCCAGAGCGTGTTTCCTTGTTGGTTTTGGCAACGGTAATTGTAACCTCGTCCGGTATGTTGGGTAGAGATGGGTATATATGAATAGTCTTGTAAAATGTATCACCATCCCTAATGTCACCGAGAGACTGCCGGTAACCGGGAGGAATCATTAATGTTCCATCTTTCAGTGATACTCGTTTACCTCCCACGGGCTGCTTTTTCCCGGCAGCCGGAATCATGGATCCTCTTCTACTCATTATTAATACGTCCGGGAAACATCGGATCCAATACACTTAGGGCAAAATATCCATTTTCAATACTGTCTACTAATATTGGCTAACGGTTAATTGTGTGGAAGAAATCAACATTTCACTTCATTCACATATTCTTTTCACATTCAACAGGGGTCAATGTTAATGAAATTGATACAATGCTTAAATAATATCTCTTGAATAATACATTTGTTCCAAAGGTTAAACGTTATAAACACACAGAACAAACATTCACTTTTAGAAAAATATCCAACTTGCAGCTAGGCGTATCAGAATCCCATTATAACTGGTATATTTAATACATGCTTTAGTTACAATACAGTTGCAAAGGTAACTCTATAATAAAAATAACCGATACCCGTAATGATCCGTGTATGATCGCGCAATTAAACATTGTAATCGAGTGTTAAATTCACAAAATTGGATTTGTCACGAACGCTGACTGAACTGAAACAAGTTTTCTGTAGAATGAAGTGAAAGTTAGGTAGTCTTCACAACGTTACTATGTTATATAGTGTCGTATGTGCTTTAACATCCCAGACCTTAATCCTACAGTCTAAATAATAGGAAAAATCATTAATATGGATATACAATGAATAGAGGTTTATGCCGTTACTGTTATTTCTACAACCACACACGGATATGTATGAACATCTATACAAGTAATATTTCATCCACTTCTTCAAGTCTAGTGATTTAAAAATCCAGAAGAACCTCGCGATCCTGACAATGCCGGCAAAACTCAATCAACCCGCAAGCCACCCGTTATGTACTTACTAAAACCCTCTTGTTTAACTTTCTAGTTTATTCAACACTAACCTCGTTAAAACTTCACAGCACTTCGAAATGGTACATGTATGAGGCTATTTATTTACGAATATACTGTTCATACAGACCCTACATTGTAGGGTGTATATTGACACGAGTGTCATAATACAAATTAAATTTCAAAACTTTCTATGTGGACTAAATCAATAACATCTGTTGACACACTTTCACCTCATTATAAACTTTACATATATTTCACAGAGTAAAACACCGTATAAATTCTAGTAAACGCATCCTGTTTGACTCACAGCCATTGTTGACAGCGATACATAGGTTTTTATGCGTCAAAAATTATTTACTAGGACTAAACATATTTCGGAGGTGGAATTGTTAACATCATTACAAAATTTTATTATTCAGTCCATGTTTTAGAGAATGCCGTGTAATGTATACCAAATTATGAGTAACTTTTATACACACGAAAGACTATAAAAAGACAGGCATAGTACCATATTATTTAATTGAAATGTAGAACCAAAGCAGTTAGATTAATACTTTGGTATCTGTGATTCCTATAGACTTATTAGTCAATGCACAAATAATAATAATGATAAAAAAGTTTAATTTGTTTGGAAATTAAATGAAACTTGCTATTCAAACTTTTAAAAACTGAGATGTAACAGTCAAAATAATAAAAGAATGTCGATATCAATATGGTAATCGTATACAGTGATACTTGTATATAACAACCTCTTTAGGAACGCAAGAAAACCAGTCTTTATAGGAAGTTGGTCTTTATATAGAGATTGATTTGTACACATTGTGTACTATTGGGGAGCAAACAAAACTGTCTTTGTGACCAGGTGGTCTTTATACACAGGTGGTCACTAAAACAGATTTTACTGTATCCGTTGGACAAATGGCTTCTCTTCCGAGTAAAAGGTCCATGTAACGCATACCATAATTTGAACATTGATAGCTAATAACGTTTACGATTTGATAGGGTGGTTTAGGTAGATATAGGTAAATACCAGGTGTATTCACATATAATAACAGCATACAATCAAGTTCATACTATCTGATCATTACTTTGCTATATGCTATTAACCTGAAATTCCTAGATTGATATCCGTAAAGTGTCATTTACTTACTATTTTATTATTTTTGTATAGTATTCCTATTCCTATTTGCAATGAGATTTAAAGAATAAATCCTATTTACATAAATAGATGCATTTATCCATACATACATATAAACAATTTGATCATATTTCTGTTAAGAACATGAGTAAACAAATTTTGGGACAGATTTTTTCGGAAATAATTTTATTATGATTATTGGTGCCATATCTATTAACTAGATGGTTGTCGATTAACAGAATCAGCTACACGATATATATATATATATATATATATATATATATATATATAATATATATATATATATATATATATATATATATATATATATATATATATATATTTATATATATATATATATATGTGTGTATATATATATATATATGCGCGCTCGCGCGCGTGTGTGTGTGTGTGTGTGTGTGTGTGTGTGTGTGTGTGTGTGTGTGTGTGTGTGTGTGTGTGAAAGCAATAGATGTTATTCTAAATGATTCGTAGACCGAGTTCAAACAATCCATTTGTCGATTTGATATTCGTCAGAATTTGGTTTTTCAATTCTATGTCGCAAATATCAACATGTATTTAACATTGAAAATATTTTTGTACCTTCATAATTGATTCTGATGGTTGTATATGGCCATATCGTATTGTACATACAGGTGTATACATAGTTTCACAAACTTGTGTTACCAGGTGTTATACAGTTCTAAACATATTAACATATGAATACTAATGAATCTGGTTCTCTTAACATGTGTTGGCAGAAAAATCACACTTATCAGAAACAATTAACTGAAATCCATTGGAAAAACACTGCAACATACAGAAAAAGATATAGCGTTAACTTGCAGGTAAAACACGCGGTGAAACAAACTTCAAACGTGTAAGTCAGGGGGTCCACATTATGCTTTTACCAATCAATACATTCACGTGCGATTTCCTGTTACGGGTTCCATCGCAGATCGTTTCTACAAACAAGACAAATTTCCCTTTTGTACTTTCAAATTCAAACAGATTTACAGAAAATCCGAATAATCGCATTACCAATTGCGACAACTAAATTTAATTTACTCGCAGCAACGATGTGTTGTGTGTAAAAATTGTTACTATCGGTGTGACTTGGATAATGTCTCTTATTCTATTTATGTTTCGTCTCTTGGGAATCAACAAGACGCAAGCTCTTTAAATCATCAACGTAAAAATAAAATAATGGCATTGATTCGATGATAAAGAATCTAGTTAGTGGTATCTACCTGTACTACAGGTAAACGCGTCAACAGGTATCTTTCAATTGACAACTTGCAAAATCTAACTTTGTATCGCGTCAGAACATCAGTTTATCAAATGAAGAATAAGTCAATAGGAATGAAATTAACCATTGTTTACATCAGGTTATAAATTGGAAAATATTTTTACTGTTGTACAATAAAAGTATAGTCGTTACATATTGATTTTATTGCGTGCTGGGATATTCATTTAGAGATCATCATGTTCCAGGGTTGACCATATAAAAACAATGAATATTTTACCAATTGATGACATGGAACTAGAACCCGTAACTGCAACCAATAACAAACGGGATGATAGCAAGTCAATCAGAACAATATGAGAATGAGCTGGAATAATTGTTAATACTTTTTATACAAGTTAATAATATATAGGTCAGACACAAGAATTCTTAAACATCATACTTTACTGCGACCACACAACTTTAAAAATTAAGATTTGAATGGTTTTTGTAAAAAATATACAAATGTCAGAGTCATTAACGTTTTCACTCTTTGTGTAAAGCACATGTATGATGTGGCACAGGTACCAAAACAACATCTTATATCTAGGGCTGATATATTTTAATTTAGTAAAATTACACACCCACAAGACCCATATTGTTTTGGTCATTTTTATAGTCCAAAACTTTAATATCCAAATTAACTTTTTAAAACAATACAAATGGTCATAAGATAAAAAGGATTAATTATAGTTTTCACACAGGTTTAACTTCAGTATTTTATATGTATGTCAATGTCCAAAAAGTGTTTACAATTGAACGAAATATCAATTAATTAAACGCGGTAGGAAACCGGACATGTGCATCTTGACGTCGGTTTTGTGTTTGAAATTTACCATATCGGAGCATTTGTGTGTGATCAATACATGTGCTATATTTGTAATGTTATTCGGTTTTGATAAGAAAGATTTCACCTCAAAAATTAAATATAGAGTATAATGTAAATTCCTTTTATTACTTTAGATTTCAAAGATGATTGAAACTAAAACTTAGTGTATGATTCTCATAAGCATATTTTGGATTTTACCTGGATGACGGTCGACTCGACGTTGGACGATGTATTGATCCGCCACCAACAGAAGAAGCTTGGGACGACGAACGGTCAGAACTCGAGTCATCAGGATGAAATTTTACACTGCGCATACTGCTTGAACTTTTTGTACCACTTCTATGAAAACTACCCTGTCTTCTGTTCCCAGCGGACATTTTACAAAAATTCCTTATAGCTGAATCCTAATCAATGATTTTAGGTAAAACAAAAAAATCTATTTCCGATAATTTCCAATTATACAGAATTCATAAAAAAACTAATTTGTTGGAACTACACCTATTTCCATTCCTATTCTGGAGTAAAATAAGGGACGTTGCATTTTTGAATTTCACTTTTATCGCAGATACCATGTCCTTGTCTTTTTGCTGTGACAGTATACAATTTTACCACCACTTTTACTTTACATGTTGATGGCTATGCTCTGTAATGATGGCAACAACATTCCTATGGCTACCTCTGTATATCGGTTTCATGTCCATGTCACACTTCCATTATTCAACTGGATTAAGAGGGCAGAGCACGTCCATCAAAGCCTTAACTATCGTTTAAAGGTTTTGAGAACGTAAATTCCACATATAATATACCTAAGCTTGCTAATTTATATAATTTTTCATCGTTGCTTTTCGTTTACTTTCATTCTAATCTGATATAAGCTAACATATACACGCATTACACTTTACCCCGACACACCGTGAAAAGGAATATTTAAATTTGGAAAAGATTCATTTGGCTGTTGTCACATAAATTTGTGTAAATCAAATGAATCTAACGGTATATGCCTATATGTTATTAAATAAACACTGCGCCGAGTTTTCAGAGAAATCCACGATGGATTGTCACCGTAATTTAGATACTGTAAATTCCTAAACATAGTCAAAGTATCTTGGGTTTAATATTTATGAATTTATTACACCCCCTATTTTAATCTCTGATGTTAGCAATTTACGGCACTAACTGTTTGAAAATGACAAATGCGTTATCATTTAATGACGGAACATAATCCACTCCAAACCTTACGCTAATAAACGAAATCATATTTCGATCAATCAAGATCATTCTATTTACAAATGTTTCTGCCTTTATTTTGTTATATTGAGATAATATAAATTTTATCATCGTCACGGTTATCATCTGAGCCATTGTCAACATGAAACGGTAATATATGCTACCTAATACACTATCGTGTACCAACGGAAACATTTACCTATTATTTATCTTCAGTTCTCAGTTAGATCTTAGTTTACATTTATAGTTTATTTAGAAAAAAGATATATGGCACGGTTATGTGTGCTATATTAGTGTTTACGCTACAATTTACATAGAGATGAGGCCAATTCTACATGTTGCAGAGAAAACATTTTGCATGGCACCATGTCATTACGGAAGGCCCGTGGTCGCCACCAGGATATATTGTAATCGGCTCCCCTCCATCACCAATAAAACCTATCCGCCAACTTATAACTGACGAATTGTTGAGTGTGGCGTTAAACACTAATTGAAACCAAAGCCTCGTGGCATCCGCTTGCTTTAGGAGATCCATTCAAAGAGCACAATACGTTTCATCGTTCATACGAATGTTTTCATCAATCCAAACGACTCAAAACTACTAATGAACATAAATATTATCATTATAATTTAAGGAACTGATAATTAAAAATAAAGGGAAAGGTTTCATATTACAAATGTAAATAACTGCAGGTAATTACTAAATTACCCATTTTATATT
Organism: Atrina japonica; assembly: GCA_030159075.1. Lineage (NCBI taxonomy): Eukaryota > Metazoa > Mollusca > Bivalvia > Pterioida > Pinnidae > Atrina > Atrina japonica. Next base: position 1,638,109 of record BROG01000048.1, on the reverse strand, counting down.
GTATTTTGAAATATACAAGACAAAACAACATTTGCATTCAAAATTTTCTAAATTATGATAAGTGGAATTGTATTCATTAAGTTCATTTCCAATTCAGAATAGCGTAAAATACTGGCTATCCCATTACAAACGTTTTCCGATATTGTATGTCATCGTTTTATAACTATGTGGCATTGAATTGCCATAACTGATTCAGTTTATCCAAAAAATATGTCATGTTGAAGTTTGTGTATTTTTGTGTAATACAACAAGATTCGAACTTCACCATTATTAACTCCATATTTACAGTCATAATGTCAATAGTGGAGTTTTATAAACAATGTACATGTATATTTGTTAAGCTATGAACTTTGACAGTCTTGTATAATGTATCTGTTAAGAGAGATTACCTGTAGGCCTATATTTGTTACGCTATGGGTTTTGACAGTCTAGTATAATGTGTCTGTGAAGAGATAGTTCATCATAAGTATTTCAGTCAGAGAGGGAGAAGATAAAATAATGATAATTAAAGCTAATTATTGATTTTAAGGTAATTCGGCAATCAAAAACAAGTTCTAAGTATATTCCAACTGAGATAACCTTTATATAAGAACAATATAACCTTTTTTCTTTTATAAAAATTAGGAAACAGAGTACATTTCAAAATTTCAAATGCTTTTATAAATTCTAAAACATTATTCCAGATATTGCCTATTTGCATACGTGTTTAGAATGATGAAATAATAAATAATAAATAGATCTAAAAAAAAAAAAAACTTTGACTGTCTATTTACTTACTACCTCGGTAAGGTTACTACTGTTGTGGAAGTTTTGAAATATATTTCATCTACACGAGTTTTGTTCCAGCTGAGAATACCTGCTATTAATTGACAGGTTAATTATCATAATAATAATATCACAAGACTGGTACTATGATAATCCTTCGAAGGACAAAGTTGCATGACTGTCGGCAACAATCTTAACATAAATTACACAGGTAATAGTAGGATAATTATTGCCTAGTCTCTGGTTTCAGTAATTAAAGAAATTTAAACATTTTCATGATATAGTTAACAGAGTAATAGTAGCAATATGGCATTTTTGTGAACCTAACTTCCAAACATTAGAGTAATGTCAGCTCACAAATTAGAATTCCTTTTACTATGTCAATATTTGTTCTACAGAAAAATATTCCATGAACCTTGACCTATTGATTTGAGACGCAAGACATGTTATTACGAATATGATTGTTTTCATTATGTAGACTTGTTTTTATAAGGTAAAATCAATAAATTAGTTAAAAGTAAAACCTTCTCAAATGTTCAATTCTGTGCATATGGTCCAAGTTTATATATATAATCATTTACCCATCTAGCATTTTCCCGGTCCTCCTATCTCTTTTACAATATGCTTATTTCACGAATCAAATTAACTATATGTATGTGTTCTATTACCTAGCAATCAGCTGAACTTTTCATTATATATATATATATATATATATATATATATATATATATATATATATATATATATATATATATATATATATATATATACTGATATATGGAAACTGCATAATTGTAAGTTATTCTCAATCTTTCTAAGGTAATTGACCATGTCGACATATACATTTTAATTCCAAGTGTAAATATATTGTTCTCACAATATTTGCGATGAAAAACATACTGTTTTCACAAACGAAATGTAATCAATCATCTGATTTGACGTTTACTTGTTAATCTCAATCCTGCATAAATTTGAATAGAGGTGTATGCTGGGGATTTCGAGACTAATAATATTTATATAAAACTGTTAACGGTCAGTCATGTAATGGTCAATCACGTGACTGTCCATGCAATCGATCAAACTTGATTAAGTACTTAGCTACTGTCAACATATTTACTTCATCACAAACAACAAATGCCATTTCAATGATAGTCGAAGCCTCCACAAAATTTACAACGCACAGTATTTTGAATACCTTAACCAAGCAGTTCAAAAAGGAGGTTTACTAAATCAGTGATTAGCAACCTTTTCCACACTCTGATAATCTCCTTAAAAGAAGAGTTCAAAAGTCCGATATTTTACATATAATTGTGTTTCGTAGTACTATATATGTACAACGTTTGAGCTAAAACAGTGGCGAGCCGGCCTGGCTCAGTCGGTAGCGCGCTCGACTCTGGATCGTGAGGTCGTGAGTTCGAGTCTCGCCGGCGACAGGTTGGTTTCCTGTCTTTCGGATGAGACAGTAAAAACTGGAGGTCCCGTGTCACAGTAGGTGTCGGCACGTTAAAGAACCCTCACTGCTCAATGGCCGTAAGTGCCGAGCATAGGCCAAAATTTGAAGCCCTTCACCGGCATTTGGTGACGTCTCCATATGAGTGAAATATTCTTGAGTGGGACGTTAAACAACAATAAACAAACAAAATAAAACAGTGGCTACATTTCAACATAAACCTTATTGTGTAAAATACTGTTTAGGGAAATTACTTTTACGTTTGCATTTTTAAATAAAGTTACAAATCGCAAAGTGTAAAGTTAGGTTCAAATCACAATTTAGAAATATCATCGTACATACATGAAAAAACTATAAAAATGTAAAGATAGGATCAGGTGTCATGGAGTAGTGAGCATCCCATGTCGATGTGTCGTGTCGTCCGTGAGTCCACAGTCACATCCAAGCCAAAACAACAGTTGAAGTAACTCCTCGTCATAATCGGTAAAGACGATTCATCAACAACTTTCGAACAGATAACACAATATTTAATTTAGTGAAGCATGGTAATTGCAAAAATATCGACAGTAAAGTGTATGCAGTGTTGATTTCAAGGTAATTATTTCGACAGTAAAGTGTATGCAGTGTTGATTTCAAGGTAATTATTTCGACAGTAAAGTGTATGCAGTGTTGACTTCAAGGTCATTATATCGACATTAAAGTGTATGCAGTGTTGACTTCAAGGTCATTATATCGACATTAAAGTGTATGCAGTATTGACTTCAAGGCCATTATATCGAAAGTAAAGTGTACTCAATGTTGACTTCAAGGTCATTATATCGACAGTAAAGTGTTGACTTTAAACGCGATTCCTAGATTCTTGTTACAACATCTCGTCACTAAGCAGTAAATAGTATACTTCATCTAAACAGTAAATGGTGTATTTCCCACCTCTTGGTTTCCAGAGGTCCGTGTTTGTCCATTTTTACCGGATTTGTATCTATGTCCTGGACATTCTATTGATTTATACTTTGGTATCTGAGATTTTTATATCTAAGCAGTAAATGGTGTATTTTATTTAAGCAGTAAATGGTTCTTTCATCTAAGCAGTAAATGGTGTATTTTATCTAAGCGATAAATGGCATATTTTATCTATGCAGTATATGGCGTATTTTATCTTTGTTTTGCATTAGATGGAAAGTAAGAGTCACTATTAGAAAAAGATTTTATGTATGATAGTGCTAGATATGATGTTCTCCTAAACACCATTAACCAGGTATCGCTGACGTTACATTGAATGGTAATGCGAAATACTTCTTTGTATCATAGACGTTAGAAAGTTGATCTTCTATAATTATACCAGTTATGGTTCAGAATGCATATAAAGCCTTCATTATTTCAGTTGTAATGACATCACGAACTTAATGTTTAATCAATAAAATATATTTTATGTTTAGATTCAAGTAAAATGATGATGATGATGATGATGATGATAATTATATTTATTATTTCACTATTTACAATTACAACATGTAAAACAGTAATATCAGCGATATATAAAACGATATGTAGGCTTTATATATCGCTGGTTATATTTAATATATATTATATATTAATTCACAATAACAAATTGTTAATCGTGCCTTTTGATAACATCTACTGACCCTAGAATTAGTGGAATATGTGATAACAATTTGAAGACCTTGTTGGGTGTAACTAAAAGTAAAGGTCAAGGTCACGATAGGATTTGGTATTGTTGAGAATTATGTATTGTAATACATTCTTTGTTGGACCGATTCTTTTTGCAAACTTCCCATATAAGTACATGCAAATGTATGTAGTTTAAAAAGTTAATCATCGCTATGGGATGTTGGCAAAATAATTATTTTTATACTTTTCAACTTGGCCTCGCTTACTCTTTTTCTTGTCTTTAATAATAACCAGAGTACTTTAGGGACAAAAACGCCCCGACTTGTGAACGTCCACGTAGGTACGCAAAGATTCTGGAAATCAGTTATTTATTCAGATTACTTTCGGGACAGAGAAATGTTTGTAAAATTGGAAATTCAAAATCAGATAAAATTTAAAAAAAATAAATAACAGTTCAAAATTTTTATTTAGACGAAAAAAAATAAAGTTATAGACCACGCAAGTTAAACATGCCTACATAAATATACAAGATAAGACAACATGAATTGATAAATTAAGCTTAAACTACACATATATGAATGTATTTGCTACATAACAATACGCGCATCCCTTCTGTATTAGAATAAGCTATTTCTTAATTTGGGATTTGAAATTTGTCGAAAAGAAATAAGTTTATAAGTTTTAAGTTGGCAAATCTATAGTTTTAGGCCTACAGAGTTTAACCATTGTTAGAAATAAGTACATAATGGCATCAGATCGACTGTTTAACGACCTTGGTCAGGGCCTGTGTACCAAAAATATTCTGTGTACTCTGTACAAAGGGAGATAAGCGTTGTCTGCTGTTTTAAATGTCGCATAAGATGATGATTGGGTGAAAACTTCTCAAGCGGTTGTATAAATGATACTGCAGTTAGTTAAACATACAAATAACCGACAGGGCTTAATAAATGTCATTGGATGAGCCCGCACTACTACTGTAAAAGTAATTGAAGGGAAAGGGGGTCCGTTATTGAAGTTTCTAACAATGTCGAATTCCCTACCTTTGACATATTGATGTAATCTGGAGAAATTATTACCAAAGCGAGATACAGGTTTGGCGCGACCATGAGTCTAAACGCGATTGTGTCTAGACGTGAAGTAGACTAATGTTCCATACCAAGCAAGTTTTCAGTTATGGTAGAAACGGATTCAACAACTCGTGTTAGTTGATTATTTTCATCGAACTCTCTTTAGTTAATTTTCAAAATTTGAAAAGACACTCGGTAAATCTCATGCCTTTCAAATTTTGAAAATTAACTAACTCGAGTTAAATAAACATGATACTCAACTAAATTATCATTTTCATCGAACTCTCTTTAGTTAATTTTCAAAATTTGAAAAGACACTCGGTAAATCTCATGCCTTTCAAATTTTGACAATTAACTAACTCGAGTTAAATAAACATTATACTCAACTAAACTAATACTCTCTATATATCTAACTGAGCATGAATAGTAGAAATAGAAGGGTCGTCGTATAGAAGTTTTTTAGATATCGGATGAAAAATCAGAGTATGATTTCTAAAATATTGTCAACAAATCTGTAAGTTGGTTTGATGATATTTTTCTTACTGCTTAAAAAGTAATTTATGTGTGAAAAATTAACTACTAGCATACACAGTGCTGTTTTCGTTCAATAGAACCACAATGCATGAAAAGACATATAAAGGGGAATAACTCGAGTAATATTTTTTTCTCATTTTGACAACAAACGCAACACATTATTGTTCTAATGTTGACAAACCTTCGAGTTCTTGAAGTATGGAATCCCTCTGATAACTTGGAGCCAGCACGTGACTGTGGACTATCTATCCGATATTGTTGTAAAGTAACGGTGCTTTTCTTTCTACCCAGGCCACCAGGTGTGGTCGCCTTCATTTTTTATAAAGCTACACAAAAATTAATTTGTCTGTTCAGCACGCCCGAGTTTATCCCTCATAAAATGATATGAATAGATCCGTATTCCTAAATAACTATAAAACGTGGCGCATGGAACATTCAGCTTTGATATCACTCTCTGAACCGGCTTAGAGCAAACCGTCTCTCATTTGAAAGAAAAAAGTATTCAAGTAACTTTATTGAATAAAATGTTTTGACAAAACGCTTTATCAAACGTATGGTGAGACCACATTAAGAGGATTAAATCTACTTTTAATATCCCAGATCTCTATCCTTTAATATATAGCCGAACAAATAAAACCATAAGAATTTAATCAAAACTGGAAACCAGTAATCGCGATGTATATTATATTAATCTTATGTCGAGCTAGTACTTTAATTCTTCAACATCTTGGCAATTAACGTTGCCACGCTCCTTCCAGTTCAAAACTTTTAATTTTAAAACATAATTTGCGCCAAAAAATAAGATCTGAAAGTCAGACTTTTTACTTGTTTGATTATTTCTTCTTCTCTGTACTGCGATATTGATGTTAGATTCTATCTGTAAGGGAACTTGTTAGTGTTTTTATTCGTGATCTGTAGTTCTGCAGGTGGTTACTCTCTCTCTCTCTCTCCTCTCTCTCTCTCTCTCTCTCTCTCTCTCTCTCTCTCTCTCTCTCTCTCTCTCTCTCTCTCTCTCTCTATATATATATATATATATATATATATATATATATATATATATATATCCTATCATATCTTATCTCCGTATTATATATCAACTGAAATGAATTCCGATTTTGTTTCTGACAGGAGAAATACAAAACCTAATACAAGTTAAATACTCTTTTCTTAGCTTTCCAACTTTTTTCTTGGTATTCCCGTTTTTCTACTATATTCAACTGTTCTCTTGGTTATTCTCACTTTTTCTTGACCTTTGAAACATTTTTTCAATCTTTTATCATATTGTTATTTCATACTACATTGTTGTACGTTATTGTACGTTATTCTTTTATAACACTGATTATATTACTTTTCCATACTTTAAATAGGGAATAAAGTAGTGGTGATTGTAGGTTGCAGTAGTAGTCCTCTGCTATAGCCTCTTTAGATATACAGATCTATACTACCCCCATAACCCAAAATACGTTATTATAATGGACTGTCTATTTCTGAAATATTATTTTTCTCTAATATTTGAATACGTGTATACATGTAGTTGTGGGAAAGAACGTTATTAAATTGTATAACTTGTGTTCAATTCCCGTAAGATAATTATAAAGGGATATATGTTGAAACTACACGTTATATGTTAACCAACAGACATTTAGATAATAACAAAAAGCCTACCTTGAATTTTGGGATCGTGTTCTTTCGTCAATCGGCGCAAGATTTTTCTTTTTACTCATATTCACAAAATTATTTCAACCTCAATAAACAATTAATATATCCAGTGAATGGCAAATTCAGACATTTTTTTCACTACAACTTTTCACACTAAGGTTATAGGTGACAACATGTTTAAAACACAATAATCACAAGTTTGTTGTGCGAGGATTAATTGCTGGGTTGTAAACATACCACACTGGAAGATTAACTGAAGATTACTGAATGTTCATGCCATAATTCGCTAAGTATCTTACTGTTACACGGAAAATAATTAAATGCAAAACAATTGAATTATTCAAAAGAAAAAAAAATAATTCCTATACAATGAATTCTTTCCTTTTACCTTTTGTACAGGAATTGGTTTCTTAGCTTGAATACATGTGACGTTAAAGTCTATATCTTACATGTATTCTATATGTGTTACTACTGGTTTTCAGGTCAAGACTCTTTTGTACTTTCATTTTCAAGTACACTAATTACAAGCTTGTAAAAACCTTTAGAAGAAATACAGGAGCTCGCATTTAGAGTTCTGAACGGACGGAAGGTATTTATAGACGGTTAATAATTTCCGAGTCTGACTAAGCTATCCTGCTGGATAAATTCGATCCATTTGGATCAACACCGATTCGTTCAAGTTGACTTTCTTCACATGAATCAATGATAGAAAAGGGTAGATACCAAAATATCTCGAAAGAAAAAAGAATTTGTGAAAAGTGTTCACGTCAATTTTGAAGATGAATTTCATTTAATTGTTATATGCCCATGTTATATTAAGGTTTAAGAGTTAAATACAAAATGGAACAAATAGTATTATGATAGACCTTCTAGGCTTAAAGTACTTAAGTTATTATGTATCAGAATCATGCCTTTGTATAGAGAAAAAATATTGATTTATTTACATGTTTTTCCTCCATCTTCACGTTTCGGGTTTACTATTGATCTCTCTAAATTATATACCTTATCAATTTATATCTCTGTCTATGTATATGTATCACACACAAATACACACACACGCACGCACACACACACACACACACACACACACACACACACACACACACATACACACACACTTATAAATATACACAAATGTATGTTTCTTCTGATGAGGCAAATGAATGAATAAATAAATAAATTATACACCGTGGAAAGGTCGTCAATGTTCTTTAATTCTATTAAAATTAACAAAATGTAATTTAAGTTTTATATATAATTTAGACTACACACATATACAAAGGGGGCAAACAAGGCTGAACAGAATGACTGTTACTTTAGTTTTAACAGTATATATTTAGTTAGCTATTTAGTTATTGCTTTAAGTCACTTTGAACGATATTTCTGTTATATCGTAGTGGTTTAACAGTATAAATAAAAATATTACTACACGTATACACAAAGGGAGGTAATCAATGCTAACATACAGATAGCAAAATGACATCGTATACTGAATGATTATAGTATGGTGACCTCATATTAACTTGTCAACCTTTCAAGTGTGTTGACTATGTATCTGTAATTGCGAGATTTGGCAATAAAAGTTGTTATCCATCCTTATGTCTTTATGAACCCTTGGAAGTTTATAATTTACCCTTACAACAATTTCCAAAAATAAAACGTTAAAAATAAAGTAAATAAAAATTAAGTGGTCCCACCCTTTTTAAAGTGTATACATTTTATTACTTTTTTATTGTACCTGAAGTCAGACAAACACAAAACCATTTTGCAGAGTAAGTTTGTGTTGGGTATGTAAATTAGGTAAGTTCGTTTTGTATGTATGATAATATTACTACAATCAATTCTCCCTAAACTAAAATTTTCTCGCGGTGATGCTTCACTAACCAAATGTTCATAATACAAAATTTTATTTCCAAAAACCCAAGATAAAGGTTTTGCCAAAAGGTAAATTGACCAAAAGCAATTAAGTATCCAACACTAAAGTAGTCACATGTATTTAAAACTTGTTATGAAAAAACATACGTCACTGCATATATTTCTAAATTTTTTAAGGTATTCAGCAAAATCTTTTCTGCAACTTTCTGAAATTTGGAAGCCTGAAGAGACATTTTTTAGAGTCCAGACGCATGACTAGGCCTGTTTCACTGGCACTGGGAAACTCGGACGTTTCCAGTTTCCAGACACATATTCCAGGTCTGCCCGTGGTCTAGGGTGTGATCCGCAGTAAATAATGGTGGTCGATTTTACAATCACAGTGAGTTAACCATTTAAATTCTAGACATCAAATTGGGACTCCTTTTATCCCAAATCCAATAATTGACAGTCTAATTATGTATAGACAATAAATTGAGTTTCAGCGAATACACTGACCCTTGCAAGAGCAATATTTGAGGTCAACTAATGTTTATGGAATTTAAGATAAACTGGACATTTTTGGTACATGTGTGGCTTACGTTGTTATTTACCAATTCATAATTTGTAATATAATATTGTCCTCAACTCCTTTGTAATTTATTATAAATTAAGAATTATTAAAAGACACATTAAGAATGAATGATGAAAGGTATTACTCATCATTTAGTTTGGTACATACTCAATTTTAGTACTATGCTCAAAGAAGTTTTTATTTATATATCAGCATCAGAGACAAATATATGGTACGTTTGGGGTAGCGATCGACACAACACTTGACAACAAAACAAATTATATACAAAGAGAAAACAGAGAATGGTCAGATGAAGCAACCTAAAGGAAAATTCAGACGATAACATAGTAACTGCTGACGATAAAAACCTTAGGCAGACGAACGCGAGATAATCACATATAGAAACATGTTGAATGATCTGTAGACCATGTTATCTGTAAAATAAGATCAATCATATGTTACGATGTATAAATAATAACGTTACTGAAGTCATGTATATTATCTGTCAAATCTACACACATTCCAACTATGATACAAGACCAGTATTATGACAATGTGGTATAGAGTTCACAAAGGTGCACGTTGAAGTGTCATTGTAACAAGCAGTTTAAATAATGTATATTTCTTTTTGTGACCAAATGGCACAGAATGATAAAATCTGTAAAATAAATCGCAACAAAAGATAGCGCATGATACAGTTTTGACATATACTTTTATCGAGAGCAAATTTCCAATACCTGGGTGATCGAAGATCAGAGTACGCATATGCACAGTATATTTACGAGTTCATTGTGTCGTTCAAATCTAAGACAATATTTCAACAAAAACTGATACTTGTCAAAGATACCAGTGTCATTTTCGTACCAGTCATAATCATGTAATCAATTTTTGTCCAATTATTTCGTCACAGCAAAACATTGTTATCAAGTGCAACCTTGATAACACTTGTTTGAAATATATTGATGTAATTTGTTCTTATTAAACCTTGCAGATACTCAGTGTTGTAATTCTATCTCGAATATTTATTGTAATGCATTTCTCTACAATGTAAATTTGGATGAAAAATGTATATCTTTAAACCAAATATTCCAAAGCTCTGTAGAAGTAATTGCTATATAAGATGAGAAATTATTTAATTTTCATTATATCCCATTTAACATCCAAGATGAGAAGATAAAGTAATTGCTGTCTATTTAGGGAGAATGTTAGCTGTTATATAACTCCGATGTATTGATTTTATATCACAGTTCTACTTTGTAGACCAAGTGATACGTCAACAAAACATATTAACTTTAGTACAAGACGTCAACCTGTAGCTATTTTTATAACTAAACACTTCAGAATTTTATTTTATTTTTAGTGCCTTTCATTTATCTAGTCAAATGGCCGACATCTACCTGAAGGTAATGTCATGAACTATAATACAACAAAAATTGATATAAATAATATTCAATTACTCGAGCAACATTTTATAGTTTGACTTAATAAACATTTCATGACCACGGTCTGTCAATCTGCGATCAATTCCGTATCATGTGAAATGTTTCAAATTTCATTATTATTGTTTTATATCATGCCGTGAATGAACAAGCCGATATTTTGACAGAAATAAGTTATTTTACGTCCCCTTGACGTAGAATTATCATCATAAATAAACAGTTCACCAGAAAGGTTCAAACATGTCTACATAGCGTCCATTAATTACGACTGAAATAAGACGTGTTTGTGTAACCCTATATATACCCCAGTGACAACTGACGCTACTGATGAGGATTAATTAAATCAAAGGTCAGTGTCAAAAAGTTAATATCTTTAGTCCCAATTCAAATGAATTTCTACATTTGCATACAATCATATAAAGCCTAGCATTCATTCACGTCGAAATCACGAAAAGTCGATTTTACAATTGTGGTCAGACATAGCAAACAAAACAATAAAATGTAAAGAGATCCTGGTTAACAGAATACAATAATAAGTAGAACTTTAAATTCAGTCAAATATCGACACTATAATTAACACGCAACTCCTATGCTTTCAAGAGATGATGAGGTGTTCATCATTCGTTTTCCTGTTGATTCAAGAATTTGACCTTTAAGTCGGAGGTCATACAAAAAGGCCATATATAGAAGTAAAATACATATGTTCTTTCAATGACATTATGAAATAGTATTATCTTTACCTCCCATCGCTTCTATGGTTAAGATCCGTTAAGACCATCATGAAACCTACGATATTTCGTAGTATTTTGTATTTAGTGATCTACCCACATAAGCCATTAAGACATCATACATTGTTTACTACAATTTTGGTATTGTTAATAATATTTATATTGATGAAACGTCAGACTCATGTGTTCATACAAACAAAGTTTAATAATTACAGAATAACTAGGTGGTTGTTTTAATCTGACCGCCTCTTGACAATTGTAAGACTTATTGCAGTTTGCAAAGCAAATTCCTAGAAAGTGAGATCAGCAATATCATTTTATCGACGACTTTTTGCCATCATGAGGTTGACGATGCTGATAGCATACATTATCTATCTGAACGTGTATCAGCTAGTGTAACAAATGATAACCGCGCGCGGTAATTAACTGTCGTCTGATGTCGTACAACTATTCAATATCTAGGTCCTGTAATTGATAAAAAATTGTATCGAAACAATGCGTCTCATTATCAAACTTGAAGAGAAAACAAAATCGTTTTTATGGTGATGTAAAAGGGAAATTAATCATTTCCTGAGAATCAGTCTGCAAACCAGTCAAAGTCATCTTCAGTTCTTTACAATATGAAAAATCTCAGATACCAAAGTATAAATCTTTATGATGTCCAGGATATAGGTATAAATCTGATAAAAAATGGACAAACACGGACCTTTGTAAATCAAGAGTTGGGATCAGGTGCCACGGAAGAGTAAGCATCCCCTGTGGACCGGTCACACCCGCCGTAAGTCAACTGTCAAATCCAAAAGAAACACAGGTGGAACGAATCCTCGTCACAATTGGTACAAACGATGTAAAATGTGAAGATAAAATGTTGCATACGTATTATTTATATGTTTTTATATTTACCCAGACTAATAATATAAAAGTCACAGATACTGAAGTATTAATCTTTAGGATGTCCAGGAGACAATATTCAAATCTAATGAACAAAGAACAACACGGACTTCTGGAAATCCAGAGATGGGATCAGGTGTCATGGAGGAGTAAGCATTTCTTGTTATGCTTTATCAACATAAATGCCTTGATTTGGGACTAATGTTGATCAAGACTAACATAGACTGTATTGATCGAAGAACCTCGCTTATCTTCACAGAACCAGGTAGAAACATTTACAAAAAAGATTTAACCCTCTAACACATTATACCCGTGGTAAGTGAGTTCTTCCAAAGTCGATTGTACAAATCAATATGACATTGTAGTGGCGTAAAGTATAAGACAAATTCAGAAATATTTAATTCCTTGCATACAGTGATGCAGTCTGATGTAGCACAAGACTGGTTGCCCTCGGTGTACTATTAGTACAATATACTGATATTGTCTTACGTAGCATAACAATTGGTTGATCTCAGTCCTATTGGTAATCAAGGAACCTTGATATGACACCTGAACCAAGGTCACGGGACAGAAAAGGTGAGATTCCTAAAACAAAACCGTATGCATTTGATATATTTGTATCTGTAGCCTGAAGCTATGGTCAAAATTATGATAATTCACCTGCATTTAGTACGTTGTTGTTGATGTTGCTGTTGTTGTTTGAACAACAATGTGTATACGATACTATGTAAACATTCCGCATTCCATGCCCTTTTAATAAGTGATATTTATACATACGTCATCATAGTTACAACATAAATCCCTACTTCGATGCTGTTAAAACGATGTCCTAAAGTTACATTAAATTACTCGATAAATAATTTCAGTATTTGTATATGGATAATTAGCTGTAAGTTTATCATACCTATTGATTCTACCTGGCAGTTAATATATATATATATATATATATATACATGTACACGGTTGTATCATTCCCATTGTTTACGATTTAAAGTGTAGCATTCAGTACAAAAATTGTCAACTATTACTTTTGACCCTCGGTCGAAAATTGTGCATTAGAAGAGATGTGACACAATATGGATTTGATGTATTACTGATAAATTGTTAAAGTTCTGTAAAACAGCTGCGATTAATTAAATGTTATCATTGTAGTTGATTCTCTGGATTCGGTGGGGGGGTTATAGTGCAGAAGATGCAATCAATAGAAATCAATTATGTCAAAAACTTAAATGTTCTCCTCAGAAAGATAAGTTTATTCGTGATATTACGTTCAGTTTAAAAGGCTAAATTGGTTGACTTCTGAATTACAAAATAATGGTTATATTATTATAATCATGGTTTATAAGATGATGTTTGAAACTAATTCTCATAATAAAATATTGTTTTCTTTTCATGATTACTTTGCAAATTCTCCAACACTAAGACATTCAAAGTCTCGTTTATTAAGATTCATATAAATCACAAATTAATCATCTAATTAAATTCATAAAATTTAGTCTGTATTAGTATGACATATAATTGTTTATGATAAATTGTTAATACCAAAAAAATAATAATGTAACAACTATACAATTACCAAAACTATGTGATGGGACAGTTTTACATGTATGTCTAAATTTTGTCTAATCATACTTATATGTGATATAACAAAGCGAAATGATTCGACTATTTTCGTACTTACACAAATACGGTAAACTTTACGTTCGCTAAAATTGGCGACTAAATATTGCAATATGCTCTCGAGTACTTAGTAATTGATCACTTATTTTAAACTACGCGAAAACTTTTACCAGTATTTCCTGCGTCAAACTGAATCTGAATCACTTCACAGTACATGGAAATAGCAATGAAAGTCTATATTCTCGACTTGTATCTTTTGAAGATGAGGTAGTGAAAATGTCAGTGTTAAAGATGCATTAGCTATGTTTACCCAAAAACATTATTTCGATTTTTTTCCTACTTTTAGTACTTGTACTTGATGTACAATAACAAATAGATGCTATACACAGGCACAAAAATCTTATATTTCTATATTTTTTGTGAAAAAGAGGTCAGGAATTGCAATTGAAGAAGTGCCAAACCTGGGTTTCTCAGGCAATTTTCGCAAAATATATAGGGATTTAAGAATGTTTATGCCTGTGGATATCTCTTTTTGTTATTATATATCAATTTATGTTGTAAAAAGAAAGAAACATTTTTTAAAAAAAATACACAGCTAAAGCGCCTTTAAAGGGGGCACGTTTTTATAACGTTTTTCTAGAGAAGGAAATTCATGGTAGGCTGACGTCTAAGAAGGAACCATTGAATGTTAAAAGGTCACTTGTGAGATTTTTATCTTTACAATACACGGCTATCATATAAAGATGCAAACAGTAAAATGCAGACATTGGATATTGCAAGTAACTATTTCCAAACTTCACAAACCATCCGAAGATAACGACTTGACAAATCAAAGATTATAATGTCGATAATATAACAGCTTGGCAAAACATTATTTTCTTGCATAACAATTAAAGGACTTTTAGACATGTTTATCTTCTTTGGCAAATATATATATATATATATATATATATATATATATCAACCCAAGGCTTTTTATAGGGGTAAAGAAATTCACTCCGATTAAGTTTACTTTTGGAGAGGAGATTAAATACGGATCCGAGTTACTGTTTAAACACTATCAATATTCAAGATTCAATGTGCAACCTCAACGTTCAACTCTACAACACTGGTGATACCAGTATGTGTCTCCATTTCATTCTCTGTAATAGTCAATTTACCTAATTAAGATCATTCTTTCCTTGTTAAGTTTTGCAAATGCTAAAGTTTCAAATACTATTGAATTTATTGATACTATATATTCAAGGGAACTTAAAGGAATTTCGATATGGCTTAGCGTATATATAATCAAGTTTTGTTCAAACTAGCTTAACAAATTTGCTCATCAGCTCAAAATTGTTTCACACAAAGTATTACCTTGTGTATATAGATCTATTTGGAAATTTAATCGGGTTTAAGTATTGCACTTTGTCTTTTATTTTTTTCCTTTTAGAAAATAAATATATATATATGAATACATTATAAGCTGACGTTGATAGTATTAATTACTTTGTACCTACAAAAAGAATCTGAAACTTATTAGACTATCGCTGTAATGTATCATATATATATATATATATATACATATATATATATATATATATATATATATATATATATATATTCTTCGTGATCCACCGTCCAATGTAAATGCTCAATGTTGTAGTGATACTTGTGCTATATATATACTTATATACCCCCGGAAGACTCCAAATTTTTTAATTTAGACCTTTATGATGAATTTGTATCTGAGGTTACTACTTTTTCAAGTAAATATGATTGTGTTTGTTTAACCGGTGACTTCAATGGCCGAACAAAATCGATACCCGACTTCATTGAGGTTGATACTGATTTGTTAGAATTTTATGATTTTGATGATGATACTATATCATATTTGATAAGGTACAAAAACTCACAGAGTTGCAAATAAATACTACAAGAGTTAATCAGGATAAACATTTTGTAAATAGGCACGGTGAAAGGCTTATTGAATTGTGTAAAAATGTAAATTTGTTTATTGTTAATGGCAGGTTTGGAGAGGACGCAAAAGTTGGTAAATTTACTTGTAAAGATTGTTCAATGGTTGATTATACTATTGTGTCTGCCGAAGTTTTCAATTTTCTAAAAACCTTTGTGGTTGCTGAGTTTAACCCCAGTTTTGTCTGATGTACACTGTCCTATAATGTTTTCATTTAGCAAGCGAGACATAATAAGTAAAATACACTGTAATGTACAGTCTAATATTAAACCTCGATGGTGCGAGGATAAAAGTAATAGTTTTGAAAATAATATAAATATTGATGAAGTGAATGAATTATTACATTTCACTAGAAATTGTCAATCTTTTACAGAGACTGACTGCAATTTCATAAATACGAAACTTTGTAAAATTTTTCAAAATTGTTCTTTAAAAACATTTGGTGAACCACGTTTACCAAGAATACAAAAACAAAGGGAGATAAACCCTGGTTTGGGATTGACTGTAGACGGGCAAGATTCATTTTTAATAAAGCTCGTAAGAAATATAATAAAATAAAAAATGCTGAAAATAAATTTAACATGTTGTCAGCTGGAAAAGCTTATCGTAAAACAGTTAATAAATACTTCAATAAACACAGAAGAAGGTTTCAAAACAATCTGAGACAGATGCATTCTAAAAGACCGAAAGATTTTTGGAAATTGTTGAATAATTTAAATAAACAGAATACGACCACGGATATCGATTTAAACGTTTTTATACGAATATTTTGAAAATGTAAACAGTAATTTTCATGAAGATACTTGTGAGTTCAGTAATATTGACAACGATTTACTTGATCATTCTATAACTGAAAGTGAAATTCGGGATGCCGTGAAAGACCTGAAAAATAATAAAGCATCTGGTCCAGATGACATAAGTAATGAGTATATTAAGGCAACATTTGAAACTCTACTCCCTTTTTATCTAGATTTTTTCAATAAGATATTTGATACGGGCATTTTCCCTGAAACTTGGCTAAATGGTATTATAATCCCAGTGTTTAAAAAGAAAGGTGACCCAAGTCTGCCAGAAAATTACCGCCCTATAAACTATTCTTAGCTGTATGGGCAAACTATTTACATCAATATTTAAATATCCGTTTGACAAATTTTATTGAAAATAACAGTATTCTGTCTGAAATACAAGCAGGATTTAGGAAAAATTATTCTGTCAATGACCATATGTTTACTCTTTATTCTCTTATCAGCTACTTGAGATGCCGAAAGAAAAAATTATTCTGCACATTTATTGATTTTAGCAAGGCTTTCGATCAAGTATGGAGGTCCGGACTTTGGTTCAAGATCTTAGAATACGGAATATCCGGTAAATGTTTTAATGTTATATTTAATATGTATAAAAACATTAAGTCTTGTGTCAAGTATAATGGTCAGTGCTCTGAAAAATTTTTCTGCCTCTCCGGAGTGAGACAAGGTGAAAATTTATCTCCTCTTCTTTTTTCGTTGTTTTTGAATGATTTAGATACTTTTTTTACAGTCTCAAGGTTGTAATGGAGTGAATATTAATGCTACGGAATCGGCGGATCTTTTAAAATTACTTGTTTTATTATATGCTGATGACACTGTGATTTTTGCCGAAAACGCCTATGACATGCAAAGATCTCTGGCTGCTTTTGAGGGAATATTGTACAGAGTGGAAATTATCTGTTAATACTAATAAGACTAAGGTGGTTATTTTTGGGTCAAGAGGCCGGAGATTGCCAAAATTCAAAATTTTTGATAATGAAATAGAAATTGCAGATGGCTATAAGTATCTAGGATTATATTTCTCGAAAAACTGTACATTTTCTAAAACTAAAAAAATGATCAAAGAACAGGCCACTAAAGCTATGTATTTACTTAAATCACGAATTCGCAATCTAGATTTACCAATTGATGTTCAACTAAAACTTTTCGATCAAACAATTACACCAATATTGTTGTATGGCTCCGAGGTCTGGGGGTTTGAGGATTGCTCTATAATTGAAAGTGTTCATTTGAGTTTTTCTCCGCGATATTCTTAAGGTTAAAAGAAGTACCCCTTTATACATGATTTATGGTGAATTGGGCAGATTCCCCCTTATCTTATATATAAAAATTCGTGTTTTAAACTTTTGGGACAAAATTTTAAACGGAAAGAATACAAAACTTTCCTATGTGATGTATAATGTTCTACTAAATGACTACGTATCAGGTTTCCATAGACATAAATTATTGCAATTTGTAGAGAACATTCTAAACGAAACTGGATACGGCCATATATGGCAAACACAATATAACGAATATTTCAATAATTTAGGCCCAGTTATTTTAAAAAGACTTAAAGATCAATATTACCAAGTGTGGAGGGAGAATGTTTATCACTCTAGTAAAAGTTTATCATATAGAATCTTCAAAGACAACTTTAAGCTGGAACCTTACTTACTTATACTCAATAAGAACTATAGATCTTTATTCATTAGGTATCGAACAACAAATCACCGACTTCCTGTGGAAGTCGGAAGATGGGAAAATACTCCCAGAGAGGAACGTTTGTGTACCCTCTGTGATATACATGCTATTGGTGATGAGTATCATTATATTTTTGAGTGTGTTTATTTTCGTGAAGAACGTAAAAAGTATATACCTAACCACTACTGCGTGCGTCCTAATATTTTGAAATTTCAAAATCTGTTTTCTACTGATAATGACAAAATTCTACGAAACCTCTGTAATTTTCTAAAATGTATTTTTTCTGCTTTCTAGTCTCCTTGTTAACTATGTTTGTCATCCAGTGCTGTAATGTATATTGCTTGTCACTCATGTATCATTTGATCTGAGTCCAAATAAAATAAAGTTTAAAGTTAAAGTATATTACAGTGGATGGTTTCGGATATGAAGTCGGGTCAGACGCAACACCTTTAACACAGGTACGTGATTGTTCATTTATCACGCATTCGGATGTAATGAAACTTAAAACCGTTGTCATGGCAAAGGTAATGCAATATGTAGCAAAAGTAGTCTGATTGTACTGATGAAAGAGCTTAGGACATTTCTACACATAACGACTTCACTGATAATTGTGAAAATATCTTTTTTTTATCAATATTCCAATTCAGTTTTTATTTTGCAGAAATAATTTGCATTACTATTACACTATTTCAAGGAATTTATATTCAGTTTCATAATATTAACTTTAAAATTAAGCCTATGACTATATGATAAGATGACATAATTATGTAAAATTAAGACTTTTTCTATAAGATGACATATGTTAATTTAAGTCTATAGTTGTATGATGAGATGAAATATGTAAATTTAGCCTGTGGCTATATGATAAAACACACGTCAGTTTATGACTATGGCTATATAATGAGATAACACATGTCAATTTCAGCTTAGGCTATATGATAAGATGACACCTGTAAATTTGAGCCTATGACTATATGATAAGATGACGTATGTTAATTTAAGCTTATGACCATACGACAAAAAGTCTTACCTGAAGACCCCAGCCAATTTCAGGCCCTTGGTTGACCTGCCACTGGACCGCGCTGATGCGGCCTGATTTTCGCCCATTACATTCAATAGTACGATTATATAGATACTCAATAGATTGTTTTAATCCATCGCCAATATAAAACAGGTGTCTTAACGGTGTTTTACACTCCAGGTTTGTCCTACGTTCACGAATTCATTGTCTCTTTAACTACTACACTTGAATAAGATTTGTTCCCTTTAATAATGGCTTTAATAAACACTGTTATATCCCATACAGAATGAATTCATCTTAAACTTGGTACTAGAAAATAGTACTACACTAGAATTTGATTTATATGCCCTCCATATTTTCTCGGATATCTCGGAA
This sequence comes from Atrina japonica, assembly GCA_030159075.1. Classification (NCBI taxonomy): domain Eukaryota; kingdom Metazoa; phylum Mollusca; class Bivalvia; order Pterioida; family Pinnidae; genus Atrina; species Atrina japonica. The sequence goes on along the minus strand of BROG01000048.1, from coordinate 1,618,060 downwards.
TGTTGTGTTCAGTGCAATATCAGTCCAGTCATTCTCGACAGTTCATTTCCTATAGTTACACCTTTATTTTATTACCCGTCTTTTTGTATTGGTCGCGCTACAATATTTACATTCTTGTTTATTATCATACGCTAATTGCAATTTCTTCTTATTCCTCCGTGAAACACTCTAAAACAAGCACCTGCTTGCTAACAACAGTTATAACTGTCAAGTTCATTGGATTCGCGTTCCTGTATCAATTACGGCATCGCAACTTTGTGTTTTAAAATAAATTTATGTAAAAAGGTTTGACATACCACAGTGTAACAATAGAGTTTCAAAAATAAAAAAATGAAAAAGCATTGTACTAGCGTACCTGTAAACTTAAAGCGTTTGACAATCGTAGTTGATATAGAGGTTTATTACCTCTGTTCAGTGGTTGTAGACCTGATGCGTTGTTGATAGCACTATTCACACACTTCATGATAATTTTTCACCTGACGAAGACATATTTGTTACACTAAGAAATCTATTTTTCTTTTATTTTTCTGAAGACAATCAATGAGTATTCAATATAAACAATTTTATCGTAGATTGCATATAGACTGCACACCTTTTATCAGTAGTTCTTGTTGTAGTTTTTTCTCTAGATAACGTCTTCCATGTAATAATCACAAACTGTTTTAAGTAAATTTGCTTCACTTTATCTAGAACGTTAACTTACACTGAAACTACACTGACAATCAGAAAAAGCGAAAAAATACTAATTCTGCTAAAAACGGCTGTCAGAAAAACCTGTTATATCAAAAGTTAGTATGGCTGGAACAAAGTGATTCAAACATGATATCCCCAATCACAGATAATTCCATCAAGGAAAGTGTTTTCCATTTAAGTAGCATTCTGTTCCAACAAAAAGGTGGTTTTAAAAATAAAGATGAAGCAAGAAAGATGTAAAATAATTGATTTGACAGACATTAAAATGCCACCATTATATAATTTATCGTGTATTTGGCAGTTTTGTCTACAGAGTTTTGTCATAATCAAAGAGAGCATGTTACAGTCAAAAAGACATCCGCCATAATGATAACAAGGAAGACACGGCATTGTTTCAACCTGAACGAGAATTGTTGATTGACATTCGTTTCCGGCGACAGGTAACACGAGACAGAGATCACACATCAACGCTAATGATGTAACAGGCTTAAGGTGGGTATGTAACAGAGATGTATTGAATATTTTCTAAATTCTTCTTCCATAGCCATTATAACTATGATGTTGGATTAAATCGTTATTGCACAACCACTAGGAACACCGGGATTGCAGTGCACTAGAGAAGTGATATGTAGTTGATTGTCCAACATTTCGTTGACTGGTGTAAAACACGTGTAAACGCGCATATAATGAGTAATCTAAAACATATTACAGGTATATATCGTTACGCTGTAACAGATTTTACATACCTGAACAATTCGTTGATATTAAATTTAGGTTTCTGTAACGGATAACTTCTGATTCAGTAGAACTAAGAAATAGAACGGAAAATCGAATGAGTCTATCTAGCATGAACTTGCGATTTGAGGGATTACTGTCCCATTTGCATAAAATGTCAATATCTATTAAAAAGAGACAGAGAATAAAAATATTTAAAATGCAGACAATTTAGACAAATCTCGATGAAATTTGTGATGATCAGGAACTCAAAACAACCTTTTGAATCAAGCCCAAATCCTCATTAGTTTCATATCTAATCACATTTTGAAGCAGTCAAATTTTGCAAGTTAGGCGTTCAAGGGTGTTCGAATGACCAAAGTTTGTAGTTAATTCGTTCAAAGGTGTTCGAATGTTCAAAGTTTTGTAGTGAAGTCGTTCAAAGGTGTTTGAATGGCCAAAGTTTATTTTTAAGTCGTTCAAAGGTGTTCGAATGTTCAAAGTTTGTAGTTAAGTCGTTCACAGGTGCTTTAATGTCCAAAGTTTGTAGTTAAGTCGTTCACAGGTGTTCGAATGTCCAACGTTTGTAGTTAAGTCGTTCACATGTGTTCAAATGGCAAAGTTTGTAGTTAAGTTGTTCAAAGGTGTCCGAATGTTCAAAGTGTGTAGTCAAGTCATTCAAAGGTGTAGAATGGTCAAAGTTTGTTGTTAAATCGTTCAAATGTGTTCGAATGGCCAAAGTTTGTAGTTAAGTCGTTCACAGGTGCTTTAATGTCCAAAGTTTGTAGTTAAGTCGTTCACAGGTGTTCGAATGTCCAACGTTTGTAGTTAAGTCGTTCACATGTGTTCAAATGGCAAAGTTTGTAGTTAAGTTGTTCAAAGGTGTCCGAATGTTCAAAGTGTGTAGTCAAGTCATTCAAAGGTGTAGAATGGTCAAAGTTTGTTGTTAAATCGTTCAAATGTGTTCGAATGGCCAAAGTTTGTTGTCAAGTTGTTCAAAGGTGTTCGAATGCCCAATTGTTGTAGTTAAGTCTTTCAAAGGTGTTCGAATGTCCAAAGTGTGTTGTTAAGTCGTTCGAATATCTTATATTATTAAACCTATAACTGACGTATAACAAGGTATAAGTTTCTATTTTAGTTCTAACAACATAAAGAGCGTACACTTCGTGTCTTGTACATTAACATGTAGGTTTTAAATCGGCAGGTTATAATTGTAAACAAAATGCCTGCTTCTATCTTGCACTATTAAAACTGTGATCTAGAAAATTGGCAGTTGGATGCATCTAGTTCTTTATTGTTTATCTAATTATTAAATGTAAAGAAAATCAAACGCAAAAAGCATTCAAAGCAATTATCGATATCCTTTAAAAAAGTCTAATTCAACTCTTATCTTTAAAATATCCATTAGATGAAATAATAGCACCAATTCTTTTGTAAAGCTGTGGAATTTGGGGTTAAGAAACTGAAATAATCTTCTAGAATTCTGTAATTATCTATTACAACAAAAACAATAAACTCTAAATTTTACTTATTTGACCTTTATTGTTTAACCTTGTAAAATTCTAACTCGGTATTATGTTTATGATATTCGGTAAACATGAAGACGCGGATGTTATGGTATTGGACGAAAATGATAACAGGAAAACCTACAAAATTATCTTATATCATTTATTATTTGGGGAAATATAAATCCCATTTGAATAATGAAAAATTCACATGGCTTGAAATCACTAATTAACTGTAGATTATTTAATAGTTTGCTCTGTCAAAATTTTCCGAATGAACTTTGGCTTAAAAAAAAAATTATTATCGATCAGTTTAATTCAAAATGTGTGCGTGTGTGCGTGCGTGCGTGTATGTATGCTTATTTTATTATCATCATTAAATGTCATCAATATTCCCTGTCCTTATCTTTCTTCCTTATCCTGTTTTTGTACATCGGATACATACATACATCCAACATGTAATTGCTATCCAGATATAATATCACAGTTCTGGTATATTGACTTTACCATAATTGCTCTACAAAGGTTGTATGAAAATAAAAGTATATACATGTACCATATACAGCTAAAAGGTAAATTTGATTACTTGTACATGCAGTTTATTTCATTGTCGACTGAACAAATAAAGTATTTGCCCTATACAGCAAAAAGGCAAATTTAATTATAACCAAGCTGCACACACTGAAGTAGTAAGGTAATAAACCTTCACCTCAACTGTTAATGAAGCACACAAACACAGGTGCACCATACATTATATTTTCTCAGCAAATACAATATTTTTAATTAGTTATCAATATTTTGTAATCAATAAATGTCATTTAGTCGGTGTATGTCAATATTGATACAATCGGAATATTTTCGTGAAAATAATGTATACTATTTGTCATAAAAAATACAAAGTGGAAGGAAACGAATGACTTTCATGGCTTTTAAACTTAAAATATCCTAATCGTAAGTAAGAAAAGTAAGAATTAATGAGTAACAGCGTATATAGTATTACAGCGAAAAAAGAAAGCCTAAGGGAAATAACTCTTATAGACTATTCCGGTATTAATGTCCATGATTCTAGGATGGCAGGTAAACTCAAACAAACATAAAAACACGACAAATTAATGTTTATTATATATATATATATATATATATATATATATATATATATATATATATATATATATATATATATATATATATATATATATATATATATATATATAAAGGGCAGATCCAGGATTTAAAGTCAGAGAGGTGCAAACCTTAAATATCACCGCTGACCGTAGCGAGGCGAAATAAAAATTTTGGTTCTTTGTAGTTTGATGAGCCACCTTTTTATAGACAAATAAAAGGTTTTACACTTTTTGGCAAACTTTCTTACTTTTGATAAGGCACATTACACATGATTACATTATCATATACTTATCATCCCTAGATACATCATACCAAAAAAAACCAAACAAAAAAAACAAAAAACCCCATCTTAAAGTGTTAGGACGTGGTATTCATACAATATTCGTCAAGTTAGAGGTCAATATATATATTTACTGTGGTATGACTTAAAGGTTAGGTTGCAAATAAGACAATAATGTATGGTGTGCTCTAAGATGAAGACATATCCACACTGTATTTTGACACGACCCTAAAATGATGGTAAATGGAGTCTTTTATATTAAATTACATGTATTAAGAAAATTTCTTATACCTATAAGAAGCCTTTTCAGATTGGGGCACACAAAGGGTAGAATGGAGAACTGTTTCTTATCTGAAACAAACATGTGTGGTCCAAATGATAAACTAAACATGATATTCAAATAGTACCTGATAAAGTGACGGATCCTGAAACTTTTCCAGTTAGGTTGCTGAAGGGCACCATACCGTTTCGAATTATAATAGGCTACAATGTATGATCCACTATACAGAATTTTCAAATTGATGGATTAATGATGATGCGAGAATCTTCTAGAGGGTCAAGAAACGCACTTTTTTTCAGAAAATCTCTGATATTTGGAGAGACCTATGATTTTCTAGCTTCCAAAAACTAAATCACACTTTGTTACCTCGTTAAGATATCACATAGATTATCCCTATCTGTTAAGTTACTAATAGTTCCAGCAAACTCATACAGGAAACCAATTTATGCTAGTGGGTCCGGAGGTATTATCCCTAAGAAAAGTTCAATTTTACTAGCCCAAAGAGACGCCAGATAATAAAGAAGGATCAGTATATCAATTATAATATAAAACATTGACAGGTTAATCAACCCCAAAAAATGAAGTGAAATTCAGCAGACATAAACCAGGTGCTAGGCCATGCAGGTGTATGCTCCCTTGATAGTGAACTCTACATGATCCAGGAGATGTGTCCCGGAAACCTTTCTATTTAGCAAGCCTCAAAAGATTAAATCAGGATATGTTTCAAAATGACATACTGTAGCTTGGGTCCCTAACTATGACTGAAAACTTCATTCAATTATATGATTGCATGGTTTTATGAAATGCCTGACGATTAAGTAAATTCGTTTACCTTCTATAGATTCAACTTTTTATGTTGCCCAAAATATTTTAGTTGAGTATAGTCACCGGTTTGTTCGCCCATCAATCTGTCTTTCCGTCCTTTTCGTGTCAGGAGCATAACTTTACCCACAATCATACGAAAGCGATTAGCTATAATTTAGATATCTAAGCATAGCTATATTGCATTTAAGGTTGGATCATGTAATTTGGGGAGTGTAATAATTAAGGCACGCATCACACTATTTACAGAGTTATTGTCCTTTACCAGAAAGCTAGTGCTAACGACTGACGTTCGATAGATAGAACAACAGACAGATGGGTAGGTAGACAGAAAGACAGATAGATAGATAGATAGACAGACAGACAGACAGCCAGATTACGAGTATAGAACTTCAGTCTATAAATCATATGTAACACATAATATTACCTTTTTCTTTGAAGCTGATCCACAGCAGTGCCGACCACTGATGTTTTTAATATTGAATGCAAGCCAACATTAGCCGGGACAGTCATCCGACGCCCAGAAATAGCTCCTTTAATATCAAATTTATCCATTTTTCTTTGTATGAATTATTCTAAAACATTTTTGTTCACTTTCGCACATATGAAAAATTTCCCTAGAATATGCCATTCACACATTATGTCATTCTCGGAGACTCGCTACATAAGCAAATAATGTTACACCCCCACGGCGCATATTCTAAACAAGCATATTTTCAAATTAGTTTTGTTTATATAAATACATCGATTCCTTGTCTACTGACAGGGTAAACCTTAGATTATAATCCAGGAGCTGGTATCAGAGGTCAACAAATATTCTCGGTTTTTGTGTTTAAAGCTGTACGTGTTTTGTTTATCTAAAATTTATCCCTAACTTTCCACTTACTCGTAAGAGAGAAATAAACAAGGACAACTTCTTCAGTAACTTTCTATACAGCGTTTGGAATTATATTTCAAAATTCCAAAGCGATTCCAAAATAAGAAGTTAAACAAAGAAAAACTTTGATAATACTAGTAGTGTATGAAGTATTCGATAATTGATCTATTGTGTGGGTCTAAACATGCAGTATTCTGGTTTGGAGCTAGAACAGTCACTTAAACTGTTGGTTACCAAAGGATATTCGTTAAACAGACCCAAATATCGAGATCGAAGTGAATATCATAACAAAGTAAATCTGCAAGTTCCCAAATATTGACACATACGTTTAAGGTAACAATGGCGGCCTACTGACGATTTTTTGCCGTTACGTTCGATAATCTTTAGTATAATTCTACTGGTAATTGATCAGAACAAAATCGCTGTTAACGAAAAACTCTTCAAATTACACGCAGTTCGATTTTTGTTTTTATACGGTTTTAACAGAATGTATAAACAGTTAAATTTACCCTCGATAAAGAAAAATATACAAGACTACATTCTTTGGTAAGAAAACCCAATCTCACAGTATCTGGTTTGCAATAAAGGAAAGATAAGCCGAAGTTGTAGGGAGAATGGGGACATCAATGCCTACTATTGTAACAAAAGCTACATATAATGTGTCATTGTTTGTAAACAAAATGCGTATATACCCGTAGATAAGGAATTGACAATATAAAACAGGATTTCACACAATCAACACTTTTATGTACATGAGCTGTTTTGGATTTTTTAATAACATGCGCTCATATTTATGATTAACCAGGGGCTGTGAAAATATACATTGGTCCTAATTTGAAGAAAACGGGGGAATGTGAACAGGCAAACATTCATGAATTCTACAAAAAAGCCGATAGTTACTAGCACCATATTTGATCCATGATAATTTACACACCACAAAAAGAAAATTACTCTTCAGTCAATATTGAACACAAATTTAATTATTAATTTTCAGGAATTCTCAGTTATAAGAAAATGAGTAGCCTGATAAAATGTCCAAATACAAGTATATAGGGTCCTAAACGGTTATGATTGTGTGTAACAATTTATATTGGCCTACTCATATTTATTGGAACGATTTTACGAATGATTAAATTGCAAATTAAATTTAAAAATAAAAATAAATTTTTCATCTTCATCAATCACCGACGATAGTGTTCGATTACATCATTATTATATATAAGTTATAGGAATATATATATATAGCCACTTACTTAATAACCGTTATTGCTTGAACTGCATGTAATGAAGCTCGGCGAAATGATATACAATCAGGCTTTGAACCTTTTCTTCTCTTCAACCCGTCTTGTTCACAGGCTTTTGAACATGCTGCTATCATGTTGAAAATGATGGTAAGCAACTAACAAGTTGGTGTTATATTGTTTAAGCAAAGAAAAAATGTTTTTTTCACATGCAAACATAGCCCTTCCACCCCTAAAAACAATATTATACTAGCCTAATACAATATGGAAGATCGTACCATTTCTAACTTAAGGGTGAATGAGTTAATACTTGAAGAAAAAACAATTAGATCCTTCCGACCCTAGAGTTATTTGTTTATGGATATTTAAGAGTTTTATCTTTTTATCCTACCATTCATCCTCTGTGTATGTTTACGTAAGTATTTTTTCGGATGTTACGTTTGGTTACCTCCCTTTGATTAAGACAAATTAAAGCCCGACATCTCAATCTCTCACCAAAACAAATCAAACACATATTGATCTCTACTTGATCAAACATAAAGTAGATCTAGACAATGAAAACAACGAGTCAATGGCTAGTACGGAATATATTTTGTACAATAGAAAGTATTTGGAAAACTTCGATCTTAAGTATCCCTTTCCGATTATCTACGATCTCGAGAATTATTTTAACCAATGTGACGTCATTGGTCAAGTTTGTTCTATTATGATTAACATGGAAACAGAATGTCGTCAAAATCACATGGGAAGCTTTGACTGTTTACAAAAATATATTACGAAACATATAAAAGTAATTTCGTTACTTTACTCCAATTGATCGATTTAATATTTCATATCTCGCCAACATTTCAAATGTACATGATATCTATGGCATAATACGCATAACTTATACCTATACTATTTTTGTGTTAGTGCAGTAAGTGAGAGTTTGCTAATGTTAGCCTGGCGTCCTGTCTCGCTGATGCTAACGCTGTCATATATCGACGAAGTATGATTGGGCCAGGATCCCAGGCTATTCTAATGGTAATCAGCGTCTCAGTAATAATCTCGTCCTAAAAACCAATGGTGTACTCACTCCAAGTACAGAGAGATTGATAAAAGAAAAGTAACTTTGAACCAGGATAATACTTGAGAGGCATCAATTGAAACACTACAAGCAATAATAAATGACTTTATAAATGGAGTCATATCTCTGATTGCGAGTAGAGACTACTTAAGTTCCGGTTTGGAGCACTATAGGACAGAGACACCAAAACAATTTTCCATGATTTTCTGTCACATGGCCATATTTTAACCCCCAACAGTTTCGTAATGAATGGACAGTGGAATCTCTATTCAGATTCTTTTTCAGGAAACTGACTCTAATTATATCAAAGTATTATTAAAAACTGTGCTGATTAAGCATTTTTAATTCTTAATACATTATTTTCAAATGTAAAATATAAGGATGTGTTCATTTATACGAAACTCCGCTTTCCCTATGCTATAGAACTCAAAATATATAACACTTCTTTCATTGTGTATTTTCTAATAAAGTTATTTTTTCTGTTTTCAAGATATGGCAATTTAAAAAAAACTAAATTCTTTATGTTATGATATCCTATTTCGGCGTATTAGAAAGAAAAACTCCTGCAAGAAATCTATAACAAAATAAAAACAGAAACTTCAAAATTTTAATGGTTATTAGAGTACTGAATGTTGAATTGAAATAGAATAGGAAATTCTTTCGTACATATCACCCGGCTGTATATATGTTACATTAAGTTTTTATTTAGTTTTTGAATTCGCAGTAAAACATTAATGTAACATACACACACACACACACACACACACACACACACACACATACACATATATACATATATATATATATATATATATATATATATATATATATATATATATATATATATATATATATATATATATATATATATATACTGTTACAACAAGGTGACAAAGGTACGAGGTCAATTCCTACGAGTTTGAAAATATTTTTCATCTGTATATTTTTCAAAACATATAACTCTTCAATTACATTTCATTAATATGATCCATACTCTTCTAATGTCGAAGAGTATAAGTCAATAAATAATCAATATCCCTACTGATATTTGGGGATACTCGTCCTGTGTATTGACCATCACATCCTCTATCTGACAGACATACTCATTATTAAATGTAAAATAATGCATGTAGTTATCTTCTAGAAACGTACAAAACAATATTTTCATGATACTCTATTTTTTCAACTCAAACACAATTACCAAAATCAGTTTGTTTTGACGACCACCATTAGTGCTTATATTGTGGTATGGTTGCTTGTCTACTGATAAAAAAATGCTTACGCTATCAGACCAATGCCAGTGGCGGATCCAAGTCTCAAAGTTCTTCTGATGGAAGTCCGACGACTGATATTACTTTCTGCGGATGTAGGAGGTGATGGTGACGTCATAGCAATCCCATGAGCTTTATTCGTTTACTCAAATGTTTACGTTTAGAAGATGTAAATCATCAGTAAAGCCAGGTTTATCAAGTCTCACTCATTAGCACCAATTTCATTCATAATGCCATGTTTAGTTCAACTATCAATTAACTTAATAAGTAATCCATACCAACAATAGGAGCCACAATGTTATATGCCGTTTTAGAATACTCTTTTGCCATCGATCCCAGTTACAGGTCTATGGCTGGTAAGTAATAAGTGATTATCACAAAATATGTATACCGGACAAAGGGATACTAAACGTCTATTTACAGTTTTAAACGAATGTTATCAAATCAATGAATTAAAGTGCTACAACGCAAAGAATTTCGATCTGTTTCTTTTCAACCAATTCTGTGTTTAATTTACACTAAATGCCATAGGGATGTTTGATCATACAGACTTTTGTCTTCTTTGTGAGTTCAAATCTAAATTGTAAAATAGACAATAGATACTTCAAGTTATGTCTCCACAGCTCTACGTTGTGATGACAATGACGAAACTAATAATAAAAAACGGAAATGTTGGAGTACTATTATACAGTATTCTACAGAAAAAGTCGAACGATAACTGTTATTGTGAAGTGCAAATATAACGATCGTGTCATATGCCCTAATTTTCGTAACTGGTAAAATCGCTAAAATATATAGAAAACATTCACATGTTTATTGATGATTGGTTTAATAATTCTAACTGAGGAAAAGATATACATGTATATCGAAGTCTTAAAAATAATACCAGTATGCTGATAATGGAGACATATACATGTATAAATAATAAATAAAGATGTTGGATGTCAAAACAACAGGATTAACTTAATAATGTAGCAAGTCTACATGTATTTGATTTATGGTTATCTTAGTCCGGATTCATCATTTTTAGTCACCAATTTTAGCAATAGAGGAGAAAATCCAGTTACAATGTACCCGTGCTCACCCGGTATTATAAAAACAAGGAGATGAATAGTAGAATCAAATGTTTTGCTGTCATCATTGAAGCAGTAAAATTAGTCATCATCGTTATAAACATATGAATCTATGTTAATATCATGCCCCCACTTTTTGATTTACCGAGGGTTTTTACCATTGTTTACCAAGATAATCATGTTCCCACTTTTTGATTTACCGAGGGTTTTTGCCAATGTTTACCAAGATAATCATGCTCCCACTTTTTGATTTACCGAGGGTTTTTACCAATGTTTACCAAGATAATCATGCCCCCACTTTTTGATTTACCCTGGGTTTTTACCAATGTTTACCAAGATAATCATGTTCCCACTTTTTGATTTACCCTGGGTTTTTACCAATGTTTACCAAGATAATCATGTTCCCACTTTTTGATTTACCCTGGGTTTTTACCAATGTTTACCGAGATAATCATGTTCCCACTTTTTGATTTACCGAGGGTTTTTACCAATGTTTACCAAGATAATCATGTTCCCACTTTTTGATTTACCGAGAGTTTTTACCAATGTTTACCAAGATAATTATGTTCCCACTTTTTGATTTACCGAGAGTTTTTACCAATGTTTACCAAGATAATCATGTTCCCACTTTTTGATTTACCCTGGGTTTTTACCAATGTTTACCGAGATCATCATGTTCCCACTTTTTGATTTACCGAGGGTTTTTACCAATGTTTACCAAGATAATCATGTTCCCACTTTTTTATTTACCGAGGGTTTTTACCAATGTTTACCAAGATAATCATGTTCCCACTTTTTTATTTACCGAGGGTTTTTACCAATGTTTACCAAGATAATCATGTTCCCACTTTTTTATTTACCCTGGGTGTTTACCAATGTTTACCAAGATAATCATGTTCCCACTTTTTGATTTACCCTGGGTGTTTACCAATGTTTACCAAGATAATCATGTTCCCACTTTTTGATTTACCCTGGGTGTTTACCAATGTTTACCAAGATAATCATGTTCCCACTTTTTGATTTACCCTGGGTTTTTACCAATGTTTACCAAGATAATCATGTTCCCACTTTTTGATTTACCCTGGGTTTTTACCAATGTTTACCAAGATAATCATGCTCCCACTTTTTGATTTACCCTGGGTGTTTACCAATGTTTACCAAGATAATCATGTTCCCACTTTTTGATTTACCCTGGGTTTTTACCAATGTTTACCAAGATAATCATGTTCCCACTTTTTGATTTACCGAGGGTTTTTACCAATGTTTACCGAGATAATCATGTTCCCACTTTTTGATTTACCGAGGGTTTTTACCAATGTTTACCAAGATAACCATGTTCCCACTTTTTGGTAAAACCCCTGGTTCATAAAAAATGGGGACATAATATATGTATATGGATAAGTGTCGCTGTGACATTCCAAAAATAATAGAAAACACAGTAATAAATGAAAACATACATCTATTGTGTTTTAAAGTGAAACTAACCGATACATACGAGAGAAAGGACACTGTGACCGTTTTTTAATCTTAAGTTTTTCTTTACTAAGGCTCGAGGCTTTAGACTTCATTCTGGGTATTTACTGATAAGCAGTTGATGCACATCGAAGCATAATATGTTATTGAAATAAATAAATATATCTAGTACTAGGTAGGTAGGTAGGTAGGTAGGTATACAGTAAGTGTACAGGAAAACATTATAATAGTTATCCTACATATAGAATTTAAACCTCAATGACTTAGGATTGTTTTCTGTCCTTGGACAAATTGCAACATAATTACATTAATTTTGAACAGGTCATGACCTGAATTGCAATTAACGAACTACTATTTGAGACAGACAACCATGTAGATAGATAGATAGATAGATAGATAGATAGATAGATAGATAGATAAATTATAATCATTGTCATATAAAAAAGCATTTGATAAACACTGGGAAATTCAGACATGGGATCAGGTGTCAGGCGAGAATCCCCTGACAGCATCCAATATAAGACGAGGATGACTATATTACAATACAATAATTTTTGGTATTACACGACGACAAAATCTAATTAACATTGATTATTTAATTTAATGTTATCAATGTGAATTCAAATTCATGTGAGATTATACCCTCTATATTCACTCTTTTGTTTATTCAAGAATATTTCACTCATATGGAGATGTCATCAATTGCCAGTGAAGGGCTTCAAATTTTGGCCTATGCTCGGCACTTACGGGCAGTGAGCAGTGAGGGTTTCTTTAAAGTGCCGACACCTACTGTGACACGGGACCTCCAGTTTTTACTGTCTCGTTCGAAGGGCAGAAAACCAACCTGCCGCCGGTTGGACTTGAACTCACGACCTCACGATCAAGAATCGAGCCAGGTCGGCTCCCTATATTCGCTCTGAAATGTGTACAAAATCACGGCATAACAATTAATATTGTACACATTTTTGAAATTTGAAGAATCACTGTAGATGAGGTATCGAGGGGTGCATCCAGAGTATAGGTATTATTATCATTATTAGTTAATAGTGATTTACAAAATAAAGTTTGAAAGAATGCCAGAGGTTTCATAATAATGATACAGTATATTGCATACATTACATTTATATACTGGTCAACTATATACAAAATTGGAAATTGTGAGATCGGTGATTTCAAATGAATATTTTTTTTTTCTTTTTAATACAGGGGATGATTACTCCTCCATGACACCTTATCCAGCCGCTGAATTCCCAGAGGTCCGTGTTTTTTCCAATATTCGTCGGATCTTGAACATCCTAATGATTTATATTTTGTTATCTGGCATTTGTATATTATATAAAAACCTTACAGTACTAATTCAACAGATATACATTATGACGTTAAAGGGCCAGTGAAATACACATATATATACATTTAGTTTACTACAAGTTTGTTATTGAAATGCTGTATTTGCTAATATTCTGATAGTGATGTAAAATTTCCAAAAAGTTAAAAATTATTACGATGTACATCTGGTGAACCAGGTATTTCAAAACATTTTTGACAATGTTTAGCTAAATTGATAATAAAGGTAATACACGGCTATTATTATCCCTCTTTTGAAATTTGACACTTTTGATCCGTTTCTATTTTTAGATCTTATCACTTTTTTAGATATGCAAATCTCTAACAATTACAAGGGCTTATTGTATAAAGTACTTAAAACTAAATTACACGCATTACTGGTCTAGACCCGATTATAACAACCTGACCTGGCGACATATGGGGATGCATTTGACCACTATATATATAACTATACATAACAATCGAATACGCAATACACATGACCTGATGATTCCTCCACTAATAATTACGACCTAAACAAGTGACCTTGTGACCTTTGTTGACCCTTTTTTATTCTCAATGTGGGAATATTGATTCTATAATTCAATTATTAATTCATAATTTTACAAATATTGATGTACCTGCCTAATAATTAATTTCATGAAATATGTATTAGAATTTGATAAATATTTAAAATATATTAAAATCACAATTTCTGTCTTCATAAAAGTATTTATCCTTAGTAATTAGCATGTCAATGGTTGCCACACATACATATACATATATTGTATATGCAAATATGCCAGGTTTTTTTTAACTTTTTGTATAAAGCCCCTGATAAATACATGTACATTACAATATTACATTTGTATAATGATAGTATGAAAGGTGTATCAGATTGAAATATCCATATATACATGAAATACAACCATTAAAGATGAGTTGGATAAATGTTCTTATTACTACTATTAGTTTTACGGGTATAATTACAGCCACACTATAATACGGTTATCTATGTCAGGTCTACACCTCCGCAATCAATTCATCCGCCAATACTCAGACAAGACGTGATATCATTTATCATTTTACGACGAATTCGAAAAATATATAATTCACATAATTACATGAAATCCCTACTCCATTACTCACACATATTTTAATGTGTTTTGTACAAACATATTTCAAGTTAAAAGTTTTTTGCATGTTGTAAACATCATTTTATGATTGTAAAATGAATTATAAACACTTCGACTTACTGTGATGTTTGAACAGATGATCGCCTTCTCTCCGAATGTGGAGCAAAATCCACTCTACTTCCCCTACGGGTTCCATGGCTACCACTCCCTCCCCCGTCGGTCTTACTGGACACCACTGACCCTCGCCTCATGGGTAGAAAAAATCAAATGTTCTAGTTTACATTGATTCTTTAAGAAGAGATTAGTCTTGTAATCTACCTGTAGACCAAAATGAACGGTACGAAATCGTTTGGTCTACTTGTGTCTTTGTTTCGCCGGTAAGAATAATTCCATTTTCTACTCCAGTTAATTTTACGTTTCAAGAAGACATCTCATTTAATGAAAACGAAATAAGTTTCAGTTATATTTTTCTAACTTTGATGAAACACAATCGTCGTTTATATTTTGAACAAATATTATTTCTGTGATATAATATAAATCTTAAATCCTCTTCTGAATTTGTTAGTAGCTAATATCCGAGGCATTGTTTAACTTCCTTCATGTTTACGTTAAGTGTTAATATCTATGTAAACAAGAAAAAGCGTACTTATAAATCACATTTCATCTGACGGTTTCTAACAA